>ML119686.1:77591-321623 GCA_003788565.2 Ascobolus immersus RN42
GTACGGCGATTCGCACCGTGGTGCCGTTTTGGCTTATTAAGCAGTCAAGCCCCAGTGGCTTGTCGCTTCCCCGAACACCATAACTGCGTTCTCATAGAATATCAGGCCACTGCAGGGTCCTACAAGAGCGCTGGCGTGAAGGTCCCTGCATTATCGGATTGCATAGTGCTCGTGCCTGTCAATTCACTAGACCCTGCATCATATTGTGGAGTTTATGTAACCCAAGAGATGCTGTTGACATTTTAGACGAAAGAGGAAGCAATCTAAGAATGGTTAGCATAGTCGTGATATACATAGACTGGGGCTGACAAGAGTACATATTCGTATAGTTCTTGGACAAAAGTATTCGTCACTTCGCCATTTTACACCAAAACTGCCACTTTTCATCAACCTCCAGCTCCACCACCAAAGCCTGCAACAAAAGAATAAAAATACCACTTTCAGATCTTAGTTAGATCTACAACTTCTTCTCACAAAGTTTCCCAAAATAATCAATATCCATGGAGTTTGTTGCTCTGTAAGTGGTCGCATGGTGTTCTTGGCAGAAATTATATGGGAAATCTACAGTTTTGGATCTCCAGCAAACTGACAAGCCTGTATTTCCACCCCCTTTGAGGCCTTCGCTTCGCAGTTCGGTTATTCTGGCAATCAGACTAAGAACTCTGAATGGTATTTTTTATTTGAGCTGCCAATGAGATCTGGCAGACTACATGCCGCTTGAAAGTTTGCACTTTTGGTGTAAAATCATGGGGTGACGATTACTTTTGTCCCCAAACGTACATAGACGTGAACAAATGGTGCCTCACGTTTACCCCACGTTGTACGGAAGGGGGATTTAAAGATCACCGGAACCCCGCCATCACAACCTCAAATAAGCGTTTTGTAAACACAATCTTGTTGCAGTATGAGTACAGAGTCGAAGCTTAGCCCTTTGGTGTACCCAACGCCGGCCGAACCGGAGAGAAACTGAAAAGGAGTTGTGCAATCCGATCATCGGCCAAAAAGTTCCGCCGGTAGCACCATGTCACCTCACCGAATCTCAAAAATCTCAGCCACATTATCACCACAACCAGTCCAAGCCAATTCAGCTTACCACAAAGCCAAATTCCTTTGTTTTGCTGTATGTTTCGGCCGCAAGAAATGGTGTTTTTGGTGTTTTTGATTTGTTTAACCTCGCCCATTGGCTCGTCACCGACCCAAAGAGGTTAAGTTCCCAGCCGCCTTCTGCGGTCTTAAACACCTTGGCTCAGGTGTTGGCCGTGTCCCGCCAAATTGTCCCTCTCGTTCGAAGGTTCCTTGAGACTCCCCTTTCCACAACCTTCATCCCCTTTCCATTGCTCCGCCCTGCCTCAAAACCACAACGTTAGCCTGCTTTGCATCTCTTGCCTACTTGATACCCACTATTCTCACCAACTCAATTCCGCTTTACTGAGATACCCCTCGACATTTCCATTCACTTTTACAGCTCTTTAATCACATTCACACACGCACATACACAAACTCATAATGGCTCCACCATCATCCACCGAGGTCGACGCTCTCCGCAAGGACTACGAGGAGGCCGGTCAGGGACATGTCTTTACATTCTACGACGAGTTGAACGATGACGAGAAGACTTCCCTCTTTGAGCAGCTCAAGGGTTTCGTCCCAAAGAGAATCACTGTACGTCTTTCCCTGCAGTCCCTGCAGTGGTGGAGGGCATCATATCAAGACCGTTTGATTGACTTTTGGCTCTACAGGAACTCGCTACAAAGGCTCTCCAGCCAGAGGAGGAGAAGGCCGCCGGCACTGTTGAACCCCTTCCAGCCTCCGCCAGCGCCTCCGTCATCGATACCGACCCAGCCCAGCTCGAGCAATGGTACAAGGAGGGTCTCTCCTACATTGGTGCCGGCAAGGTTGCCGTCGTCCTCATGGGTTCGTCATCGCCAATCCCTCCCCCCACTATCCCCGTAGAATGAACCCCACTAATACCCCACACAGCCGGTGGACAGGGTACTCGTCTCGGTTCCTCCGACCCCAAGGGTTGCTATGACGTCGGCCTCCCCTCCCACAAGTCCCTCTTCCAGCGTCAAGCCGAACTCATCTCCAAGGCCTCTTCCCTCTCCGGCGGCGCCACCATCCCATGGTACATCATGACCTCCGGCCCAACCCGCGGCCCAACCGAAGCCTTCTTCAAGAAGAACTCCTACTTTGGCCTCTCTCCCGAAAACGTCATCTTCTTCGAGCAGGGTGTCCTCCCTTGCATCTCCAATGACGGCAAGATCCTCCTCCAGTCCAAGTCAAAGGTTGCCGTCGCCCCCGACGGAAACGGCGGCATCTACCTCGCCCTCGTCAAGTCCGGCGTCCTCGCCGACATGAAGAAGCGCGGAATCGAGCACGTGCACGCCTACTGCGTCGACAACTCTCTCGTCCGCGTAGCCGACCCCACATTCATCGGCTTCTCCGTCGCAAAGAAGGTCCAGATCGGCACAAAGGTGGTCCGCAAGCGTGCCGCCAACGAGTCCGTCGGCCTCATCATCAGCAAGAACGGCAAGCCCGATGTCGTCGAGTACTCCGAGATTGACGAAGCCACCGCCTCCGCCGTCGATCCAGAGAACCCCGATATCCTCAAGTTCCGTGCCGCCAACATCGTCAACCACTACTACTCTATCGCCTTCCTCGAGAGCATCTCGGAGTGGGTTGACTCGCTCCCTCACCACATTGCCAAGAAGAAGATTCCCTACTGCGACTTGAAGTCCGGCGAGGAGATCAAGCCTTCGGCTGTGAACGGCATCAAGCTCGAGCAGTTTGTCTTTGACGTGTTCCCACAGATCCCACTCTCGGAGTTTGCCTGCTTGGAGGTCAAGAGAGAGGACGAGTTCTCGCCCCTCAAGAACGGCCCAGATGCCAAGGAGGATAACCCAGTTACTTCCCGCCGCGATGTGTTGGCTCAAGGAAAGAGATGGCTTGAGGCGGTCGGAGCCACCGTTGAGAACGGTGATGAGGGTGTCGAGGTGTCTCCTTTGGAGAGTTATGCTGGTGAGGGCCTTGAGGCTTGGAAGGGAAAGAAGATTACTGCTCTCCAGTTGAAGGATCAGCAGTAGGTTGTTGACTTTCGGACTTGGGTGGTTAAAGAGAGAAGTCTGCTGAAACAAGAGAAGCAGTAAATGAGTTTAGGCTTGGAGAAATTACTTTGGGTACTTGGGAAGATCCGGTACGGGTTGGATATGGTTGTTCTTAATATAATACTGTTCTTGGTTGAATTGTTTCTGTGTTTGTGATGACAAGTAGGTGGTGATTGTAATACGATAGCACTGGGAGGCACACAACATTCACATGCAAAGTCAATCCTGATTCATGGTGGCATAAAGGTTTGTGCCAATAAGAGCGATAACTATGACTACGCTTAATTAAGCTCGGTGGTACTCAAGTTAAATCACACAATGATTTGTGCTTAAGCTTTTGACACCTCAACACTATATTGTCACGAGGGACCAGTACTGACCTGAAAAAGAGCAGTCTAAAGAAGAAAAGAAAACGTCCCAATCCATCTACTTTGTCTATTCTACTTGATGAGGTGGAAGAAAAGGTCCAAACTTTTGTAACCAGCCTTTCTGGAACGAGCATCAGGAGGACTTGACAAATCCATACAACCAACAACTCCAACAGAATCCCGCAACGCAAAGTACTAGTCTCAACTTTTCCTCGTAGCCTACCCATTCCTCTCCACACTCAGCCAACTCCCCAACCCATCCAAACAAACAACAAATGCAGGTATCAATAAGCAGTAAAACGAAAGTGCAACGCCAAACAACTGAATCATACCAGAAAGATCACCGATAATGCCCTCTGCGCTCCTCATCTCTTCGGCTCGAGTGACGAGAAAGCTCTCCTCTTCGAGTGTCAATCCTGTTCAATGTTTCATACTTGCGGGCCCTGGGCCGAACCTCTCCAAACTCGTTTCCATGCGAAACCGCATTGGTATAAGTCTGAGAGTGGTGACTGATTTGCGGACGACGATTGGCCCTTTGCAAAGCCTCATCTCTGTAGACGGCATCTTGCAGCTTCCGAACATGCTCCTCGTTACCGAAATAGTCTTCTTCCTCAGAAACATCCTCTGCGGCAGGAGCGGATACTTCTTGGTTCTCAGACTTTGGTTCTTCTTGTGGCTGTTGTGGCACATCGGAGGTTGGGGATTCCTGTGGAGTTTGCGGCTCTACCTCATTCTGTGGAGCTTCGTCGACTTCTTCGGGTGTTTTCGGATTCTGAGCTGGCTCTGACTCCGCATTTGCATCTACGGCTGGTTGCTGCTGCTGCTTGTGCTTGAAGAGTCCGAGACCCCATCCCAACCAACCCTGACCCTGATGTTGTTCGGACAATTCAGAATTGCTCTCTTCGTGGGTAATGCCGGTATCCTCAGGCTCAGGCTCGGGCTCCTTGGTCTGGCCAACGTCAAGGCCACCTCTAACAGCCTTCTCCTCCACTCTAGCAACACCAGCATCAAAGCCATCTGCGGCATCCGCAAGTTCCTTAACCCTACTCTCCAAGCCGCGAATCTCATAGGTCAGCCTTTGGCCCAAACCATTGATATCTTCCAGTTTTTCCTTTAGAGGCACGATATCATGTGGAATGGTATTCGCAACCATAGCCTTCACGTTCTCGAGCCCTTCCCTAAACTTTTGCTCAAGCTTCTTAAGTTCGGCATTGGTGTCTGTAAGCTCCTTTTCGAACCGTTTGAATTTCTTTATCTCTTTACGACTCCAATCTCGAATATCGGCGATTTCCCTGTAAGCGGCCCCACTGGGATCCCAGACACCCTCATCAAAGTCCGGCGAAACGTATAACGTCGGAGGTTCCGACGTCTGCCCAGTAGGTGGCTCTGATTGATCTGCATCGATAAGCTCATCAAGTGGCTCTGGTGCAGTAGAGAGTGCTTCCTCGGCCATCGAATATGACAACCGTCTGGGATAGAAATCGTCATTTCTTCTAAAAGACAATTCATGCAGTCGGGAAAAGCTATGAGCTCTAATCAAGCTGTTGGGTCTCTTGTCTTGCGGCGTCGAGTTGATAGATGTCGTCTTTTCATTTTCTCCCAGCGCAATTTCCTGTGATTCACGCTCCATTCCGGGAGGAAAAGTACCGGCAACCAAGACTTCTCTGCTAGATGCAGCGCTAGATGCCTTCCCAATGGACACTGGTTTTGGTGCACCAGCGGGCGCAAGACGTGAATTTTGAATCATGTTCTGGGAGTTTCGAGGCGAGTCATGAGGCTCCTGCAGTTTGTTTGCCGAGCTGTTAGGGGAGCTCTTCTTTCGGAATGATGTTTTCCTAAACAGATCCAGGTCCAGACTGGTACGCTTCTGGCTCCCCTCACCAACTTCAGAGTCTCTTCCATCATCCCTTGGGGAGTAGACTGACTGCTTCTGCCTGTGATGCCTTCGACCAGAGGTAACGGCATCCTTGATCTTATCCCGGAATCCGTGGGATTGCTCCTGTTCTCTCAGACCGGCTTCGGCATTGCGGCCAGCCATGTTCCTAATGGCCGTTCTTCGCAAAGGATCTGAGCTTCCAGAAGCATGGAGCGGTAGTGACGGATTTGCCGGGTTCGAGGGACTGAAAGTTGCCAGTTGTACCATACTACTAGCTTGGCTGTCGAAATACATTGGAGTTGTAGCGCCAGTTGACATGTCGTCGTGTCGGTGCGATCTTCCGCCTCTCGAACGGTGAGGTTCTCTTTCGGGCTTGCTCTTAACATTCTTGCCGTACCAAAGAAACTTTGCCCAATCACCATTAATATTGGCCACAAAAGTCTCCAAATCTGGTGTTTCCACTGCCGCAATTGTTGCTTCTCGAGGCTTCCCGCTCAGATCAGCCACAGTCTCCTTGATCGTCCTGCCGAGGGCAAATGGTCCAATGTTGCTAGAAGCTTGCTTCTTAACATACTTCTTGCTGGCCTCGTGCAGGAGTTCCATTGTCTTGGGATCCAACCGCCGTGTTCTTAATTCAGATCGATCCTTGATGGTTTTCTGGAAAGAGCGGATGGCATGTTTGAGCTGTCCAGTTTCGAAGGCGTCTTTTGGTACACTCCCATTCCCCAGCACTGCAGCAAGCCTATTTCGGGCACCCAGGTACAATCCCAATATGCTTGCCACAGCCACTGGTCCAAACCCGGTCTCACGGGGATGAACATCCGTCTTAAGATGCGGGATTCCAAAATCCTGCCACCATTCCTGGATTGCTCTTTCGGTATTATCGCACAGCACACCATCAATGTAGTCCTCCTTGAACTCGCCAAACATCATCAAAGCAGTCTGAACCATTTTGACAATCTGTTCAACGGCATCTTCGAAAGGAATCTTTTCGCTTGTCTTGAAGAGTTGCAAGAACTTTGACTTGGCTGCATCCGAGGGTGGGTTCAATGAGATAGCTGTTCTCCCAGTGCATTGCATCCGTTTGAGGTTCACATTGATAATGAACAGCCTTCTATGCTTCCTTATAGCGCCATCTGGAACTGGCACGGTGTTCAGCGTGGCGGGAAAACTGGATAACGTCGTGACCGGTATGAAGCCAACACTTGTCTCCTTAAAGCGTGCATGGTTCTCCTCCAGCTTGTTGAAGTATATTCTCAAGCCAGGTGACCATAGTCGGCTGTTCTGCGGTATTCGAGCAATGTTGACTGTAACTTTATCGTGAGGGTCGCCGGTATAGGTAGCAATGCAGTACGTTGGTTCCCGGCGAGTGACGACCCATTGCTCGACAATATACAGGCCATATCCCTCCAGCACCGCATCGCGTTGATACACCTCGAATTTGGGGTCATCCTCTAAATACCTAAAAGTGAACTATTCTTCAACGTCAGAAACCGACAGGCAGTGATGAGTTTGGTAGGTGACATACCGGATCTACAAATACATGCAAAACGCTGTCTTTCTCATCCGACCGAAGCTCGAACCGACCTTCTGAATGGGGTGTGGTTACGCTGGCCACAGTGATCGAGCCATCATCCGAGTATATGACGGAGCCAGTTGGGAATCCACCTGGTGGTCGATAGGGGTGCCGCACTATGGCCTCGGTCTGCATGTCCCGGTCTGGTGAGACTGTCGTTTGCTCGAGAGAGGAATCAAAAGAGGGATGTTCCTGAAGACAGAGAAGCGGTACGGTGATAGGGGAATGTGTAGAATAGATAGAAGTAGATGGGTGTTTGGCGATGGTCCAACGGTGAGGGTGAGGGAGATGGCAGCGGGGTGGTTATTTCGGAGAGGGGAGACGAGTCGTTCGGAGGTAAAGGAGAGGCCAAGACGTCATACGGTACTTGGAAGGACAGGAGGGCGAAGGAGAGTCGGCGGCGGTCGGGAAGGAGCTGGTGGGGAATACATGGGAATGAAAGAGGAAGGAGATGGCCGCGACTTTGGGTTTGGTGAGGCTAGTGTTCTGTTGAGAAGCCACGAGGAACAAACGGGGAAGCAGTGACCAAAGCAGAAATAGAGTTGCGCCAGACTTCTCCCGTTCGCCCAGAAGTATAAGGCTACTTTTTGCACGTGATAATAGGTACTTAGCAAGCATGTAAGTATGATATGTAGAGCCCGATGCGATTTGTGGGGTGCATAAGCAAAAGGGGCTACCAGCGTAATCAAAAGCTTAATTCACATTGTTTAAAGGACATTGCGTGAGAGGTCCATACACAGGAGATTGGTGATGCCTTGGTACAAACGTTTATGGTTCACAAACTTGCAAAGAGAACTGCGGAATGAGATTTGCTTGTCGGGATACATGCATCCTGTTCGTTACACCCATTCGCCCCCATGAAGCTGCAATTCACAGCCAGAACCTTATATCTTCCACCCTGAGTCGCATTTATTATCAACAAGCCACGAACCGCACTGACATGTACTTACTTGGTATTCTTTGCAGAGTACTTGACCCACTCAACCTCGAGCAATAGCGGAAAGAAAACTCGAAAAACATGGTATTGATGATAATGCTGAGAAGAATGCTGCTGATGATGATGATTATGGAAAGTATTAATCTAGAGGAAATGCAAGAAATATAAACTTTTGTCGCCCAAGAATGGCCGTGTCGTTCACCGCTTTCTGACCTTGGCCCACTTGTTGCCATTTTTCCTTCCCTTGCCCATCTTCTCCCGCTGTAGGGCCAGCCTTAGCTCAACTTCTTTCAGTTCCTGCTCTCTGTTCAACCTCGACTCCAATTCCTTGTATGCCGCCAGTTTCTTCTTTTCTCGTCGGAGCCCGTCCCCACCTCTCTTGTGTTCACCCTCGTCCAAAACTTCATCCGGCATGAACTCACCGTTCTCCAACTGGTCCAGCCTTGGCCGATTGAAGCTTCTGTCCAACAAACTCTCATGCGTACCGAAGAACTGTGCCGGATCGAACTTCTTTGCCTCATCCACATCCTCCGTGAAGACCGTGTGTTTCCTAGGCTCACCCTTCTGAGGCTTAGCCAATCCCATGAACTGAACCGCCTCCTCCAGCTTTTCAATCTTCTTCCGCTCCTCGGCCCTCTTCAACCGTAAATAGTTTGCATCTTGAGTCTTTAATAGTGCGACGGCGGCGTTGCTGAGCGCTTCGTTTCCTCGGTCGGCTATCTTGATACCCTTCTGGGTGCGCGAGCTCATCATTCCATAATGGAATTCATCGGGGTTGCGGGTTTCGGCTTTCTCGCGGAGGGCTTTTATCCGTTGCTTCTTGGTGTTGTAGTCGCGAGAACGAAGTTGATAATCCTATCGCGGAGAGCAGTCATTAGTCTGTAATCCTACTGATGTTTGTCGTCGATTGTAGGCCGAGCGAATGGATGGGAAGATACCTTTTTCTTCTCGAGAAGACCCCATTTCTTTCGTTCTTCGGGTTGCGCTCTCTCCTTGTGGTTGCGCCGCTAGTCCAGCTCGTTAGCCATTGCATAAGCAAATCATACCCTCTCGAGATGCTCCTACCTGGACGGCATTTCGCATGGACGACATGGTGATGGTGGTTTGTGGTGTTTGTAGTTGGGGCGATTCTTCAAAGTTTTTTGCCTTTTTCCCTTCTCTTTGTCCCTCTGTTGCTCCAGTTCGCCAGAAGTTCGACAAAAAGTTCCTGACCAGCGCTTTGCCCTTCGTAGGTTAGCGCCATCTGCCAAGCGATTTACGTCACGGGCAGGGCGAATTGACCAGCGTGTTTGGTTGCTAAAGTGGGAAAGAGAGATGCGGTTGAGAGAGGAAACCCCATAGATAGGGTAGGAGCCGGCATGACATGACAGTAATTCGACATTGCTACATTCGAAAACATCACCAAAGAGATACCAGTTCGTTTGCTGCACAGTTCATGTTTCGTCTATTCGCCTAACTCGACTTTACGACCTTCACTTCCTACTCGAAGCCTCAGCCACACTGCGAATACCCCACGATCAAACGAGCCAGAGATACCTAACAAGCGAACGGTTGGCGACACGACAGTCCCTTTGTAACTGCGACAAGTGGAGTTTTGGTGATGGAGTCGTGGAAGCTGAGATGGTCAAAAGCATTAGGTCTGTCCTCTGAATACATCTCCATCTACTATTCATTAGAGAAGAGTACTGACTGCGGGGTTATCAAATAGCTTTACTGGTGCTATGTACCGCCCCGACCGTAATATCCGCGACTACGACACCTACTGGAAATGACCAGCAAACCGATGCGCCAAAGGACATTGAGCCCACCAACGCTCCCCGCAAGCTCGCACCTCAATATTTCCAAGCACCCTTGTTGTTGGTCGACGAGAACGATACGGGAAATGGAAACGATAAGCTCAATGCGGACACCAGTATGTCGAAACTACTCTCTGTTTAATGGGGAGGATACTGACTGGTCATTAGAGCAGGAGTTGGTAGATCAGGCACTTTCGATATTACGAACCATTGAAGAACCAGCGCTAAAGACGAAGAGAAAGAAGGACCAGCAAACCAGTATCATCACGATAATAGCACAGCAACTCAGACGGTTCCTGTTGTTGCACGAAGCTCAATCCCAGGAGGAAACGGCAGAGAAACTTGAGGCAAAGTCGGATGGGAACAAAGCTAGCAGGAAGTTGAGACTCGCAGTAGAAGGGTTGGAGACGGCTGCAAAGGCTGGGAATTCGGACGCCCTTTTCTTGTTGGCAGAGATGAATTTCGTAGGTTATGGCTTTTTATTACACGGCATTTGCTAATTACTGCACAGTACGGCAATTATACCCATCCCCGGAACTACAAGACTGCCTTTGAGAAGTACAAGGAATTGGCAGATCTTACCGGCAACAGCACAGCTCAGCACATGGTCGGCTTCATTTACGCAACCGGGATTGGCAACGCAGTGGAACGCGATCAGGCCAAATCCATGCTTTATCACACCTTTGCCGCCCTCGCTGGGAACACTCGCTCTGAAATGACCCTTGGATTCCGATATAGAACTGGCGTCGCAACCCCTAGGAACTGCGACAGTGCAGTATTATGGTACAAGCGGGCAGCAGACAAGGCTATGGAATATTGGCTGAGTGGTGCACCGGGTGGACGATTCCTCGAATACAATGCCTACCGATTGGCGGACGATGTTGGTGGTGTGTACGGACAGGGCGCAAGTGTTTCCAGCTCTGGTGCAAATGCAAAGAGAAAGGGAATGGCGTCTACAGATTCTGCAAGCGATTTGGAAGATATTCTCGACTATTGGCAAATGATGGCTGTGAAACAGGACCTTTTGTCAATGTATGGTCTGGGAAAGCTTTACTATGATGGCTCGAGAGTCCTGCCCCGCAATTTTAGCAAGGCGAGATACTACTTCAACCAGATCGTCAACCTTTATTGGGAAAAAGATGGAAGAGTCAAAAAGTCGGCTGCTGGAAGAACCGGGCTTGATAAATTTGCGAGCAGGGCTGCTGGTCAATTGGGCAGAATGTATATGAGAGGGGATGGTGTCAAGCCTGATTATGAAAAGGCGTACAAATGGTTCAAGAGAGGCGCCGCTGGTGGAGATATGGTTTCCCAGAATGGGCTCGGATTTATGCACTTGAACGGTTACGGGGTACAGCAAAGCAACCAGGTCGCAGCGGATTGGTTTAAGCTTTCGGCAGAGCAGGGTTTCCCGGCAGCCCAGTCGAATCTCGGGAAGCTCCTTTACGACACCGGAATCAAGAAGGATCTCATAATCGCCACGGAATACTTTGAGTTGGCAGCAAAGCAGGGTATCCTTGAGGCCCAGTACTACCTCGCCGAGATATACAACGCTGAGGGCGTTGGGCGCACTTGCTCCCACGCCGTTGTCTATTACAAGAACGTTGTTGAAAGGGTCGAGGCAACACAGTCTCCCCTCGGTTGGGCTCTTCGTAGCTTTGAGAACGGTGACATTGAAAGCGCCATAGTTGGCTACATGATGGCAGCAGAGCAGGGCTATGAGGCAGCTCAAGCCAATGTTGCCTATCTCCTCGACCAGGACAAGTCCGCTTTTAGATGGCAAGAATGGCTGCACCTCCTACCTGAGCCTATCCGCTCCTCTAAAATTCTCAGCCTTCCTTCGCCATCCCACTCTCCCTCGGTATCCCCACACAGCACGGCCAACCAACGGGATAACAAGACTGCAGAACTCGCTCTCGTCTACTGGACCCGCTCCGCCAAGCAAAACAACATGGACTCTTTTGTTAAGATGGGTGACTACTACTATCGTGGCATTGGTCTCCCGAATTCTCAACCAGACGTCGAGAAGGCCGTCCAGTGCTACCAAGTCGCCTCCCAATTCCAGCAATCTGCACAGGCACTCTGGAATTTGGGTTACATGTACGAGAACGGTATTGGCATGAAACAAGACTTTCATCTTGCTAAACGGTTCTACGACCAAGCCATGGAAGCCAACAACGAGGCGTACCTCCCGGTTACCTTGTCTCTCCTCAAGCTCCGCGTCCGCTCTCTTTGGAATACTATCACTGGTGGTGATATCAATCCCATCGGTCCTGATGACTCTGGTGAGTTTATTTCACTCGTGCTTTTCTATGTTGGTTACTAACTCTTATTTAGAAGAAGATCGACCTTCTCCACGTACACTCCTCGAGCAACTATTCAACCTTCGTCCAAACCCCGCGTATCCACCCGGTAGAGCCGAAGATGACGACCTCCTCCCATTTGATGATGCCGACGCCACTCCTGACGGGGCCACCAACCAACGCAATGCCGCAGACGACGGCGAAGCTGCCGCCAATGGTGACTTTGGAGACGGATGGGATTGGGGAGATGAGGAGGATGATGAGTTGATTGAGAACATGGTTATACTTGGCTTGGTAGCACTTGCTGGGTTGTATGTGTGGTATCGACAGCAGAGACGGATGCAGGCGGAAAGAGCCGAGGGTGGGAATGCCGGAAACAACCAGGCTGGAGTGGATCAAGGGCTTGGCGGTGTGCCGGGGTTGGGAGCTTGGGAGGGATTGGGCGGGATACATTAGATGAAATGGAGGCGGTGTTGATGAGAAGTTGGATGGGACTGTTGGGGGGGCTATCTTGTCTATGTTTTATTTCGTTCGTTTTAGCAAAACTTCAATTCTTTATCTCGTTCCTTTCTTGTTATGTTCAGGTTCAGCTCGGATTGCTGTTTGTGTTTGTGTTTGTGCGTTGGTTGGACATGTTTCTTTCTTGTACAGGTATGTGCTTCGTTACTATAGTTTATACACTCTTATACACCTTATGCAAATGTTCTGAACTTTCTGCTGATTCCATCCAAGCATGGTAATCATTTCTTGAGCTCAGGCGACTCGCTTTCGCCATTGTTAACTTGACCATGTAAATTTCTAGCTGCTAGTAATATCACTCTTGTTTATAGACGGAGAAGCTCGAGACGAACCCGTCCGTCGATGGGCAAAAGCCTACAACAGCGCTGCAGCGGGTACGGGGCGGAAGAACACTTTATATATAGGGACGGGTCGGAAGGGGACCGCAAGGCCGGATTCGTGTTACAGCGCGGGTCGGGGCCGGGGATTGACGGTCATGGATAGTAACGATGGACAACTTGGATCTTCTGTGTTCACTGGCAGCTGGAAGGGCTGAAATCACGAGTTTATGTGTACTTGGTATGCAAGTTGTTTAAGTCCAAGATCTGATGGAGACGCAGATGCATTGCAGTGCCATTGGTTCAAGCTGGTTGCGTAACTGCCCTCCGAGGAAAAAGAAAGCATTATGGTAATCTGCAGCTGCAGGCAGATACACAGGTATCATTCCCTTCTTGTTACATGGGAGCAGTCGATACCTTGCCTTCAAAACGTCACAGCACAAACACACAAGTCGACCTTTCATAAAAGGTAGGTCGATGCTATCTCAAGTTAAGTACATGTATACAGGACATCTCTAACTGTCCCAGGCCGAGCTCTCCATACAAGTCGCACGGCCACAGGGTACTAGGATCGAACCAAGCCAGATCCCCCGGTAATGGCAGAGCTCAGTCCAGAGCAATGGGAAATACTCCGCTCCATCGTCCGCCAACCCCTCGAAGCCTTCCAGCTTACCACTCCATCATCTCCATTATCATCCCAGGAGTACAAGACAACGCTCTCGAAGCTCAAACTCCAGACCGAACGGCAGCTCTCAGATACACTAGCACCCTACCAGCATACCCTTCGCAGAGTCGTCCAGGTTCTAAACACCACCGTGCCACCGCCAATCCAACCTTCCGTGAAACGCTATATCCAGTTCTACTGCCACTACCTGGATCCCTATCTCGTCGGTGTGGACAGCGCGGTAGCTAGCCAGGACCAACGGGTTCGTATGCTAAAGGGGGAGATTCAGACGGTGTATCTGAACAGTGTCCGTTCAGAATGGAAGTCTACTTCGGTGTTGGTGCAGAGGCATAACGCTGGGTTGCTACGAGATGGTCAAGTTGGGTTGCTCGTGATTGCGGAGAGGGCCCTTGAGGATACGGTGAAAGCGATTATCGCGGTTGATTTGGAGGGGGCTTCGGAGATGGGTCGTGTATATCAGTTGATGAAGGTGTATGTGGCCATCAAGAGTTATCAGGTGCTGCTGCGGAAACTGCTTTTGTCGAGACGGTTCAGGTCTGAGGCGCTGGAGAGAAAGATGTTGCGGTACTTGGCTGAGGATGACGTTAATCAGGAGTTGGTTGGGAAGCTGGAGAAAATCAACTGGTATTACCAGCTGAATAGTTCACTTTTCTTGCAGAAGGAAATTCTTCCGGATTCTGCAAATAAGGACTTTGATAGGTAAGAAGTAGCAAAGCCGTGGATATGAAAGCGGATTCGATAGGGAAATCAGTGGCCATACAAGTTGGTCTTCTTTTTGACCTCTTTGCTTCCAGAACGAGAAGTGAGGTTGAAGGTCACGAGGGGCGGCTTACTATTAAAGGTACTGTAACTAATGCAGGGGCGGTTGTATATTGGTAGGAAGAAGCGCTGCGGGTTTTCGTTCCAACACATTCACAAAAAGCAAGCATAAGCTTATCCACCACCTATTTCCATGCTACCATACCCGCCCATTCCTTTGAATACCATGGACAATGATTCAATCGCACCAGCAAAGTTGATACATACTCAGGACAAAACACCTCGAGATTTCCAGGTGAATATGCTTCTTCATATGTTCTCCACTATATACGCCTACTGACACTTCATGCAACTACCAAGTAAAGACAAGAGAGGAACCACCAGAACGACACAAATATCAAAGCCGAAGCTGAGGGGTAGTGAACGCCTTCGGGTCAGAGATGACAGCACTCACCGAGCAGCAGTGGGCTGTCTTCCGTTTAATTGTTCTCGAACCATTGGAAAGCTTCCGGAAGCAGACTCGACTATCGCCCTACTCCAAAACCTATAAAGCCACTCTTTCAAAGCTCACGCTGCAAAGCGAGCGTCAGCTTTCCAACACTACAACTCCGAACGAATACAACGGATCTCTCCGCACGATAATCCAGTATCTTGAAGAGATTCCACCAGACCTCCGTCCATCCGTGCATAGACATGTTGCTCTCTACTGCCATCGTCTGGATCCGTTTCTGTTCAACACGCATTGGGCGGCGAATCAGAGCCAGTGTACAGAAGTTCTGAAGACCGAGGTAGAGGATCTGTACCTGTATCGAATACCGAAACTCTGGAGTCCTACCTCGCAATTAGCACGGAGACATCGGGCTGGATTACTGCGTGAGGAGCAAGTTCAGCTTCTTGTAACGGCAGAACGAGCATTTGCCGACGAGTTGGGTGCGATCATAGACACCAAAGTGGATGCGGGAACAGATTCGACATTGCGGTCATTGACCAAGGTGTATATTTGCGTAACAAGATACTGGCTCCTGTTGTCCAAATTTCTTCTGTCGGAGCAGTTCAGGTCGGAAGCTTTAGAGAGCAAGTTGCTGAAATATTTGGGCGAAGAAGAGGTGAACGAAGAGCTTCTCGAGAAACTAGACAGGGCCAATTGGGAATTCCAGGTGAATAGGCCATTGTTGAAGGGTATGCTTCCCTCGAAGTAGATGGTTGTCGAGAGTTGGTTTGGTCTGGTCGGTTTCCTTGCGTACTTTTTCCAAAGATTATTCGTTGTAAATACAACTATACACTTGCAGCTCGTTGCTGTGAGTCGTTCCTGAGAAGTCGTATCGGCCGTTGGAATGCTTTGAACGTTGGGGTTGTCTTGAAGACTCCCCGTCCTCAGTTCTTACTGTTGTTGTGTTGATGGTTCGGCTATTTGAGCCTAGCCATCAGATGCAAACCAATGACGTCGTGGTGACAAACTGACCAAACAATGTTTCAGCTGCTCTCAGTGCCCTCCATATACTTTTCTCTCAGTATCGTGTTCGTATCATCTCGAGTTTTGAGGTGGATTGGGCGAGAATGTTACTGTAAAGGGACTGTTGGTGCCCAGGCAAAAAGTGGAGCATATCGCAAGAAGAGGCCATGATGAAGGAAGGAAGGAGAAGGCGAGTTCAGGTTCCAGACGTTGGAGCGGAAGTTGCTTTTTTCTTGGCACCGGAGCGTTCGGAACCTCAAAGCTGCGCTCGGCATGCCTTTGACGACGACATGGCTGACGGTCATCTCGGTTTGCAACGTTTGCTCGGTCTCTCCGGATAAAGTCGACATGACAGGTCCAACGGTTTCAGGGATCACTCACGACCTCATCGCCGCACACAAGCATCAGACACAGAGCTCTTCACTCTCATACGAGCCCGGCAACCGAACCGACGTTGGATTCATCAGCTTGCAGCTTGGTCCTCGTACTTCCTTTGTCAGATCACATCGGATACGCTGACGAAGCCCTAGGCTTCCTCAAACTCTAGTGGCTGAATCTCGGGATCCGGAACATCCTTCTTGCTTCGGTCTATCAGCTTTTCGGGATAGAAACGATAGACTACGACACCCACTTTCCTCGTTGTGCTCCAGCCGGTCTTCGAATTTGGAATCGATTCAAAGTCTAGTCGGCCGCCACCACGCTTCAACTGGCATCTCATATCGTGGGGCCCCGGCCTGGACCAAACTCCTTCTCTCTTAGGACTTGCCTACCCCACATGATTTTGCCGACGGTTCGACCGCTAAGCATTCCTTAGCTCCTCCTCCGTAACCGTATTTTTGGCACGACAAGGCATGGAAAGAGCTGGACGACCAGCGTCTCATATCACAACTTGTTTGTTCTCTCGATTTCGACAATCATAACGACCCACTTGCGCGTTACGTTGCATGGTCTCACAGACAATAATTAGGAAGTTATGGGTAAAGTCAGGACTCGTACAAAAAGTACTTGTAAAGATGTGCAAAGCCGGGACAAGCATGGCATCAGGGATCGATCTTGATGAACAAAGACAGGTAAGGATCAGTCTCCTTCAGTAACCGAGATGTAGTTCAGAGTTCTTTGGGTTCACAGCTTACTTGTATTTTAATCTCTTCCAAACAGTATGTTACCTTACCACGATGCATTACACCATATATCGAGGTCCTTATTGCATTGAGAAGGTAAAATGAACGTACGTCAATTTGCTTTTTCCCACGGAATACGGCCAGACTTCGACGATGGGAGCATGCGAACGTTCCTCCAACACTCTGGAAGAATCTCCAAAGGCACGGATACATCATCCTTTAACGTTGACAAGCCTTCGAGGTCTTGGTTCACCGGTATTAAAGGAAGAACTGTAGACCAGGGATCTTAATACAGCCTATATCAAACCTGCCAACGGCTCATTCCTATTCGTCGATTCCACCCAAATCTTCCGGAAAAGCAACGCTACTTCTGCTTGCACGACATCAGACGTGCAGCCACCTGCCTTTATCCCCCCGCAAAATAAGCCCGTTAGAGGATCCGGTGCCTGAACGGATGGCAAACATCAACCACAATTGAGCCCGAGAGAGAGGCAGAATGATGGAATCTCCACAAGATCGGAGTCTTTTGCCCTCGTGTTTTCCATAGCGAACAGAGGGAGGCGGCGCTCTCATGGCTCTGGGAAAGCTTATGCATCGTAGTATGGGGTAATTGGCGAGACCTAGACCTTGAGATCGTGGGTAAAATCGTAAACGAGGTTAGCCACCAGCTTCGTCTACTACCGAGTGTCTGTGTAGGTCTTTGGCCACCAAAGTAGCCCGATATCACCGGATATGCATGGTACTAAGGGAAGAACTAGAAGGCGTACAAGCATGGGCTATCCGAGGAACCTGCAGAGACCTGCGGACTTGGTGCTCTCCGGATTATGGCTTAATCGAATTGAACCATATCGACGGTATGTGGAGCAGGAAGGTTATATAAACCAGGTCTTCCCTCCCCACAAGCTTGTTCCTCATCCTCGAGATCCTACACCTCTCAAGTCCCTAGGTACCCTTACGATCTTCACCGTTACGACATCATGAAGCTTTCAATTGCTCTCACCGCCGGTCTTGTGGCCTCTGCCACTGCCGCCCCAACTATCGGTGCCATTTTCGACAAGATCCTCAACAAGCTCTCTCTCGACCAGATTGCTAAGATCCGTGGTGGACGTTACATTGGTACTGCTACTGGTAAGTTACTTGAACTTGATAGCCCTGGAGCATTGCATCCGCTGTTGGTTACAACTGCTAACATACTGTGTTATAGATGTCTGGATCATGGAGCAGGATGCCCCATACAAGAAGATCACCACCTCCAACGAGTACTCTGTCTGGACCCCAGAGAACACCATGAAGTGGGAGACCCTCCAGCCACAGCAGGGTGCTTTCAATTTCACTGAGGCCGACAAGCTCGTCAGCCTTGCCCGCAAGACTGGCAAGAAGGTCAGAGGACACACCCTCGTCTGGCACTCTCAGCTCGCCCCATGGGTTGAGGCCGGCAACTTCTCGCCAGCCGAGCTCAAGAAGATCACCAAGAACCACGTTCAGACCGTGGCTCGTCACTTCAGAGGAAAGATCTTCCACTGGGACGTCGTCAACGAGGTCTTCAATGAGGATGGTACTCTCAGAGACTCTGTCTTCTCCCGTGCTTTCGGAGAGGACTTCATTGAGTGGGCTTTCCGCTGGGCCCATGAGGCCGACCCACACGCCAAGCTCTACATCACCGACGTAAGTTCTTATTTCCACTGTATTCTTCTCATGAGCATTAGCTAACATTGTCATAGTACAACTTCGAGGGTGATACTCCAAAGACCAAGGCCGTCACTGCCCTTGTCCGCAAGCTCAAGAAGAAGGGTGTCCCAGTCCACGGTATCGGTGCCCAGGGTCACTTCATCCTCGGCAACCTCGATGGTGAGGGAATGAAGCGCACCTGGAAGACCTGGTCCGATGACCTCAAGGTCGATGTCGCCATTGCTGAGCTCGACATCCGTATCCCAATGCCAGCCACCCCAGAGAAGCTTGCTGCCCAGGCTGCCGACTACGAGACCGTCACCAAGAACTGCCTTGCCGTCAAGAGATGCGTTGGTATCACTTTCTGGCAGTGGACTGACAAGTACTCCTGGGTTCCAGGAGTCTTCACTGGTGAGGGTGCTCCTCTCCCATACGATGAGGACCTCAAGCGCAAGCCAGCCTTCGATGCCGTCAAGAAGGTTCTCGTTGCTGGCAAGTAAATGCTAGACTCTAGTCTGGTGTTTCCTTGACCTACATTTCCTGTGTTATCAAAAAAGATTGTACTCTATTTTCCTTGTCCTGTTTCCGCATTTAGGGTTGGGCTTTGGGTGTAATCAGTACTTCCTTTTGGGTAGGGTTGTGTGGATAGTTTAGTGCGTTTTGTTTATTCCGACCTGTATTTGGGAAGGAACAGTAATTGTAATTTTTTTGATTTCTTCAACTTTGTACCCTCTGCCTGGTGACCGTTTGTCGTGAAGTTGTACTGGATTCTGAAACCGATAGGCTTCCACGGGCCGTTCATGAGCCCTGCCTGAAGCTTTGACGTCTACTGATGCTTGAGCTTCTCGAAGTCCATGAAAAGATAGATTGAGATTTATGCATGGCGCGAACGAGAATGGAATTAAAGTTTATTTCCAAGCAAATAAATACTAAGTATGTGTTATTTCGTAAGAACTCCAAAGATCAGAGCGCGGCAAACCAATGCCAATCTAATCGGGTTTCGTCCCTCACATGAGATTACACTGCGACCACAAACAACTTTCTCATGCAACTGCAACCAGATCTCGCCTTCCACCCAGAAACCGCGTCAGCTTACGCATAGAAGCGTTTTCGTACTTTCTTTTTCGACCTTCTTTCCAGCACATTTGTGTGTCTGTTGTTTGTGTTTCTCAAGACAACCAACGTTTGTTTCAAGCTGAAATTTGTGGCCGCCAACATCTCACGATCATCCCGGCGTGCCCTGCATGAAGCATTGCAGCTGCACCCAAGTCACGTTTTAGCGCAGCCGAAGCTTTCGGCTGCTTCTGGACGCACAATCTCATTGAGGTCCAGATGAGGGAACAATCGGCATTGTTGTGTCATCCATCACACAGAGATTCACGACCCGCTTCGGAGGAGCTTGCAGCGGTTTTGCGAAGAAAGTTTCTCGCTCGCTTCCGAAAACCAAGCAACCCGCTTTAACCTCCGAACGAACTGCAAAACCCGGAGAGTGAAAAGAAACACCACAATCGACCAGGGCAACGCAAGGGAAATTCGCAATAAAATTCGCGAGCGCGGTGGATGTTGCTGGAAGTGAGAACAGACGGTGTTGGTTGAAACGGTCATAACCGGTTTGGGGCAAGGGAGTTTTTGTTTTTAAGATTTGAAGGAGGAAAAAGCGAGGGAAAAGGCGAAGGCGGCGGCCCTTTTGGCCTCTTCAGGTGTGCGAGTGGGTGAGAGGAGGAGGAAGCCGAGAGGAAACCAACCACTTCGACTTGCTCGATTGGGATGGAAGAGGCAGGATGGGAGGTGAGGATGGCGAGGGAGGAGGGAACATAAACACTTTTGTGAGTGTTTGCGACGGGAACTAAGGAAACTTAGGGTTGTTGGTGATGGCTTATGGCTTGTGGATGGCTGAAATCTTACGAGATTCAAAGAATTTAGGGAGGGATATGGCTGGGTGAGGTTGCCATGGTACGGAGGACGGAGAGTGGAGGTGGAGGATAAGGACGACTGAGCTCAGGAGGGACATCGGAGCAAAGGTGGGATCTTCAACAGCTTTGATTGTGCAATCGTGAGATGAGATGTCAGTGACGACGGATGCGAGTGGCATGGACGGGAGTTGGTTGGGTGAGCCCCATACCCGCAGAATTAATATGAAGGGCCCCAGATGCTTTTGCAGTACCGCGCTTCTGGATGGTACAAGTACAAGTACAGGAAGGGAGAAGGAGGGTCGAACTTCCTATGAGAAGCCTCACTGTTGCTTCTGTTGTGTGATTAGAAAACGAGGCATCAGTTGTGGTGCTGTAATAGAGAGTCAATCTTCCATTACTTTATGCATGGCAAGCTCTTGTGCAGATTCAACCTGCTCGGTTGGACAGAAATAGGATTGAGGGTCTCGGTATTTGCCTGGTTTCGGTGGTGATTGGTGACTTTGGACTAGGGGGGGGGGGGGGTTTGCTGGGTCGGGATGTCTAGATGGCAATTGATGCAGAGATGGAACCGTTGGAGATGGACATTGGAGGCGTTGTGTTGTTGCGTATTGAAGGGTGCATGATTGCGATATTGGTTGGATATCAAATGCGAGATGATGGTGAAGTGGACGCCAGATAGACGAACAGCTACTGCAAACCAGGCTTTAGTACTTGTAGGTAACGCTCTAAGCAGGCTAGGTTCCTTGCCAATTGCTGTGCTGTAAGCCCTGGATACGTGGGAAGTTTAGTGGAGAGATGATCCCCATCTCATAATGCTCTTAGGAGACAAGTAACTTGCTCCAGTAGTACATAACATTCCTGCTAGAGTGCTCACTGCTAATAGCCTGACTCTTTCTCATAACCTCGACGGCAGCCTGCTTCACCACCAGTTGTATCACCACAACCACAAAGTGACAGAGCAGTCAATAGGAAAGCCCACAAAATGGTGATTCTAAATTGCGTCCAAATGCGGATGCTTCGCGAGCATTAAGCGTGCCCCCCCAGCGATTTATTGTCAAATTATAACACACATTTAATCTATCATGAGGTTGTGGTTTAGCCTTAACGGGCAAC
Organism: Ascobolus immersus RN42; assembly: GCA_003788565.2. Lineage (NCBI taxonomy): Eukaryota > Fungi > Ascomycota > Pezizomycetes > Pezizales > Ascobolaceae > Ascobolus > Ascobolus immersus. Next base: position 99,097 of record ML119686.1, read on the forward strand.
TTTCGCCTTGCCGGACTTAGACACGACGGGCCAAGCATGTTTAATCTCTGGTCACATCTCGAGCCAATGGCGGGCTGTGATTGGCTGCGGCTGGCTGTTTGGCCCATGTTTGGCTCATGTCTGCCAGGCGCTTGCACGCTGGCACGCTTAAAACGGCAAGGAGGTTGTATGGATTAATTCTAGTGGCTGTCAAGGGTACCTCAGAAGATTTCTAACGGGCAGCGAGTTAATCTCCTCCCCTTTCTTTGCAACGCTTCACTGATTGCTCGCTGCTGTTGTTAGAGTCGCTCAGTCGCCCTCTTTCACCCTCCCTCTTCCCTTCTTGCTCACCCACCACCCACCACCCTTCTCTCCTTCCTTTCCCTTCCCCATTCATTCATCACGTTCCTCACCACCCAACCCGCTACCGTTTCCTCCACCTTCCTGCTTTCTTCCAGCAACACTTTCCAGGATTCCCCATCGCTTCAATTCGCTCCAAAAGTCCACTGCTCTTTTTTTGTCGTTACCAATTTCTCATTGCTCCTCATCTCGGCCTTTTCCTCTCTAGCCGCTGCACCGGAATCACAGTTGCTCCTTTTTAATCTCAATCCTCTTTTTTTCTTCCTTCTACACGTCTCGTCTTTGGCACGAACGCGATTCCTTCTCGCTGAACAGCTGCACCTCGCCTGCAAAAATACTCGACCGACCTGTCTCCAGTCGCCGCATCAAACAACAAGAATCGAATCCATTGCTGTTCTCCAGCCTCGACCGTCTCACGAGTAGCAAGTTCGATACTCCAAGCAGCACCGCGCGGCAATTATCTCCTTCATCAGTCATCTACGACAGCGAGTCAGTTCCAATCAAAACCAGCCAGACTTTTTTGTTTCGCCAGGCCATCTTCTCCTCTTTCCTAAACATCCCCCGACAAAGAAGCTACATCTCCGGAAAGTGCTTATCGAAGGAAAGCTACGCGCAACGCCGACAAGAGATCAAAGCGAACGCCAATAGCCCGTGTCAATCGACTTAGTCAACGACCGAGTGAGCATTAGGAAACCTGCAATAGTTTTGGGGGGCAATAAAAGGGAACCGAAACGCCCTTTTTTATCATTTCAAGACTCGTCAACGTTGCACATTTGCGAGAACAGGGTCACTTTGGAACGGAGAATCCTTTGGAAAGTTTAGTGAAGGTCTATTAGCCTTCGTGTACGTGTGCTCAACACGGGATTAAGAAAGGAGTAGGAAGCTAGGAATTACTTGTAAGTTTAGCGACGATCTCCGGAGGATGGTCAGAAGGGTCGTGACGGTCGTGATTATGTTATGCATGATCTAGCCTTTCTTAATAGCCTGCTTGCTTGCTATTAATGTTGGCATCACCGGAACATCTTTTGTCGACCCCACTCCTTCCACCTCTCTTTATCGACTCGGGGTACTGACATTTTCCGAAAAGAGAACCTATTTTAGAAATGGAAACAGGGACAGCGGCCACAGCGCCTACATCGTCTTCGAAACCCGAGGGGTCCAACGCTCAACAAGCTCCCCTACTCTCCGTACCCGCAAGAACATCGTCGGTTAAGGATCAGAATTCGCCAGCCTCGACAGCTAGTACTGCGGTGGCACAGCCTGATGCAGAGAGCGCAACGGCCGGAAAGAAGAGAAGGCGGAAGAAGGATGGAGGAAGCAGCACCAGCAGCATCAACTCCGAAGCTCGTCAAGCGAAGTCGCATCAACCAGGTGGAATCGGAAAGTTCTTGAGTGTCTTCCTGAACTGCTGTAGAGCACCAGATGCAGCCAACGACGGAACCGGAGATGACGCACCATCCAGAAAAGTTCGCAAGCCAGTCGCTACCAGCGGAAGTAGAAGGTCTTCGCCTGTCGGAGGTGCTGCGAAATCAACCGAGCAAAAAGAGACCACAGGGGAGGACACGGGGTTGGCAGTCAATGAAAAGACAGAGGCCGCGGAACCATCCGTTTCCTCCACGACAGCACCAACTTTGGCCAAGGAGGATGAACAAACAACCTTCAACGAAAAGCAATCAGCATTGAACAAGGAACTCCCACCGATTGCTCAAGAGGAGACTCATTCGACTGGAAGCGGAAGCGGACACTTGATGGTCAAGGTTGACCCACCAACACCTCAGGGTGAGGAATCCTCACCGCTGGGAGGAGCAAAGGGACCAGAAGATGCCGATGTCGATATGACCGACGCGCTCCCTGTTTTGGAGGAGGCGAGACCACCAGTCGCCTCGCCGCCACCACCAGAGGCAGTCATCCCGGAAGAGGAAGCTGAAGACCTTGTGCGCGCATCTGCTGAGATCCACGCTGAGGATATGAGGTCGCTGGATGAGAAGCCACAGGGACTCTTGCCACCTATTGCCCCAGAATTCAAGGGAAAGAAGTGCCTGGTGTTGGATTTGGATGAAACTTTGGTTCACAGTAGCTTTAAGGTGAGTCGACTGTGCTTTGGACGTTAACAAAGTGTTCGTTTTGCTAACTGAGCTGCTAGTTGTTACATCAAGCCGATTTCACCATACCCGTCGAAATCGAAGGCACATATCATAATGTGTACGTTATCAAACGCCCAGGAGTTGACGAGTTCATGAAGAGGGTTGGCGAGTTGTACGAAGTTGTTGTTTTCACTGCCTCCGTCTCTAAGGTTTGTTTTAACAATCCCCCATGCTCGAAGTAAATAGCTAACGTCTTCATAGTACGGTGATCCCCTCTTGGATCAGCTCGATATCCACAATGTTGTCCACCACCGTCTGTTCCGCGAGAGTTGCTTCAACCACCACGGCAACTACGTCAAGGATCTTTCCCAGCTTGGACGTGACCTGAAGGATACGATCATTATCGATAATTCTCCTACGTCTTATATTTTCCACCCACAACACGCCGTCCCAATCAGCAGTTGGTTCTCCGATGCTCACGACAACGAGCTTTTGGATCTTATCCCAGTTCTCGAGGATTTGGCCAAGAGTGATGTACGGGATGTTACTCTCGTACTCGATGTTGCTCTATAATCGAAAGTACCATATTCCTTTGGGCGGCAAGCTCTCGCTTGATGTCTGTATTTCCTTTGTTTATTTTTACTCGGCTGAGGATTCGAGTAATCTGTTTTTTGTTGCTTTGTTAAGGTTCTACGTGGAAGGGGCTGTAGGTTTGTTGACCCATACCAGGGCAGGATTCTGTGTCTGAAAAGGTGTTATTGGTCGCGGAGAAGATGGTAGTCGGTTTTGTCACAAAGTTGTCGTTTAGCTGTTAATAGGAGGAGGCTTTGTTACTTTTTTGCATCGCGCATGGGCTGGTTTTTCTCTTTTAAGCCTCACTCCTTGCTTCGTTTGTTTTTAACTCCCCACTTTTATTTCTTTCCTACTTTTGTATCGATCCTCGTCTTGCACTGGACACCATTACCTGCAATTCACTTTCCTTTGTCTTTTTCGTTTTCATCCAATTTCTACCACTTTGGCTTTTCGTCACTTGCTCCTAGTTTCAGTATGTTACATTATTATACCTTGGATCGAATGTTTCGGTTTATCCATTTTTCTTCCTTTCTCAATTCTTGTAAGTTCAAAGTTTCGCACTTATTTACTTTAGTCTCTCATATCATTGTTGAGCATTTGTAGAACGATTCTCGCTGCATCTTCTACTCCTTTTTTTTAAACCTTTTTGTGTTTTTATTAGCTTTGTTCATTTGCGAAGCAGCCTGAGTGGGATACTGCTTAACACACCATCACATCCTTTCCTTGTGTCATTCCCTTTTTGTCTCTATTTCCTGTGCTTTTTGTACTTCCTCCCACTTGTTTGTATTGTTTCTCAATATTGCCATCATTTTTGCCTTTCCACCTCCCCGTCCGGTCATCCCCCGCAACAGTTTGGTAGTGTCTATTACTTATTTACCTTCTCGCCCCATCCTCTGCTCGAGCTTGTTGTCTGAATATCTTTACCCTTATATTGTAGTCATCCTCTTCGTCAATTCTATATTATTTCATCCATCATCTCCCCATCGCCGTCGTGTTTTGAGTATTGGTTTTACATTGCGTTGAACTTGCCGGTTTGGCTATATCATACAAGTACTAAAGTATGCATCGGTGATCCGTAGAAAGAAACTGGCCTCTGTGGTTTGTTCATGCTGTATACTTTTAGATGAGATGTATAATCGCAGTGAATTGGAATTGACACACAAATAGCCAGAACGGCTTGGTCGTACTTACTTACATATGTTGCATTGCCTGCACAAAGGATCCAAGCGTAAAATATGTCTGTAGAATCTGTTCTGTAGAGCACTTGACGACGGGATACGACGAATAACAGAGGTTGGGTACTTTAAGTAAGACCAGGTACATAAGGAAGACGTTCTTATGTTGAGAGGCTTGCCTCGATTCACATGCTCACCTGGAACGATTGGTAAGCATCGTCACCGGCACGTGCAACCCCACATTTTGGGCGAGAAAGTGGGCTGCTAAGTTAACTCTCGATCCCGCTTCCGCTCTCCGCTCGCTCGCTCCATCTCCATCTGTGCCATTTTCGCCTTGCATCTCGGCACTGAACGAACGACCCTGTTGAGACAAGAGGGTGAACTGTCAGCCTACTTTCCCGCATCCCGCATCACCACATCCAAGTACTCACTCGATTTTCCTGCTTCACTTCCTGCAACTTTCAAACAAACGAACCATCAAGAAACAACTTCAAAATCAAAACTTGTCTACCGCATCTTCCGCATCACCAACGACAACATCTACTACATACTTCATTCACGGCTATCCGCACCAAGCAAACGATACACTTCAAGCCGGACAATTGAAAACAAAAGTCGGAATTGCTAAGACTCCGGTAAACAGTTCACCAACAACCATGTCCGACCAAACGAAGTCACAGGCGGAGAGTAAAGTTGACCAAAAACCGAACGGGATCCATCAGGATGGGAAGGTTGATTTCGAGGCCAAAGCCAAACCAGAGACTTCAGCGCCAGAGACAACACAGAATGAGAGCTCGGAAGGAACAGAGGAGTTGAGATCAGCAACGACGGAGAGAAGAGCTGTGCTGCAACACACATTGTCTGAGCATGAACATTCGGACGATGAGGAGGATCCAGTCCCGCAAGAGCCAATCGATGCGGATGAAGACTTGCTTGACGATTGTGACCCGGATTGCGATGTACGTCCCTGTGTTTCCATTGCTCGTCTTTAAAATACATTTCAGGCCGCTAACTGACCTTTGTTCCAGGAAATCGACTTGATCAAGCTCCGCATCTCCTCCATCCCCGCCCTTAACCTCTCCCGCTTCCCCAACCTCCGTAGACTCTGCCTCCGCGAGAACCTCATCACATCCCTTCCCGGCCTGCCGACAAGCCTCACCGAGCTCGACCTCTACGACAACCGTCTCCCCACTCACGCCCTCACCGCCTCCGAATCCACTCTCCACCTCCTCAAGGACCTCGAGACTCTGGATCTCAGCTACAACAAGATCCGGGCCATCCCCGAATCCCTCGCCTCCGACCACCCCGAGCTCAGAAACCTCTACTTTGTCCAAAACAAAATCTCCAAAATCCAAGGCGTCTCCGGGCTCCAACACCTGCACTACCTCGAGCTCGGCGCAAACCGCATCCGCGTGATCGAGAACCTCGAGAACCTCCCCTCCCTCCAACTCCTCTGGCTCGGCAAAAACAAAATCACCTCCATCGGCTCCGGCCTCTCAACCCTCACCAACCTCAGAACCCTCGCCATTCAATCCAACCGCATCACCTCCCTCGAAGGCCTCGAAGCCCTCACCGCCCTCGAAGAACTCTACGTCTCCCACAACGGCATCACCTCCCTCACCACCGAAGCCACCGAAGACAAGCCCGCCGAGTCGTACCTCAAGCACAACACCAACCTCCGCGTCATCGACATCTCCAACAACCGCATCGAGCACCTCACAGGCCTCTCACACCTCCGCAAGCTCGAAGAGTTATGGGCCAGCAACAACCAGATTGCGTCCTTTGACGAGATTGAGCGCGAGCTGGGAGGCAGAAAGGAGGAGGACGGTGAGACGATTGTCAAGACTGTTTACTTTGAGGGAAATCCGGTGCAGAGGAATAATGAGGTGCTTTACAGAGGAAAGGTTAGGATGGCGCTGCCCGAGATTGAGCAGATAGATGCCAGTGAGTACACCCCACAGTCCACTCTTGTCATTGTTGAACTATGCTAATTGTCGTGATAGCCTATGTCCGTGTCGCCTAAGGGTGTTCTGCTGAGCGAGGAATTGGTACAGTTTAGGTCTGGATGGCATGTTGGGACTTTTATTTCTTAATCGTTGGATACACTAATAATGGTTGGGCCCCTTGACGCTCGAGCACCCGGGAAACTGGTGCTGCTGGACGGAAGTGGGGTAGAGGTGTAATTATTATGATTTGTGCCGCCGTCTTGCAGCTGGTATTTATTATGATGGCTGTTCTTCTTACTTACTCTGGAATCCTTGTTTGTATTCAAAAGAATTTATGTTATTGTCTTAATCAAATCATACTTTGGTGTATCTTGCTCTGGTATCTGCTTTGACGATGGGATGTTTCTAGTCAGGCCGATATAGCGGGTTAATGGGGATATACAAGTCTAGGCAAGAGCGAATCGTTTATAGCACAGAATACCTCATATTTCGGAAGGTTTAAGATCATTAATCGTAATGATGAAAGGAAATAAACATACTAAGTAATTATAACAATGCAGCCAACCTGGCTCCAAAGATCTAAGCTACCCAGTGATATCAGAAACACTACTACTAAATAAATGAAGATTATAGCTCCACAACGAGGTGAAGAAAGATAAGGAAACCAATAGCCAAGATATTAGGTTTATGACCCGCAGAAAACGGTAACCTGATAAATTAAGGACTTGAAAATGAACTCCCTTCACATGAACCTCAGCATACCGTATACCCAGGTATTCTTCCATAACGTCATCATACAAAAAACCGGTTCGAAATTGAAAATGAATGGGAGGGGATGCTTGAAGAAGGGAAATAGGTGAGAGTACTAGCATGCAAGGAAAGATGATAAAAGAGCACGCTTTTGATTCGGGATGTCTACATCCTCAGTTTCAAGTTCTGTACCAGTTCGCCTCTGGATCGCCCAAACATTCACCAATGGTAACCACTATAGTGTTGGTTAGCCGCTGTGGTCATTAAGTGAAGAACATTCTACACTTACACTTGTAGCCCTTCTCCTTTGCTTTATCGATCTGATATTGTGTCAAGGTGTAAACAGTCTGGTAATGTATGTCATGTTGAATACTATTCCAACTTGACTTTCCAGCCTTCATGGCGTCGTCCACCAATGCCTTACTCCTTTGGATAGATACTGCATCGAGGTTGTTGTAGTCATCAGTGTCGAGGTCCCAGATAATCGTGTGGTAGCCCAGGTTGAGCATTGTTTGAAGCATTGCTGGGGAGGTGGCGATAAATGGCGGTCTCATGTAGGTCGGGTATTTGCCAATGATGCTCTTGAGGGCCTGTTCGAGCCTGGTCATTTGGTAGATACGGTCGGCCTCACTTGCTTGGGCAAGGTTCAAGTGATCCCAGGTGTGTCCAGCAACTTGGTGTCCGTCGGCAACCATGCGTTGAATGATGGGAGCCCATCTGCTACCAGGGGCGTCAATAGCACCCTTGTCCTTGTTGTTGCCAGTAACAAAGAAGGTAGCCTTCACACCGTTGTTGCTGAGGATGTCGAGGAGGTCGGAAGTGTAGATGTATGGTCCGTCATCGTAGGTCAAGGCATATGTTCCGGGTACTGTGCAAGAATAGAGCTCGACGCCTGAAAATAGTTAGATTAGCATTCCGCATTTCCAAAGTTGACATACCATATTTGACATTCCCGGGCTTTGGTCGGTTAAAGGTGTCAGGGCTCGTTGGAGTGGACGTCTCTGTTCCACATCTCTGCACACCAATCAAGTTAGCCGCCGTCCCAAGTCAACCAAGAACACCCAAGCAAGCAGCCGCCCGCTTCCATCTGACTTCCAGACTATCGAATTGCACATACCCCGAAACCAGCTTGACATCCAATACCTAAAACACCACTCGTTAGCCACATTTCTCCCATAGAAGGGATGGAATGTACATACCACAATGGTCCATCGAGTCACCACACCATCCACTCGCTGAGCAGCATTCATTACCAAGTCCATAAGAATCACATCTGGCACCGTCTCCCTGCGGTCCACATCTCCCACTAGGCGAGTCCCGAACCTTCAGAACCCGGACATTTGGAATAGCGTGTGCAGAAACGAGGGATTGTTGGAATAAAAGAAATGAGAGTATCGTAACGAGCGTTGCCGTAAAGGCCTTCATGTTGAGTGACGTAGAACAGACAAGGGAAAAGAGAGTAGATAAGTTGAAAGTGCGAGAGTCAGGTGAAGTTGAAAAAAGCCGCCAAAAAGATTCTGAAATATATGGCGATGGGATTCGAGTCAGTCCAGACTAGCAGGGAATATCGAGACGAGGTCGAGCTTAATATGCCTGCGCTCAATGATCTTCGAGATCAAACAAACTGGTTGCCAAAAATGTTGGGTTCAATTGAGCGAGAAACTGTCGAGATGTCGAACCTTTCCGAGTGAGCTGAGAGTCGATGGCGGTTGAAACGAGGGAGAGATTCGGCGTGAGCGGCGTTGTGGAGGAGAGGAGTCGACCGGTGAAGGTCGAGGCGAGGTGAGGTGGTGGTGGTGGTGCTTGAGGGTGCAAGTTGATCAAACGAAAGAGACGAGAGGTTCCGAGTCTTATACCAGATCCGCGAACTAAGGTTCCAAGCCGCAAATCGATCAACCAACCCAAGAATTGCGAGAGATTGTAATCGACGAGGAAGAACGAAGATCAAACCGTAGACCGATAAACCAAGATAGGCAGTAAACAGGAAGGTGGTAGGAGAAGGGGGCAAAGGCGGCATTTATATAACTTGACCATTGATACAAGAGACCTCACCTTGGTCAACGGCGCAAATCGTAAAAGAAGGTTGCTTCCGGATTCCGTACACGACCGGATTGGGAGAAGCATTTCAAAGTCAAACCTCTCCGGTGCGCCTCATATGAATCAGCAACGTCAACAGGCCCGGTTTCTAATATCTCGAACATGTTGTGTTGTACCGGTCAACCTTCAGTCCGGCGCAATGTAGGTTAAACCTACGCAATGTACTACCCTCACGTCAGTACATAGTTTCCTTCTGCTATAGCACAAACATTATGGCCTCCTCTTCTCGAAGAAATGTTTATTTATGGGTTTGATATCGTTAACGATATCTGATACACGATACAATATAGACATCTGCTACAAATTAGATTAACTGAGGCTCGCCTGCCATGACGGTGAAGTTCAACCTCAGTCAGAGTCAAAGTTCGTATAGTATCTGCAAAACGAGATCACCAATCCACATTCCGTACCACCGCATGTACAGAAATGTTACAACACATCAACCACCAGCTGTAAAGTTCCGGAGGATACAGCGCAAAACTCACGATCAACACTGCGGTATGTTAGGCGAAAACCAAGGAAAAGCACATCCGAATAAGCGTGTCTCAAGATTCAGCGCCGAAACTTGGCTTTCCAATTGGGCGTTTCTTGCAGGAACCTACATTCGGGACAGACATGCAGATAATTGCATGCCAGTGGATGACAATCCTCGAATCCCAACCGGCAACGTCGAGACCATCGAGATCCACTCTCCGCCATTCCAACCATGCGAGTGTTCCGAGCTCCGTGATTCGAGGAAGAACAGAAACCCTATTGCAACTTCAGGATTTGACGCCTGTAGATCAGCCAGTTCAGACGCCGAGACTTATAACAGCCGCCCCCGAGCCGAAAATAACTTCAAGCGAGCCTATGTTTTCCTTAGTGGGCATGGTGCATCTCCTACCAGTAGGTCGACGTCTAGAGGAATTCTACAAGTAGCAGAAGCAAGAGCTAATACATATACACAACTCCCAGCGACTGCTAGACTAGAATATTCCCACATCCATTTCCATTCCGACCTGACATTCCAAAGCACATATCCATTTGTATTCTGTAAGCTTGTCCGGTACCCATGCTCCGTATGGGCTTGTCTCGATGACGGTGCTTACCGGCGACCGTCCGTTTGCGCAGAGTCTTCTATGCGGCTGCCCAACGCCCGAGTGCTCTGGCATCAAGCCAATTATAGGCGCCAAATGGTTACGTCAAACCTTAACCCAACGACTATAATGACGGTTAGACAGCAACACTGAGGCCTTCTCGAAACCAATATTGGTACATACTCCGAGAGACGATAAAGTCAGCTCAGACTCTATGAAACCTATGGAATAGAGTAATTCCCAAAGTAAGTACTTACTTATTTACTTGATAGTATAGTAAGACAAGGTCGCAAAGTAATACACAAGAAGTGCTGCTACTTGTCTGCCTGTATTAACATAAGGTTCGGGTGTGTACCAAGGAAGTGGTACAGGTCCTCAAGATCTCGACGGATGAAAAGGGCGTGTAGCATATAGATGGGATATCTGTTTCGATTAGCGGATTACAGGTAGGACGAACACCTTACCAGTACATACCATTCTCACAGTGCCTGAGCTTGTCCTGTACTCGTATATTCCGGTAAAGACTTCGTTTAAGGGCTTGATAGTGTAGCTACATATCCGGAATTAGATTGACTGGAGTTGGGAGAGTTCAGGGATCGCGGGTAAGCCGAGAACGGGATCGATTTATTTTCCGGTGTAGCACAAAATTGATGTCTCTTGCAAACACAACGGTTCTTGAAACAGCTCCGCCAAAGATATACATGTCTGCGATTTCTCTCCGAAACTTCGATGGCCATTCGATTACGAGGCCATACTCGGTCTCGTGTTGTACTTTTTCTTGACTCGGAGCACTCCTCATATTTCTCAGACATTCCGAAGTTAAAGTACTATCCTGTCTTCCCATTACAGCTGTCCGTCGAGGTTCCAACAAGCTTTCACAACTTCAGCCCTGTATCAGATGTATCAGTTACAAAGTCGTACAATACATTCGTTCTATTCTCTGATGACGAGCTTGTCTTCATACCTGCTGTTCATGGTGTGAAATAGCATGCAGGGCGAACATTGTCCTTCTTGCAAATGCAAAGATAAGCCCATACTTGTACAAACAGGTCATTGACATCACCTAGCTCCGAGTCGGAAGCTTCTCTCTCCGAAGGCATCCAGCCGTCACCTTGACCCGTACAACAAATCAGAGACTCGGATATAAAGTAGCTATACAAGTAGCCGGTAAGCTGGGAACATACAGTTGTAGGGTCAGGACCCAATGCTCCGATTGGCTGACCTGAGAAGGGACGGATACCTACTTTACGTTGGTTGGAGCTTCTCTTGAAGGCGACGGGACAGTTGATCCCAGATGAGAGGAGAGGAGATGCACATTTAAAGACGCATTCTCTAGCCTTTCTGAATAGTTAGTACGATGTGAAGCGCCAGAGAATTGCACGTGTACCATACAGCTATTTCGGCTTCATTATTTTGGTAAACATATCGAGTCGAGTCCAAGTCCGTAGGCCAGCCTCAAATTATATATATACCGGTAACAAGGTAGGCACAACTCGAGCACATAGACGATTATCTCACTAACATATTGCAGCCGGATGTCATCCACATGATACGCGGCTCTAGATCGCTTGGAAAATACAATGTCAGGCAGGTAACGGTAAATCCATAGACTCTTCCTTTCCAGGGCTCTTATTGCTGAACTATGAAACTGGGGAATAAACGAGCAAGCAATAAACAAGAGGAATACTGACAACCAGGCTGGAATTTATTCGTACTTGTTGACTTCTCACCTCTATATGAGCAAAGACGAAACCGTGTACCCCGAACCAAGGCAAGGCCAGGAAAACGCACACAAGCAATACGGTACCAAAAGGACAAGAGAGCACAAATTCGAGCAAGGCAAGGGGATGAGCATTGAAGAAAGACGAACACCAGACACTAGAAGCAACAGACTGTAACCATCACCACCATTACCAATGGAACCCTTTCCCTGTTCACGCGACCACCGTTCTCACTCACTGAAAAAAAGGAACGAAACAGAGCCGCAAGAAACCATACTGCCCAATAGCTTTTGGTTTGCTATGTTAAAAAAAAACTAAACCTGGTAATAAATTATGGAAAGGAACCAATAAGGGGAACCCCAAATGCAGAAGCCTGACATTCACCCGCGCAAAGAAATAGATACTTGAACAACAAAAGTGTGGAAAGATCTACTCCTTAGGAGCCTCAGCCTTGTCAGCTGGAGCATCTGTCATCTCCTTCTGCTCAGTGGCCTCGTTCTCGGCCTCGGAGGAAGTCCAGAGAGTCTAGACAAATGGTTAGCACGAAATTCTGTTGCATCGGTAGTGAGTCGCAGGGACTTACCAAGTTGTCTCTGAGAAGCTGCATGATGAGAGTAGAGTCCTTGTAGGATTCCTCGCTCAAGGTATCCAACTCAGCAATAGCATCGTCGAAAGCCTGCTTGGCCAAGTGGCAAGCCTGGTCTGGGGAGTTGTAGATCTCGTAGTAGAACACGGAGAAGTTAAGTGCGAGACCGAGACGGATTGGGTGGGTTGGGGCGAGGTCGGCTTGGGCAACGTCGGTAGCGCTCTTGTAGGCCTCGAGGGACTTGTCTGCGGACTCCTTGCGCTTATCGCCAACGGCGAACTCGGCCAAGTAACGGTGGTAATCACCCTTCCTGTTGAGTCGTTAGATATTTGCTGGTTAAATGGGGCTCCATGTGACACGTACATCTTGTGATAGAAGACCTTGGACTCTCCGCTCTGGGCCGATGGGATAAGGTGCTTGTCCAAAACTTCGAGGATATCTTCGCAGATCTTGGCGAGCTCGTTCTCGATCTTCTGGCGGTACTCCTTGATCAAGGTGACCTGGGTCTCGTTGCCCTTGGACTCCTCCTTCTGCTCGATCGAGGTGACGATTCTCCATGAGGCTCTGCGGGCACCAATGACGTTCTTGTAGGCGACGGACAAAAGATTTCGCTCCTCAACGGAGAGCTCCTGATCGGCGGAGGCAACGACCTTCATGTTCTCGACCATCTCTGTAGCCATCGTTAGAATCCATTGCTGTTGGTCGATGTAGTCGTTTCAACATACCCTCATAGCGTTCAGCCTGCTCGGCGAGCTTGGCCAAGTAGACGGACTCCTCGACTGTGTTGTTGGACATTTTGAAGTTGATTTAACTGAGGAGAGGGTTAGTCAAAGGTTTGCTGAAGAAGCTGTGATGCAAAGACGGGTATTGGTGGTGCTTTGTAGGAGTTGCGAGGGGAAGCGGGCAAATGAAAAGGAGAAAATGTGTCAAAAAAGGGGATTTGCGGGTGGATTTTCGAAGGAGCGGCCATCAGGAAGGAATAATATGCTCCGCAGACCGTAGGGCTGACGATATCAAGAAAGCTCACGAAGAAGCCCGACCTGAATAGCCTGTCGTCATAGGAAAGACGATGTGCCCCTCCTTGTAGACCCCGCATCAACAAAGCCGACAACCGCACGAGCGGTGCAACAGCGCGAGACACCCGCCTTGTTGTTCCCAAGAAGCATACTCTTGCATCCTCCCAATCTTTGGCCGTCACTACACCCATGCAGGGCAAATGCGATGATGGATTGGCTTGAACGAGGGTTGCAGAGAGACGATTCTTGGGAGAGGCCAGCAAGTAACGAAGGTATCGCATGACGTGTGGGGAAACGGAACGAGAACGAGCGAGGACAGATGGAAACAACAGCAGACGAAGGGATAGGACGACTTTACCTGAAGGCGGTAGAAAGAAGGATCGTTAATAGGGTAGAAGAGAGAGTGTGTGTTGATAGTATAACGGGAGACTTTGTGTTGGCGGGCGTGGGTGTTGTTTGGGATGAAGTTGTGTTGAGGGTTTGGAGGAGTTTGGGTGGTGACAAAGCAGGTCGATAAGGGGCAGGAAGGAGGGGTGCGCGAAAGTTTAAGAGCGTCAAGAACGTGCTGGATTTGGCGATGCTCCACGCAAAACAACAAGTCCAAGAACAGAAAAAAATGGCTGGTTTAAAATTGTCAGGAGGAGGGAGGAATGAGATCAGATATTTGAACGATCCAGAACTACAAGGGCTCCCCTTGGTCGGTATGGGAATACATCTACTTTCTTTTGTATATAGCATTTTTTTGATTGTTCTTCAGCGACCCTCTTTCGTTGGGAGTCAGGCTTGATCAAGGCACAGCAGGAACGGTGCTATCCCCACAGCACTATTCTCCTAGCAATATAGTTTGAATTCGTTTATACACCTGGCTAACGAATAACGGAGATAACCAGAATACCATAGGTCTTTTAGTGGCCTTTCATCTCTGGTCTTGCTGCTTTTCTCCTACTCCGAACTCCACCCTCGGTCAGTACTTACCGTATAATTCCTGAGGATAGAAGAGGTTCAAATATCAACATTCTAAACTGCACCCAATCCCCCCCCGCAGGCAGAAAAATTCGGACTGTGGCCTCAAAAATACGAGTTTTCAGACGCCCACCCCAATTGCGATCATCTTCCCCCTTCCGCCTCCCCTCAAATGCACCCCCAATGCCCCAATTTCGAATATCCCACCCACTCAAACGATGCCTACGACTACCGCCGATCCCTTCCTGTTTCGGCCAGCATCCAAGCAAATTAGCTCCCAAAGCCAACAAGTCGACTGCCCCAAGGCTGACAGTGCCGTGAGAGCTTGTGACTTATCCATCATTCTTAGCGCGGTAAACACTGACTTCAGCACAAAGGAACTCGGACGCCTCAGCGTTGCATGAATCTGAACGTCATGTCGTGGGGAGCTGGGGTGGACATGGGCGCTTCATTTGATGGGGCCTCTTCATGCGCTTTGGAAGCCCCAAACGACAGCGTTACAATGAATGTTTCTGTAGCACCGCCCGGTGAACCTTCTACCGCCTTCGACGGCACATCTCAACGACCAGGCAACTATAATATCAGGGCGTCGTTATAGAGGGACCGTCAATATCCGCAAGTTCTCAGGCTTCAATTCGATATACCACCTGTGTATGACGACAGTTGCCATGGGTGCATCCGGTCAACTTTCACCCTTTGGCCAGGATCTTGAGGAGTAATTTCGAGGTAGAACTTGGTTATCTCCTTCTTCCCGTCTCCGATCGAGGTTTCCTCGTTTCGAGTGTTTGCCCTTGTGAAGGCTTGATTCGATTTGATTATCTTATCGAGGGGTCGCGGAGTTTGCCCCTCAGTTCGCAAGAACTTGCATCTTTCCAACTCCAGAAAGATGGAAGCCAGCTGAGCGATGACGTTGAGGTCCTGCACGTGAAACCGTTTTGCGATTGCAAGCGACTGGCGTATCGGCTACGATGATGGCATTTGGGCATGATAGACCCTTCCCCTGGGCCACAAGATTGTGCTACATCCATCGCTAGCGATTGGCTACTTATTGGTACAGCTAGATCCCTCACTGTAGATTCTGGTAAATAGTAGATCCACGGTTCAATTGGCGGATGACTCGAGAGTTTCCAGTTCTCGATAAATAGTACACCTCTCTGGCGGCTCCCGACGAGTATGGGATGGTTCTAAGTGCTCGTAGATTGGACTGTATAAGAAGTAGTTATCAAGTTCTTAGCAGCGACCGAGCCAATCATTCGTTCCTCAGGACTCATAGAAGACGATTTTCATACTTGGAGTGTGTTTGGATCCATCTCGGTTAAGAAGCAGATGCGCAAGAGATCAAAAGTACAGAGTAGGACAGCTAGATGAGCAAGGCTCCAAGCACTGATAGATTTCCAAATAGACTACAATCATGACTCTCCAGTCAATTTTACCCTTCCTCTTCCTCTTCCTCCCAAGTTATCCTCCCAGATAAGACATCCATACAGCAGTATCAACAGTAACGACGACCATTATGGAAAGGAAGCGAGCTCAGCACAAGGCAGCAGTTTACTTCTTATCGTTGCTCTGGTGTTCGCGGGTGTACTCCTCGCTATCATCCAATTAGCATTCTCAATCACCATCTCGCTCATAGGTAAACTCACATGTGCTTGTCGAGCTCGTCAAGGTGCTCCCTCTGCTTCTGCAGCTTTGCACGGAGAGCCTGGAGCTTCTCCCTCTCGGCCTGGCGAACGTACATCTCCTCCTGGGCCTTCTCGCGCTTGGAGAAGGAGTCCCTATTCCGACATTCCGTTAGCCAATTCGTCCTCCATTCATAACGGTTGTGTCATCCACTTCTCGCTCGGCTCGTCATAAACGAGAACCCCGCATTCTCGCTAAGTCCCTCTCGGAACGATCCGAAGTGCAACGAGAAGGGGACAAACAACCCTCCTCCATATCCACCTCAAACAAAACAGAAAACGTACCCGGATCCGGAGCCTCCGGAGAGAGAGTGCTGGGAGACCTTCGAGTCGACAGCGGAGTCGGAGTAGGCCATGACTGGGATCCTGGCAATGGTTGGGCGGGCGACGGCCTTGGAAGCGATGCGGGCGGTGGTGAGGCGGAACATGTTGTTTGGAGTGGTTTTTGGTAGTGGGATCGAGCTAGAATCAAGGTGTGTGTGAGTACTGAAGGTTGTCGTTACGATTGGGGGTTCGGAGGAGGGGTGGGGGTTAAAACCTGCTTAAGACGATGATGTTAGTAGGAGACTCGTGGAGCAAGGTAGAAGCAAAGGTGACGAGGTTATGGTAGAAGGAGAATGGCTCGTATACGTATGGGAGGAATTGGGATTATTACGGTACCTTTTGTTTGTGATTGATGAGGTTGATGAGGTTACGATGTTCTTTTTGTGACGTTTTGGAAAGTAGGAGGGCGGCAGCGGGAAACTGGCAAATCATGCCACATCTAACCGTAAGCAGCACTAGGAAATCACGGGAAACCGGGATTGCGGCTGAACTGTGGCTTTATCGAACCATACTGCACAAAAGGGACGCATGCAAAGATGATTATGGATCCAGTTCCGAACCATCTCTCAACAAGTGTGTTCTGATATTTATGGCTCCAGCAATTGGGCGAAGCTTCTTTCGCGAGAAAGCTTGTCAAGCGAATGATGGTTCGTTGCTTGCCACCACTTGCATCTGAGGCTGAGGAAGACTCCGGAAAATGCCTCCTACGGACTACCTCTGGCCATATCGAGATGGGGAGTGCCTTCTTTGAGCATTTAGATAAGTAGAACCTGAATTTACTGTTTAGAAAAGCGTATATTACGAAAGTCTGAACTCTACTAGATGCCATATATAATAACGCCAGCTCCAGTGCAATTCCATAACCATAATCCATATATACAAGAAACAACCAGACTGATAACCTTAGAAACACCGTAGTAATGCAGACCCGAAACCCATAACCCAGAAGCTCCCGTAGAAGCAAAGTACACCACCTCAATCCCATGTATTCCTTTCCGAATCCCACCCCAGCATCTCTTTCCCAATGCCCATAATCTTGAGCATCTTGCCCATCGTGAACTCTTCCGGTTCCTCCTCCTTTTCTTCCTCGTCCTCTTGATCCTCTCCTCCCAATGCTTCATTCTCATCGAGGTAACCACCCTCCTCCAGCATCCGCCTCCTCTTTTCCTCATCCACACCGTCACCACCCTCATCCCATCCATAGCCCTGATCAAATCCGCCATTATCTCTCTTGTTCTCGAATATCCCACCATTCCGTCCAACCCGATCCTTTGCAATTCCAAACATCAGCTCGGCGGCTTGACGGCCTGCTAGCTTCCACTTCTCTATTAGTGCATCCAGGCGAGTCTCTTCGTCGGATGCTTCGATGCGAATGGCTTGTTGGAGAGTGTCGAGTTTAGCTCGTTCGGTGCGGAGAAGTTGGGAGAGAGAGGCATGTTTTCTTTGGAGTGCGTTGAGGTCGAGTTTGGATGAATTGTCGGTCGAGTCTGATGATGGCGTTCGTTTGGGAGCTGAAGCGGATGCCGATTTACTAAACAGAGGAGCAGAGGGAGTCGGGGTTGAAGGGTGTTTCAGGTAAGATGTACTGGGTTGATAGGGCGTATTTATCGACCGTATGGGCTTGTTGGAATGCTGTGGGGTTGGAAGAGATGGAGGCGGCCGTGACGGAGTTGCTGGCGGAGGTGCTTTGCTTGTCGCCGACTCGCTTCTTGCATCTTGGCTCGATTGTACTGTTTGTGTGCCAGGGCTGGCTTTCGGTTTCGATATGAGGGGTGAGCGGAAAGGTTTGTTGAGCGCCGGACTCGGTCTGAATCGTTTGGGAGGATGTGATGTGTTGGAAGCATTTGGTGTCGCGGGCAAGAGCGGTCGTTTTAGTGTAGACGACGAGCTAACTGCAGCCGTTGCCGATTCAGACTCTTCTGACATTGAAGGAACAAAAGGGAGGGTATCCTCGGGGATTGTGCTGGAAGACGCAAACAAAGTCGCCTACTGCTGAAAAAAAAAGTCAGGTCGAAAATTCAAGTCGCCAATTGGTTTTCATGAGAGTGTCCCACTCTGTGCTGTGAATTGATGTTGCCTTCCTTCCTCACCGGTTGATGGAAGGAGACACCATTTACCGCCAAGGAATGCACACGTGCCTCTCGAGCCGAATCGTGGGGGAGGTCGCCTCAACGACCGCCAATCAACAAACGTGGGGGTCCAGTCCTTAATGGGCAGTCTGCAGCAGACGGCATCGATTTCTCAGCACAAGGTTAGCTGGAAAAGTCTTACCACGTTTCCTTCAAGGCTGAACAGGGAAAATCAGATTGGAAAATAGACGGACCACGGACGACGATGACCCGGTGTTGTTTAGTTTGCGGTGGGCTGTTTCATACCCTTTTGGGGAGCAATAGTGCCTCGATTTGCGACCCCTCACCGAGGTGGGTCATGGCCTGGTCGCAGTTTACCCCCCAGGGTATTCTTCTGCGTCTCCGCGGCGACTGTCAAGGTCCCAGTAACCAGGATAGTCATTTGTATGCATGCAGGGGAGCGAAATTGACGAACGTCAGATAAGTATCTGTCCGCAACCAGCAGGAGTCACTCGGGGTACTCACAGTTGACCAGATTCTATTAGGTACCTCCAGGTTAACAAAAAGAAGGTGCCTTTTCCGCAAATTTTATTACTACTATACAAGCAAAACAACCAAACGAACTTCACTAGCACAGCAGCGGGGCTGCAGGGTATAGTTATTCACCTGACTGCCACCCTATTATTCTTGGAAAGAACGAAATGTCAGCATCTAATATACATACATCGACATCCCAAACATGCAAAAAGATATCAGAAAGAAAACCGAAACTTGATTGAAACCCGCCGAAAACTATACGGGAGATAATCCCGGGGCATCCTCCTAAAGATAGACACTAAATCCGCCCATTCTATCTTTCTCAATATTTCCAAACACCATCCACTCTAGACCTCCGTTTTTTCACCTTTTTCTCGATCAGATCGTTCACGGCTTGCCGTGTACACGACTTTCACTCCCATGATATCCGTCGGATTTACTGGGTGTTGATGTTGAGCGAAGCGACGACTGGGGCGGCTGGAGCCTGCTCCTCGTTGGATTGCTGAATTGGCTGTCCCTGGTTGGATGGTTGTTGAGAGCAGTCACGGGCGATATGGCCTTCAGGGCGTTAGTTTGAATATGACAACATTTTTGTGAGGAGATACAAACCTGGTTCACCGCAAGTATAGCAAGTCTTTCCAGCAGTGCTCAATGGGCCTCCATTTGGAGCTGGGCATTCCTTGGAGATATGGCCGAGCTTTCCGCAAGAGTAGCACTTCATGGCCTGAGCCTGGCAATCTCTAGCGTAATGGTTTGGTCCTCCACACTTGTAGCAGGTCGCCGATGGTCTGGCGGCAGCGTATCCACCACGGAAACCTCCGACTCTTCCTGGCATGCCACCACGACCGGCTCCGACGGCTCCTCCCATAGGGCAGTTGCGGGCAAGATGGCCTGGGTTGCCGCAGTTGTAGCAGCGGCTGGAAGTTGGAGCTCCACCGGCGATTCTGAGGGTTGGGCAATCAGCTTGGACGTGTCCGAGGCCCTGGCAGTGGTAGCATTGCTTGGCTGTAAATCTGTTAGGACCCGTAATCAAAGAAATGTGCTGGCTGCAACGTACTCTCGGTGGTGCGTGGGTGTGGGCAGGCGTTAGATTCGTGTCCGGGCTGCTTGCAGTTGTAGCAAAGTCTCTCAGGTGATGAACAGGCTTCCGCGAAGTGACCGACGGCACCGCACCTGCAAGTGAGCAATTGTTAGCGAGTTGCTCCGACTGCAATCCCACCGCATCGAGCCAAACACAGAAATTAAGTACTTACTTGTAGCAGGCTCTTCTTTGCAAACTCATACTGAATCCTCTAACAAAGACCTTTGACTAATGTACTCAGTCAGCGTCTCTACTTCCTCCTAAACCCCTCCAAGAGGCGTGAAGTGTATCGTGAACTCAAATGCTCTCCGCAAGTTTGAGAGAAAACGTTAAGAAACCGGGAGTGCGAGGGTATTCGCTTCCTTATAACTTCTCGCTTATCGACCGACATTGGTTGGAATACAGGCAGTTTGGCGGAAGAGCTTCTGCGGAAGCAATGGATTGCGGACTGTCCGGAACGAGGAGACTCACAAATTTGCTCAGGTTCTACAAATCAAGGGATGTTAGTCAATGTTTTCAAAATTTCCGCTCTCTTTACTTCTGGTGAGTTTATCAAGCTCCGTGATGCTGGCGCTGTAGCTAGCGAACATGATCTCTCAAGAGAAGTCATGCTTTTGGTTTTGGTGGCATAAGCCGTCCGGCTCGTACCGACAGCGGCAGCCATCAAAGTTTTTGGCACACGCATGACGGATCCAGCGAGAGACATTGTGAAGAGCCGATAGTACCGCCGAAGAGAGTGAAGCTCGAGTATTCGTAACGAAGATTCGAGAGACCGGAAAGGAAGGTAGGATGGATGGATGAGATGAGAGGAACGGTTGAGAGCGGACGTTGACGCAGTTCGAATGATGATGGGAAAAGAAAAAAAACAGAATGACGAAAGGTTAAAACTCACCACACAAAAGATTTCTCGCGCTTATTATCTCTTCTGACAACTCTCGATGTCTTCAACAGCACCTTTCAAACTTCCGATATCCCGGCAACCAACGACGTCCCTCACTACACCCTACGGGTTTGAAGAAACAAAAAAAGAATAAAGATGTGGGGTCTGAGAAAAGTAGATGGGAAATGCCTGTACCGTTGCCGATATCTTATATAACTGGTGTAGAGATGCGTTAAGAGAGATTGGAGAAGATGAGTGTGCGGACCGAGCAAAAAGGGGGGGCTGCGGGGGGTGGGGAAGGTTCAAGAGGAGGACTCGAGCGGGGAGGGGCCATTGACCCAGGCCCATTCTACCTTCGTCGTCCGAGGTCTCGTCTCGCTCCTGCACTTGGGAAGCTTGTAACCACAGTGGGAAAAAAAGTAAAATTTTCTTAGTTGGTTAGGTTGCGCTAGCTAGCTGGGTAACGCTAAGAAGAATGGTAAGAGATAACGGACGCTTCCTCGACTTTCCTCCACGTCTACATATGCTTCAACCATAACGACCAAAACACCATCACCAACATGCAGCTGATATCCACCCAAGCACGACGAGGTCCATCCGCCATAGTCAGCATCGCCAGAAACACCAGACAGTCGGCTTCAGAGCCACTGGAGTCTACCATCTTTCGCACCTCGCAATCACCGATCCACCGCGGTGATTAAGGCAGAAAGGACAGGCCGGATGATGGATCTTTCCTAAACCACTAGCTTTTGGCCCTGGTATCAACACCATTACGACATTACAGTGCAACCCTTTGCTTTCGGCCTAGCAGGGGAACCAGCGATGCAGTTACTTAACCTTCGCATAAAGTCGCCTTCAAGCCCACGGCTGCCATCTGGATGACGACCAAACACCTTTGTCCTCTTTATGACAACTCTTACCGTCCCTTCGCTTCGTGGGTCCTATCGCTATCCTCCATTGCATCCCTACATGGATGACCTCTCTGATCTTGCATAAGAGACACTTTCAACCCGAATACAAACACCACCTCACCAATGGCGGCTGCTTCCATATCCGAGAATCATATCATGCACCTAAGCCAGAGATGGTTGTCGCTGTCAACCTCAGACAGCAGAGTGGAGCAAATTGCGGAAAGCAGAAGCCTGTAATTATGCTTGGAGGTATGTTTCGATTTGGAGAGGATCGCCTGGGACACACAGGCAGCCCAGGGTGGGAGTGATCACAGGATTCATTTCCCAATTCTCCCCAGGCCTATCCGAAGGACCCTGACGATACATGCTCTATCAAATTCCTTGTCTTCAACATCCTTCGACGTTTTTGTGTCTGGTACGGCTGGACGACCGATATTTCAGTAGGGCCAGTCTGTCAAGGACACTCAAACTAAACGTTTCATTCCACCATTGCTGTTGTCAACCACGTCGTCAACGGGATGTCTGACATCACCAAGTCAGACTAGCTAGACCAAACAACGTGTAGTTAGTAGTAACTGTGCCATGTGCCTTTTCGTTGGAATTGCAAGGCCCACGACCCATGCACTCTGGGGCATGCAATCATACTTGCTGGTTCTGAGTCGCACCTCTTTGTTACGGCGATATGCCATACTCGAGTACATAAGTAGCCGATAGCACTACATAGACTACCCGTGAATAAACCATATGCACCACTCCCTCAAGCAAAGGTTTGTGCTTCTTAATGCCATGTGTTTGTGATATGAGCCCTCGACGTCACTCCGGTTCCAGAATCCAAATTGCTTTATAACGAGAATCCCTTTAACATCCATCCCCCCATCTGCTTAGGCTGGTGACAAAATGGCCGACCCCTCGTGAGGTTTGATACACATAACTGATATGGTGTAACGATGACTCGGTGTTGAATCTCCGTAGGCCTCATACCCGATGCTGTAGCAATTTGACATCCAACTTTTGCTGCCAAAGGTGCCAGACCGTGTCCCCTCTCGACGCTCAAGTTCCGAATCACTGTTACTCCCTGTCAACTCTGCAAATGTCAAGTCGAATTTGGCAGGCACCGTCCATCACCATCCCATGAGCCCATGGAGGCAAGTGTATGTAGCGTCCGTTCCAGCAATACCGAAAAGCAATTCCAAGTGAGATCTGGCGGTTAACGGACTCTTTTAACTCGAGAATGGAGATGCACCATGGTATGCAAGAGGTTAAGTAAGGTCCGAGCAAGCCGTTCGGGTCGAGGTGGCGGGTCGTCTCGAGCTCGCTTCCTTTACTGACAGTGCCCGTCCGCGGGCCGGACCCAGTCTCTGGTGCCATCGTCAAATGCAGACTTGATCCCAGATCGGCTTAGCATCGAGACATTACGAACTTCCAAACAACTCCCATCAGACTCGCAGATGATTTCCGACCATTTTCCACGAGAGCCCCACTATTAGGATCGTGATCCTGTCGGATCCCAGCCGATTTCAGCTTGACAGCGAATGCGAGAGACGTCAAATCATGTCCACAGCTACATATCGGTAGTTCTACTCAAATTGTCAGTCAGGTGCAACGGCTTCTCGACGTGAGATTTCAAGAGGGATGATGGTACCTTAGCTTGACTGATCCTGGTTGCATAACTCTGCAGCTTTGTCATGAGGGCCCGCTAAACTCCTCCTTCTTGAAGTTATCTTCCCCAGACTTCCCCTTCGTTCTCTGGCCTCCGGTCGACCCCGCATACGTAACGTTCTGCAGCCAGGTGGCACATTTTGTCATGTTTGTGGTCCGAGCCGCCTGAGAAACCGTTGGCGCGGAGAGTTTTCGGAAGGGCTTCCTGTGTGACACAGTGGTGGTCGTTTTAGCCTGATGCTATTGGTAGCCGTTGACAACAGATGTAAACAAAGTCATGCGTTTCTCTTTCATCTTGAGATGAAGCAAGTACATACGTCGTATGCTATACTGAAGAAGTTTGAGACAAAGCTCGTAGCTTTGTGCCTTTATGAAGTTTTAGGACCGGTACATGCCTACGAAAGCTTC
Source organism: Ascobolus immersus RN42 (assembly GCA_003788565.2). Classification (NCBI taxonomy): domain Eukaryota; kingdom Fungi; phylum Ascomycota; class Pezizomycetes; order Pezizales; family Ascobolaceae; genus Ascobolus; species Ascobolus immersus. The sequence continues at coordinate 122,971 of ML119686.1, forward strand.
GATTTGTCGTTATTTTGTCCTCAGGCTCTGCTCGGATTTGCTGTATTGGGTGCCATAAAAGCGATACGGGCCTAGCAATAATAATATTACGTCCGGTGGCACAATCGAGCAGAGGCAATAGTGGCAAATCTTTGCTGCTGTTGACCCACTGTAACGTCCCTGCAAAGTAAGCATCCGAGATAAGCTGACCATACTGAGTCTTGCTATGTGAATGATGAAGTGTCTGTTTTTCTTCCAGTGAGGTGGACTCGGAGATATACTTCCTATTGAGGCTGATAGGAGAACTGCGGGGAATCAAAACTTGGTATCTTTTGGGTCAATGGATGATCCCGGCTCGGCTTTATGCAGGGACAAAGGGTCTGGAATCGAAGATTCAACCATAAGAGATGTGTGTATCTACGCAGAATGCTCAGAGCTAAACTCTAGCATTAGGTCTAGTACAGGGCGATCGCTCACCACCTGAACTTCATACATGAATTCTTAGGGAAGCCGACCATAGAAGGCAAGTCGGTAGCATAGGAGAGAGATGAGATGACACTGATATACCACCGTCAATGAAAGTAACTTCCGTCCAATCGGAGAATTCCGTGTCTGTTCCATCATCATGTGAAACGATTTGAAGTATGTATGTAATACACTGACAGATTCCTGTGAACCACTGTATTGAGCGATGATATACATACGACGTTGCAATGGTTTGCCTCAGGAGGACGGATGTCTCCGGAGACCAAGTTGAAACGGAAACCGAGGAGGCTCATGACCTTGGGCATGTGGTACATACATTGCTGGCCAATGCCTTGCCAGTTTCATTGTGGTGCTTCAATAATGGAGGCATACACACTATGGCAACTCTGATAGCTGACACGTTGCACGTCACGTCCGAATGGCGAGCAATCCGGAGAAAACCGGTATAATAGCATGGTAGAACTGTACTGATTGAAGGGCTTGTTCCGAGGACGCGTATCTAACGTTACTTCAGGTTCTATACCTGACCGCCATGTCGACCACTGACGGCCAGAAAGCGAACGAACGAGTACGGGAATTGGACACTAATGCCTCGTGTCAGAAAAGCTATCATACTAGCAAAGGCTGGGGAGGGTCGTGCTTTTACCTTACTTACTCGCATAGATGCCATGGAGGAGAGCCCCAGACTCTGTGAAGTCGTACGGTAAGTTCTTTTTTCGTAACGTTGATTATTGCTTCCGGCCTTCTACATATCCATATCACTGGTGTTCAGCCTTCCAGGCTGGAGAATGAATTCGATCCGAGAAGAGGGCGTCATATGCATACTTGCTTCCGGCACAAAGTAGCCGCACTTGCATGGAGGTGTACCACGGTAGTAAGCAGTGTGTGTCGATCCCCAAAGCATGGCATTCCTATTGTGGTATTCCGCTTACTGCGCCTGTCACAAACATGCTGGATCTTTCCATGCATTCCCACCAGTAATCATCGTCAAAACTGCTCCAAAGAAGACCGGACTGGAGGGGTTGTACATATCTTCGGACACTAGGAAACGACAAAGGTTAGATTAGAGCTATCACATAAGGCTACCACCGACCAGTACTACATATAACTTGAAAGGCATCATGGTGATCCTGACATGTACTAAGAAGTACTTTCCTATTCTCCGGCACACTTGCAGCTTGTACAGGAACACAAATGGTCCCTGCAAACCATCCACAAGGCAACACCAATGGTTCCGCCACATCGTATCCAACAAGGCGTAGTTAAAGAGCGCCCCAAAACCCTGGTAGGAGGTTCGGCTGTTGAATGTGTGTTTGCAGAAGCTATGCATGTATGCAAGCCACCGGCCGACATGTGGTGAATGTACTTAGTAATGGTAATCGATCCACTACACCTTCGGAGACTAGATACCGACATATAGACAAGTTAGCAATGACATAACTGCTACTCAATGAATGTGAGTTCGTAACAATCTATCCAGTCATGGACTGTATACCATAATAATTCCAGACGACGTTTACTGTCAGACACCAGCAACAAAGACTATAGTTAGTGACCATTGCTGCTGGAAACGAGGTCCAGACACACGCAATGTAACATCCTCTAAACTCTGACACCAAGGGAGCCTGCTCTACTGTGGGACTGCCGGTCACTACAGCTGTCACAAGAGACATGTCGTTGCACCAAGCTTCTCCCGGCCTTGGAGTTGCTGCGATATTAAAAGCCCATGTGTGTCACACACGATAGACAGATCCAAGATACCAGATTCTTATTGGTTGAATCTCGTCCGAGTGAACGTCGGGGTTTTTCGATTGGTCTATTCACACTCAGGCGTAGCACCACTCGTACGGACCGACCGACGTCCTTTGTGTATCCAGAAAGGCTTGTGTATGCAACCCCAATTCGTGTTTGGGGAACCGTTGAACGACCACAGCGTGAGCCGAGATTGAATACAGAAGCTGTGCAACACTCCAAGGTCTTGAGACTGGTCAGCCTATGTCTCCTCCATGCAGAAGAACTGACAGCCGATCGAGAACGGCGTAGGCGAGGGGTATTTTGGGCAGAAGACATGCAACACCTTGACAGAACTGTGTCAGTTTCCTGATCTCGGCCGTAGAAGTGAGCATTACCTACAAGGTCTGATCTCGTATTGGTACTCTGAAGGCTCTCCTCTCTGTAGTGTACCATGGACCGTGGAAGCATTCGTCCCCCGCGCCGCTTATAGTCTGGGCTCGCTAGTTAAACCGGACGTCGCTGAACCGGACAACTTGCTATACCCGCGCCCTGACTTTCTGAGTTGTGTCTGTGGACACAGCCAAACTGGCTTTACTAAACCGGAGAATTTGATGAACCGGACACTTTTGTCGAAATTTTGGCCGTCCGGTTTAGCGGGCCTGACTGTAAGCGGGACTCAAGCACAGAGTAAAACGTTATAAAGTCTCCCGAATCCCCTGAACATCATTCCTTCATCCCAAAGCAAAGCACAGCAAAGCAAACACTACAACGATCCAACGAAGTACCCAACACCGCTCTCAACCCTACTTCCGATATTATCAATATGCGTTTCGCTCTTACCATCGCTGCTGTCTCAGTCCTTGCTGGATTGACTACTGCCCTCGCAACCCCCATCCACAGCGTTCCTTACTGCCCAGTTTGTGTTGCAAGCCCCAACAACTGCGATATAACTGGTAAATATGCCCTTCCGGCCCTTCTAGATCTGTAGTAACTAACCCGTCATAGCCCCTTGCGCTATAACTTTGGTCCCACAGACCCAGGCAATCAAGACATTCTGCGCATGGTAAGCAAGTTTTGTATCTCCAACCATACACCGCTAATTAGATCTTTTTATAGTCGTGCCGGGTACAAGGCTACCACCTCCGCCATCATTGATCAAGATATCACCAAACAATGGCGTCTCAACAACGGTGGGAATCCATGGGAGTACCGCGTTTTCGTTGCTCCTGGCACCAAGTGCGATACCCTCTGTGACAACTGGAATGGACCAACACCATGTTCTGAGGTCCGTACGTTTGAGAGCTGCTAGACATACAGATATTTGTTGTCAGAGCAATGAAGGTCGCATACCGTGGTTTTCGGATTAATATTGTTTTGATTGTATGATTTAATGTTCCTGTCGCTTCTGTAGTCGGATTTCTGGCTGGGTAGCATCGCTTCGACGGTTCAAATGCGTTGATGGCGTCCGTGGTTTCTTAATCGAGTAGACATAGTATAATGGATATCGGCGAAGTTACACTCTGGGATTATTAGCTTCCGCGATGGTTATGATTTGCTACGTTACCTTCTGGAGTTGTCTCAGAAGCACTCCACACATGCCTGTTCACATCACCAGTTCCAAACAACAGCAAATCTGTGAAAGTCGTTGAATTGAACCATGCCTTGCTAATATCGTACATCCTATCCTTAGATAATTACACGCCCGGTGAAATCTTGAGATCGATTGACGCTCGAACAGCCCTCTACATGCTGAATCCACCAAATCCACCTCCACTCTGCTGCTGACCGTTGGCCTTGTTCTGCATGATCTCACTGACCTGTGCTTTAGGTTAGCCTTCAACACCCACCGATGTGCTTGTGGTTGCCTGCTAACCTTCATGGTCGTCTCGAAGAACTTGTTGACACAGCGATCCAAGCAGACCGACTCTCCCTTGTTGAGGTCGGCTTCTCTGTAATCCTTTGGGATGCACTTCTTTGCGCAAGAGCTGCTGAGCCTTGACTGTGTCAGTTTCATACCCCACCATATTCTACCCTGCATACCTTGAGAAGGTGTCCGAGACCAACTCCAATTCAGCCTCAGCGGCAGCGATCTTTTGAGCAGACGATGGGCCTGGCGCTCCGAATCCGAAAACCATTGTGATGTTTGTTTTGAGGGCGGGTTTATGTGGATTTGGTGGGTTGTCGTGACGAGTTGTTCTGTGTTGGTTCTGCTGCGAAGAATTCGAGAAAGTGTCAACTGTGGCTGGTGAGACACGGCGCCAAGGCGCTTCCACCCGAGCGAGCTGGTGATGTCACATGGGTGGCTTATTTAACACTGGAGAGATTGGCGAAAATTTTGTCCGTTCTTCCGTTCTTCAACATCTGTTCCTGAACATCGCAAAATCGTCACACTTCACAGCATGATATAGCAAGGAATTGCAAAGGTAAAGTAACCCTTCCAGATTACCCATATATCCACTCTATCCCTCAAATGATGAGAAAACGAACCGCTGCGACTGATTCAGCTTCGGCTGGGATGATCGATAGTTTCTAATCTTCTCTCTGATTCCATTGTTGGTTCCTGCCTCGTGTTATTTCTTGAATCATGTATTGCTGGAAACTAACAGCTTCTCAACAGATGATGCTTCGCAACCGAATATTCCGAATTGCTCTTCGAGGTGCAAGGCCCTCTTCTACTTCAACTTCCACCTCGACTCGTCGACCCCTTGCACCGAAAAGACCCGAGCTCGATCCCAAAGCGCGAAGAGCAGCCCTAGAAGGCCAGAGGATTATAACCCATCCCCGTCTCGAGCGTGATACGAAGGAGCTTCGATTCAAGGAGTTCCGTGAGAAATATGGAAAGGACGGTCGTTTCTCACCCGGCGAGAAATTGGATGCGACTACAGCAAAACCGGAGGATCTGATTACTATTCGAGGTATGCTGTAATCTGGAAAAATTACAGCGTGATGGTCTCTGTGGGCTGATGACTGCTTTTCAACAAGGGAGGATAAAGACCATACGAGACTCGTCCTCGAAGCTTGTTTTCTATGATTTGGACCAGGACAATCAACATCTGCAGGTTGTACTCAGTCTCAACAGGATAGCCGGACTAGACAAGGCCGATTTCCGAACACAGTCTGGCGTAACCCGGATCGGTGATATCGTGGAGGTTATCGGATATCCTGGAAGATCAGATCACGGCGAGCTCTCGTTATACGCCAGTGAGATGCCCAAGTTGTTGTCACCCTGTTTCCAACCAATGCCTTCACAACTTCTCGACAAGGAGAAAAGACGGAACAACAGGCACGTCGATTTTTTGGTAAATCCGGCCTCAATGCAAACCATTCGCTTGCGTTCCGACATCATCACCTACCTTCGCTCCTTTCTTACTTCTAGAGACTTTATGGAGGTGCAGACGCCGATTCTCGCCGAGAACTCGGGAGGTGCTTTAGCGAAGCCGTTCATCACAGCGCTGGCTGAACCGCCTCGACCTTTATCGCTGCGAATCGCCCCAGAGCTTTGGTTGAAACAGCTGGTTGTTGGAGGTTTCGACAGAGTGTTCGAGATTGGCTCACAGTTTCGAAACGAGGGACATGATGCGACGCACTCACCGGAGTTTACAAGCTGCGAGTTCTATCAAGCCTATGCAACTCTTCCAGACCTAATCGACATGACTGAAACGTTCCTTCGAGGTTTACGGGATCATACGGCGAAGCTGATTAACGAGAAATATACATCTCTGAAAAGCCCTCTTCAGTTCGACGAGCGTCCTTTCCAAGTTCTCGAATTCTTTCCCGAGCTTGAGAAGCGGTTAGGAATGCAACTACCGCATTGGACTGATGGCGTCGTTGAAGAGGAGACAGCCGCTCAAGATCGCATTGTGGAGATTTTCAAAGAGAAAGAGATTCCTTTACCTTCGCCGGTTACGTTGTCAAAGCTCTTGGATCGTCTCGCAGGCGTTTACTTGGAGCCTCTGTCCGAAACGCATCCAGCGTACATCACTTATCATCCAATGTGCATGTCTCCATTGGCTAAATCAGTCATATGCCCTCAGTCCGGACGAAAGGTTGCTGCTCGCTTGGAGCTTTTCATTAACGGAAGAGAACTTGTGAATGCGTACGAAGAGGAGAACGATCCTAAGGAGCAAAGAGCAAAGTTCGTCATGCAAGCACGGGCGAAGGGTGTGGACGAAGAGACACATCCACTTGATGAGAACTTCTGCGAAGCATTGGAATGGGGTTTGCCTCCGACTGGTGGGTGGGGTATTGGCATTGACCGTCTTGTCATGCTTCTGAGTGGACAGGAACGTATTGAAGAGGTCATCGCCTTCAGTGGCCTGAGGAAGGCGTAGATGGAAGAGTTTGCTCTAGGTAAGAGTTTCAAAGCCTCGATATTTGCTTGTTGCGTGGACGGTAGGTTAAAGCATGAGCATCCTTGTATATTAGATATCCGAATACCATGAGAATATTCTGAGCAGAGTGTTTCACTGTTCGTCTGACTGGCTTCTGTGTATGCTGTAGAAATTGTTGTTCTTGGGAGGGTTACTTGTATCGACTCAACATAAGAGAATATATTCTAGGGCAACCTTATCCGACACGAAAAGTGAGCAATCGAGGTGACCAGTACCTAGTTTGGCTGATGGGCCTCGGAAGCTCGAAAAGTTCTCGACCACTCCGAGTAGCCCCAAGGCGAAAGGCTTGAACGCCGTCAATGAAGCCCCGGCCACTGGAGATTATTCATGCTGAGATGGCACAAGGTGAGCCACTTTGCTGTGCAAGTTTTTCCTCCCTGCTAGAGTTTTCACACTTGCCTGTGTCCTCCACTTCGGCTTCGCTGAAACTCACTCAACCCGTTGCCCTCACTCCGATCCCGGTCTTTCTAAAGCCAAACGTTGATACATGCTTGCTGATGCATAGCAACCAGCAACGCATACGAGCACTCTCATAGGCACAGAGCCATCGAGACCGAACACGAGCAGATGGCCAGTTCGGCTTCGACGTCCGGCTCCGCCGTTCTGGTTCAATTGTGGCCGCCAGATTGACACGTTCTTCATCTCACCAACCGTGCACCTTCCCCGCAAGCGGTAGATAGAAGTCTTTTGCGCCTTACTGGATCTGTTTACCGACGTTGCTTGACGAGGAAAGGCCTCCATTTGGCCAGATTTGTGCTTGGGTGCATTGGGTTAGAAGAAGCAGAGGGTGAAGATAAATCCATTTCTGTGGGCGCGGTTCTAGCTTGAGGCGGTTTGGTTTTTGTTGCTTTGGGTGTGGGAGAATGCAAACGACATCATCGTCAAGGGCTCTTTTGATCTTTCGACGTCCCACAGGTTGATGTGGCTTCTTTGGAGATTGAGGAGGTGCTTTATGTATCACATGCTTCAGACTCTTCTACATTTCCTTCTCGATCACCCTGGGCAATTGGACGAACGCTCGATGCATATCCACCCGCAATACAGATGCATCAGCCTTTGTTTTCTCACCATGAACAGGCGAAATAGGTCGGGCATCTACAGATGGATTTGTATGCATGGCAAACATCTGTGCCGCCTCAGGTCGTACCTGGTACCTTTCTGTTTCTGTCCACGCATAAAATGTTTGCTAAAAAGTGACAATGTCAGCCTCGAAATGGACCCCGGTAGCATCGGCGATTAAACCACCGAGCCAAACGCCTGTCACGATGGCAGGAAACACGAAGGCAGAAACATGTTCATCTGCTAAATCCACCTCTGCGAAACAAAGACAGTAAATTAAGGTCACGGGGCCAATTTATACGGATGTCAGCAGGGAATGATCGCCTGCATTGCATTATGGAAGACGTATGTATGAGCTTTATATTGCTGCATGAGGCTCCTTTTTACCCCAAGGTTCTGACGTCGAAGCAGTCTTTTTGGTGGTGTTCAATATTGGAACTGAACTGTTCTGGAGCGGGGAAAGGTGGGATCCGCGAGCGGGCTGACCATAGGTGCGGGCTTGCTTGCTTTTGTTGACTGCAGCCAGTCGAGAAATGATCTTCAGGCAACGCCAATTGAAGTCAACGTCTCCTGCTCACCCCCCCCCCATCAAGTTGACCAGCTGGCATCAATTTCACCATGGTGGTTGAGCAGGAGACGGTTTGCCAGAGTGTCGAGAAGGCTCGATCTCCGGGATCGGCGTCAGCCAAGTGCAGAAGTGCAGTTAGGGGTGGACAAGAACCTCCGCCTCAGACGTGTCTAGATCATGTCTCCAAACTTTATCTTGACGCCGTGCTGAACAAACATTTCGAGAAGAATCAGCTCGATCCCCAGGTAGAATGGGATACAGCTTCCCAATCAGTCTCGATGGGCTTGTTCCCGACCTCTTCGGCATCCGGAGGCGTAGATTGGGCGCCTATGGTGGCAATATATGACCCCTACCGGCGGCTGGGAGTTCGCATAGGTCCTTAGATTTGATGATGACATGAATATGGATTTTATATGTTTTGATATAAACGAATGGTTTCGATACCTCGCCACCACACTTGACATGTGTTGGACCTTTTGGGTCTCACACCTCCCTATTGCACGGCTACACACACACTTCCGTCAAGGCCCTGAGCTTTGGCAGGAAATCCTGCTTCACTATGCCCAACCGTCCGGATAGATGAGAGCCGGTCAACAGTTTGAGAATTCTGTGGTGGGTTTGCAAACGCATTTGGTCATGATACGGTTGAACGGTTTCCCCATGCGCCGGCTTATCTATCCCCCACTTTGTGACTTGCAGCCCGTGGGCATATCCGAGATCTAAATGCTTGTTATCCTCGAGTGTGTATCCGTATGCTGTACCCCCCTACCCTGCAGCTGTTTAAACCAACCGCAAACCCACAATTCTTGACGCCTTGGTTGGGATTCGCTTGGTGGGCGAAATAAATTTTTGGAAGGGAGGAAATTTCTCAGCAGAAAGTATGGAACGCCGTTCCATGAGCAGTCAAGTGAGAGTTTTGAAGATTCTCAGTAAGCTGCTCAGCAACATCAGAGCTTTGACATTGTGAATTGACGAGCGCCTGTTCTTACGGCATCATTGACGAATTCCATACGGAGTACGAAATAGTCATGACGATATAAATTCCTCCAAGACGAGCTCCCTCTGTTTTAGCCTCAGCTTTTCCTTCAGCCTTTCGGCTCCCAACTCCCAACTGCACCACAATATATTAAGCTTTCCCTCAAAGCGGGGAATTGTTATTCCTGGCATGATGATCATATCATGTCCTTGGTTCTACAGATTCGCAGAGATTTTTTGCATCTGGACCAGGCAACGGTTTTTCGTGCGCAGTGACGAGAATTTTTGTGTGGTGATGTGGTGTTATTCGAGTGAATAGGGTATGGCTACAGTCGGATCTGGGCGGCGAATCGCACCTTCTGGACGGCGGCCCCAACAACCATGCATCGGATATCACCATCGCACACCTCTGTGGGCTGATATGCCATACATAGAGACTCGAGATCAGCAGCTTCTGTGTCAGTCCGCTCTGCATCGAATCTCTTTGCCGAGTGAAGCGAGCGCAAACGAGCCCTTCGCACGCTTAGAAGCTGAAATTTCTCTCGTTTTCTCAAATTTTTGGTGTTCTAGCAGAAACCCGGGCCTCTGCTACGGAACAGGTCCAAGGTCCATAGTACTTAGACAGAGGGCATCTTAAGGGCTCGAATCTGTATTTAACAAGGGTATCCTGCGTTTTCTTGTGGATCCCATCGTCATTATTGCTGACAATCCATACGTCGTCTACATCCTCAAAGCAGACATCCGGGCCTGAACTGCGTGGTATCATCTCCTGATTGTATTGGTTCTCTGACCTCAGTACAACCAAACTACCACACACAGAAGTAAAGTACGTATCCTCTTTATTCGGTCAACCACTGCTAAATCATCGATTTTGAAGACATCCAAGATCATTCACAGCCTCTACCACGAAATACATACGCCAATCGATAAACCTACTGGCTCATCCGTTTAAACCTCCACTGAAACAGTCTGCACCAAAAGCAATTACGTATTCCTTTGCCCCTTGAGCCCTCTTTTTTGCCTGCCAAAACACCATATCAGCGTTTCCCCTTTTGGGCTGCCGCAGCGGGGTTCCACCACCAAAAGTCACTGTCGTCAGTTCGGCTCTTGCATCACAACCCAGGGAGCGTCAAGGTTTCCCCACACTATCCCAAAAATCCGTGTCGAGGTGACAGCGGACCGCATCCATCCACCCCTCCAACTTTGTTTGCCCTAACCACCCGGAGATTGTATCTGAACCCCACCCTCAAGACAACCACCATATTTTTGTTCTAGCGCGGAAAACACCGTCAATCTCATATCTCACGAAGTCTATAAAGAGCCCACCCACCTCACCCTTCTCTTTCTCTTCCCATCTCCTCGAATACCCAGCTACCACCACAAAGAACTCCTCCACCAGAAGCACCGTTATCCTCCTCAACTCTCTTCAATTCCCACCACTTCCACAACTACAATGTCTACCAACGCTCTCATCGACGGTGCTGCCCCAGCTGGAGGTGTTCCACGCCAGCGTCGCCCATCCAACTTCCTTTGCCTCGTTCCAGTTCAATCGGCTTCCTACCCAACACAGCCAGTAGCAAGACCTCTTGCTTCCCCAACTGCTGAGGCCAAGCCAGTCGATGCTGTCCCAGTCCAGCCACGCTCCGCCAGTGTCAGCTCCGCTGTCTCTGTCGGCGACAAGCAGCGCTTCTTGAAGTTGGGACCCGTTTTCTGGGGTGGAAACGCTGAGGATGACGACTATGCCGTCGAGGTCTGAGCGACTTAGGCGACCGAGGAGTCCTTTGGAGACGAGTCGATAAATTCGCACAAAATACCCTTTTATCCACATCGAATCCACCATACCATCGATCTTCTCTCCCTCGAAATCGACATGGGAGAAACTCTGGTATCAGACCCTTGGAATCCTAGCATTCCAAAGCTTGAAACCGGAGCTTCTGTTCTCCTCTCGCTCTCCTTTTTCTTTCGAACTTTTCCTCATAGCGGTCCTCGGTTGCATTTCGACTCTACGCCAAAATCATCAAACCACATCTCGTTTCCTATTCCTCTACATCAAAAACCTCATATTTGGCAATACTTTGGCGGGTCGTCTCGGAGTTTGGCTTTCTTTTTTGTTGTTCTACTAGCGATTTGGGTGTCTTTCTTTCCTTTGTTTGGGCGGCGCAAGTCTGGTGTTTGAGACTATCTCTCGTTTCTTCCTCTGTCTTCCTTTCCGTTATTCCAATTTGACTGGGAAATCCTCTCTGTGGGCGGGTCGTTTAGGAGTCTGAAGGCGTTGAGTACATAGCTATTTCGGGACATTGCTTCTCAGCATTGTCTGCAGTTTGAAATCAAATAAACTTTGAAACCAAAAATCTTCTCGTTCCGTGCCGCTTTGTTGAATTGTGATGGTGATATGGTATTTGTGCTGAAGTTCTCTTGTGGGCTATACCTTCGATGCTCTCCGGGTACCGTTGCACACTGATGGAGCGGCAACAATAGGCAACCAGTGCTCCCACCAGTTCGTTGAATTTCGAGGCCAGACACACCTCGTAACTGCAACACCACGATCACCCCAAACTCTGCAGCTCTGCATATGCGCAATGGTTGTATGCCAGCATTCATCCCATCATAGACTTCCCAACAAACATGTCCACCCCAAATCCACCAAACTAGCACCCTGTCACAGCCCGTCGATACCCGCCGTCAACCTCGTAACGAGCCCTCGAATCGAGCATCCAACCAAAACCATGACCCCATCCAACTCTGCATGACAAAACACCAGCCGAACAAGCCCGTAGACGCCCCAGCACCACCAAACCTCAACCCAGCATCTTGCGTGCATAAACGGCGGAGCCCAACACCCGTCATGAAGCGCACATCCTCGGAGGAGGACGGATTTCGAATCGATCAGTCAGTCAAACGGATATCGGAGCTCGACGGTGGAAGGAAAGCAGCGGAGCGGGTTGCATGTGTTTTTGTGGCGTGACGAAAGTCAAAAGGTTCGAGAAATGCAGGCGGCATTTGCCCTTTAAAGCAATTTATTTCTCCCCGTTCCGATCCTCTGCTGCGGAGGAGCTTGGGCGTAACGTTCCGAGATGGTGCCCGAAATGTTCCGGGACTGCGCGAATAAAAGGGCTATTCGACATTGAGTTTTGCGTTGTTGAGAAGTTCGATCGTGAAGATTCTCAATTTTAGAGATCTTCGTAAAGGACAGAATGAGCTGCGTAGCAAGAGACTGTGTTGAAAGGAGTTCTGAAGTTGGAAAGGACAAAAGGAAGAACAGGAGATCGAGATCAAACTCCAGGCGGCGAGATGAGGGAAGTAACGTGACTATCCGCTCCGAGCCGATCCGTCTTCTAGAAGCAGGCCGGAGCCGAACTCTGACTTGTATTTCCATAGGAGGCGCCCTTCTATATGTACTCAAGGTTGTTTTTTAACTTTAGAACACGGTTGGATAACTATTAGAAACCTCTTTAAAGCAATTGGTAAGAGGATCAAGAGGGCGTTCCCATCTCGTAAAGCCGTCCAAGTGGATATATCACGTGTAGATAAGGCAAGAAGATAAGATGCCCTTTCCGTTTCGGGAAGTAAGTAACCGCGCAAACTTGTTATAAAGCGCTGCGCCGCCAAATCTTACATCTCAGCGTCAATGGTCTAGTGGTTATGATTCTCGCTTCCCAAGCGGGAGAGTCGGGTTCGATTCCCGGTTGACGCAACGAACAAAAGTTGTTCTTTTTGTTATTTCCAGATGCGAAAATTGGTGTTCGTCGCATTCAAATTGCAGGATGCGCATACGAAATTCACAGCCATTTTCGTACATGAGCTACTGCTACAAATACTACAGTATAGCCTAACCATATCCAAATGCCTAGTAGAGACAGCGAGTGGAGGCAGCTAATAATGACTTCTAGAATGTACATGAGTTCATCCCTCATGTTTCTTTTGCTTACTTCTTAAGTAGCGGGTCCATTACTACTGCAATAATGGCCGAATAGAACCGCTGAAGTATGAACAATCGCGAAAGGATAAAAAATCATCAACTTACAAAACCATTGATATCATCGCGCAAACTAGTACAAAAACATGGCCTGTGTCAAAGGCAGATCGGAGGCTGGCTCAGCCTCACACACCTTCCCATCCGCCTCGACAGTGTAGCTCTCGGGATCAACTCTCATCTTCGGCATGGCATCGTTGAGTTTCATATCCTTCTTTCCAACCGTTCTGCAACCCCGAACAGCTTCTACTCTCTTCTTCAAGCCGTAGCCCTTCACATTCTCCAAACTGGCTTGGGAGACCCACGAGATGCTGCACTGGGGTACATAAGCACCGAACTGCTCTCTTCCAATGATGGGCTGGATGGTGGGGATGGAAGCATTTGGATCGCCCATCTGGGCATAAGCAATCATTCCCGACTTGAGCACGAGGTCCGGCTTGGAGCCGAATTTGGCTGGCGACCAGACTACCAGGTCTGCAAGATGTCCAACAGTGACGGAGCCAATGAGGTGGGCCATGCCGTGAGCAATGGCGGGATTGATGGTGTACTTTGCAATGTATCTCTTGACGCGGAAGTTGTCAGCGCCTGTGCCTTCATCCTCGGGTAAGGGTCCTCTCTGGAGCTTGTTCTTGTGGGCTGTCTTCCAGGTTCTCAATACGACTTCGCCGATACGGCCCATGGCTTGCGAGTCGGAGGACATCATGGAAATGGCGCCCATGTCGTGGAGAACGTCTTCTGCTGCGATGGTCTCAGCACGGATACGAGACTCGGCAAATGCAACATCTTCCGGAATGTTCTTGGACAAGTGATGGCAGACCATAAGCATGTCAAGATGCTCATCGAGGGTATTCTTGGTGTAGGGTCTAGTCGGGTTGGTTGAGGAGGGGAGAACATTTCCATGCTCGACAACGGAGATGATATCTGGAGCATGGCCTCCACCGGCTCCTTCAGTGTGGTAAGTGTGAATAGTGCGGCCCTTGAAGGCTGCAATGGTTTGCTCGACGAAGCCGGATTCGTTGAGAGTGTCGGTATGGATCTGGCACTGGACATCGTATTCATCGCATACCCTGTTCAAATTAGATACTGCGATTTTCGGAAATTGGAACCACTCACTCGAGACACTTGTCAATGGCGGCAGGTGTGCTTCCCCAATCTTCATGCAATTTCAACCCTACAACACCAGCCAGGACCTGCTCAATAATTCCCTTTTCTCCAGAATCGTTCCCTTTTCCGGTGATACCAAAGTTGAGAGGGATGTTATCCACGCCAATAAGCATGTCACGGATATAGGTGGCACTTGGTGTACAGGTCGTTGCATTAGTACCGGTACTTGGTCCGGTTCCTCCACCCAGGAGTGAGGTAACGCCTGATGACAATGCCTCAATGGCTTGCTGCGGGCAAATAAAGTGAACCTAATATGATCAGTCAATGTAGTAGGTCTGAGCAAGTAAAGATAGAACTTACGTGAGTGTCAAAACCACCATACGTGATGATCTTTCCTTCACCAGCAATGACATCGGTGTTGGACCCAATTACCAAAGAAGGAGAAACATTCTCCATAACATCTGGATTACCAGCCTTTCCAATGCCAACAATGACACCGTTTGTGATACCAATATCTGCCTTGTATATGCCGGACCAGTCGATAATAAGAGCATTCGTAATAACAAGATCCACACATTCCTGGTCTCCTCTTCCAGTAGCCTGGCCCATTCCATCTCGGATCGTCTTGCCGCCTCCAAAACTGCACTCGTCGCCATAAACAGTAGCATCAGACTCAACCCTAACCCAAAGATCTGTATCACCAAGTCTAACCAAATCGCCGGTAGTGGGTCCAAACATGTGTGAATAAGCTTCTCTATCAATCTCGGTAGTAGACAGTTCGCGGGTATCAATAACTGGTGACGGGGTATGAGCGAAGCCTGCTATTTGCAGCTTTTCGAGAATGCTATCCAACTTTGAGAGGTCGACCTTTCCGGATGCAATGCCGTTTCCACCTTGAATGATCTGGTTGCCGGCAATTGGGACGAGGGTTACGGTCTTGGTGTCTCCGGGTTCGAAACGAACAGCGGTACCGGCTGGAATGTCGAGTCTTAGCCCGTACGATTGCGCTCTGTCAAAGTCGAGCTGAGGGTTGGTTTCGATAAAGTGGTAGTGAGAGCCGACCTGGACTGGCCTATCTCCCTTATTGGTGACTCGTAGTCGTGTGCGTGGTCGGTTGGGATTGAGGGCAATGGGCGTTTTGACTGCTACTATAGCTCCCGGTTGGGCGTCTGGTGCATATTCCTTTGCATCGGCAAGAGGGAAGAGGTCGTTGGAGGGTATTGGTAGGAATGAGCCGTAGAGTGCCCGCTCGAGGTCGCCATCATCGGATGCAATTGGGTGGTGAACCGTAACCAGGTATGTTCCGTCAGGGAAGGTGCCTTCGATTTGTAGTTCGACCAGCTGAGAAACGACGGATGGGAGGACGTGTCTTCTACCAAGCATTTGTTTGCCCAGTGACATCAACTCTGCAACACTGTGCTGTCCATCTCGAATCAACTGTAGAAAAAATCAGAAAATCGTCTTGCTCTGTCCGCATTGAGTTCGTACCTCTTGGAGAACACTGGCGATAAGTCCCTAAAGCATGGTAATACCGTTAGTCATGACCAACTCCGAGAGCTGAAAATATTTTCTCTTCATACCGTGGCTTCAACTTGATTCAACTTGAGTCCTCTTGCCAGTCGTCTCTGTGCGAGAAATCCAACCTGTGATATGACGAGCTTGTCCAGCTATGTCGTTCAGAAATGTTAGTGTTCCACAGGTCCGAGAGATAAGGAATTCGTCAAAAACAGTATCGGATACTCACCTCTCGAGGGATGAGATGCATTGTGAATCAATCCGTTTTGATCACAACAAACTCTGATAGATGTAGAAGAAGAAAGAGAAATCAGGAGAAGAAGCACGAAAGCATAAAGCAGTGTTGCGGCTATGACGAGATGGCGGGGATGAGGGGCAAGTAACGATAACGGAGAGCCAAAAGATGCGCCAGAGAACCGATAAGGGAAGCGCATCTCGCCTAAGCTCCGATTACAACTTTAATCTATCTTCACGTGGAAAACATAATCGTATCGAGTAACAAAATAAAACAAGCATTTGCTTAAAACAACCTTAAAAAATTTACTACTTTTCCCAATTATAACGTCTGATGATATGCCTGTACGCAACTCCACACTGCTCGCCATGATATTACACTCCTACCAACCCTCGACTATCCCATTACAATTGCCAAATCTTCATAATCGCTCCCTGATCAACGACGTAGGTATTCCAAGAACAAACATAACAAGCTCGAAGTACGTACATGATACCAGTATCTCAAGCAGGACAGATTCAACAGTCTGCAAATATAGAGAACAAATAAAGAAAAAATGACGAAAGGGAAATGAAAATCAAGATGTCCAGAAATACACGCTATATCGCCCACACGCAAGCAAGGTTCTTACCGAGTATTGTCAAAAGATTAGGAATCAATACTTTCACATATCGAAAATGTGTCCGAGTCGTACGTCGAGTCGTCTAGCTGTCAGCGGCACCGGACTTTCTTCTCTTCCTGGTGCGCTTTTCTGGCGAGGCCTCCTTGGTTGGCTTCGCGGGCTTTTCCTTCTCAGCCTTTTTTCCCTTTTTGTCAGCGTCAGGTGCTGGAAGAATTGGGAGAAGTGCCTTCTTTGTGTTCTTTGGAGTGGCCTTGCTTGGGGTAGCAGCAGCCTTAGCCGGGGTAGCGGCGTCTCCGTTGGCCTTGGCCTTTCGGCCGCGACGCTTTGGACTTGGTGGTGGTGGGGATGGGGAGTTCGATGCGGTGGTAGCGGCTTCCTCCTCGGCGGCATCTTCCTCAACAGCCTCCTCCTCCTGCTCCTCCTCCTCGGCCTCTGGAGACTCATGGGCCTCAACCTCTGGCTCAACCTCCTCCTCAATGACACCGGCAGCACCAGCCTCGGCCAAACTCTTTGTGTACTTTTCATGCTCAATTCTGTACTTGGCCAATTCTCGTTGATAGGCATCGTTCCATCTCTATTTTGGTGGAGAGGTTAGTTACGGGAACCATAGGCGCGCTTGCATGCAACAACAACAAAAACAAAATAAAAACAAATAAAAACTTACAGCCTTCTCATCTTCGGGCATGCTCTTCCATTGCTCGACGGCAGCATCAGTGACTTGCTTGTTGGTTGCCTCTGGGCCGAGATGCTCCTTGATGATGCTCCTGGCGGTCTGCATGTAGAGGAAGTAGGCGGTGAGTGGACGCTTTGGGGCATTTGGATCCTTCTGCTTGCGCTTGCGCTTCTTGTCGGCCTCTGGTTCCACGCTGGCTCTGGATTGGAGTGCGGCCAAATTGGTTTGCTGGCTGGCGAGCATGCTGAAGAGTTCCATACCGGCACGAGCAGCCTCGGAGGCCGCGATCGAGAGGTTGGTCATCGACGAGATGAACTATCGCGACGGAAATGTCAGCCCGGGGCATCTTATTTCGTCGTCACCACACGTGTGGATGGACAAGTGGTGATTCCGAGGAAGAAGGCTTCCCAGAGTCGTGCCGGACAGAGAAGAGATTTTTCGGCTGGGGATGTAAACATACGTGGTTCTGACTCTTGATAAGCTCATCGTTGTTGATTGGGGCCGATGTTTCGGTCTTTGCGGCATTCGCAGGAGTTTTGGCGCGGGGACGTGACATTATTGCTTGTGTGTAGGGTAGGTAGGTAGGTTGTGGGTGGTTGTGTTGGGGGTTTTTCAGTTCTGAAGTGCGCTGTGTTGGGGACGCGTTCAGGGACTTTGTGGTGGGTTGAGAGTTGTTTGGCGGGTGAAAATTTGACTCTGGTTAGAGGCTGGGGCCGCTAAGTAAGTCAGTAAAGTCTCTGCATAGCCAGTGCGTATTTCTCAGAACAGCGGCACTTACCTTACATTCACCCTACAAAGTTAAGTACACTAAACTCCCTTGGTTGGGCAAGCAAAGCAACAGCAACGGCAACAACAAACCCAGAAACTCGCGACTTTCTGACCTCATCTCCAACTATCTACACCCACCCTACAAACGCTCTAAACACCCACCACACCCCCCAACACAACAACAACAGCAACAAAGATGCCTCGAGACGTCACCGAACTCGCTCCCATATATGCGCCATTCCTCGGTATGGCTGGCATGTACGTTCATCATACAGCTCCTAATCTGTCGCTCTCTCGCTGACTCGGTTACAGTGGTGCGGCCATGATCTTCTCCTCACTCGGGGCTGCCTACGGTACGGCAAAGGTACATTAGCCCGACCCGACAACAACAACCCGGTCCCGGATCTTTTACTAACTGTCTGGGTAGGCCGGTATCGCGTACGTCAAACTCCGAAAGCATCCTCCATCACCATCTCGCTAATCAAGTCTACAGCATTGCCGGTGTCGGTCAGTTCAACTCGAGTCTCATCATGAAGTCCCTTATCAGTTCGTTCTCTCCGTCTCCGTCTCCGACTACCGGGCTAGGATTCTAAGCAGTCTCAGGTGTTATCATGTCCGGTATCATTGCAGTCTACGGTCTCGTCGTAGCTGTCCTCATCGCCGGTGATCTCAGTCCCACCAAGAACTACACCGCCTACGCTGGATTCGTACACCTGGCGGCCGGATTGTCGGTTGGTTTGGCTGGTTTGTCCGCAGGGTACGCCATTGGTATGGTCGGAAATGCTGGAGCCAGGGCTTTCCTTCAGCAACAAAAGGTGTTTGTTGGAAAGGTTTTGATTTTGATTTTCTCGGAGGTATTGGGACTGTACGGTCTCATTGTTGGGTATGAAGTCACTCTCCTTGAACTGATGGTACAAGCCACTAACGTTAACCAGGCTTATCCTAAACACCAAGACAAGCGGTTAAACCGTTGGCTGCCAATTTTTATAACCACAACGTTATAATCGGCCCAACTTATGGCCATAATAATGGATAACGACTGTGGATTGTGGACTGTTTTTGGAGCGTGCTTTCGTTTTTCTGATTCTTTATTCCATTCACTTTTTGCATTGATATCAACATTGGGCAGATACGGAGTTTCTGTTTATGACTGCTGTACTGTACAACTTCATTCATTTCCTCATTGGCATAACTTCTGCAGGCAATCATACGGCTTTGTTCTAATTAAACCTTATATATCTGGACTCCGCGGAGCCTCCTATTGCTGCAGTTCTCAGAACCACCCTTACAGAGGATATAAAATCACGAATGGACTCACGCCGTCGGCCGCACCGCAAAATGCTAAACAATAACACACCGTGCCATGAAATGGTTCAGACCCAAAAGGTTAACCTGAAATTCCCGAAATTGCAATTAACGCCGACGAAAAAGCCCCATGGATTTATGACAGATATGAAACTAGAAAATCGCTTCGCTTTTACACGTTTAAGCCTCCTCAACCTGCATACACGTTAGCAACAGCCCCACCATTCCCAGATCTGCGGATTCCTCATACCTCAGTGGTCTGGAGACCCTTAGGGTTCTTGACGTTGACGGCCTGAACGTAGGAGTAAAGAGCGTGCTTGGCTCCCTCCTCGTTGTTACGCTTGCGGGAAATGCGGACACGGAGACGGAATGGGACACCCTTGATTCCGGACTTCCACACCTCCTTGTTCAACAATGGGTCGAGACGGACATCCTCAGTTCCCATAGCCTTGGTGGCGAAAGCCTTGATCTCCTTGATGGCCTTTGGGGCCTTCTTCTTGAAAGAAGCACCATGGACCTGAATTCACCGAGTTGTCAACCAAAATGCCCTCCCAATCCCCCGATTTGTCCTCCTCCCAGCGGTCGGTCCTCTCGAGTCGGAATTTCGGGGTTTCTTTCGGGATTTCGACGTACCCTCTTGTGAAGATGGATGGTGTACTCGCGAGCGACAACGTCGGCGATGGCGGAGCGGCCTTTGGACTTGTTTTCGGGTGCCATTTCTGTAATAACGGAATTAACGTCTGCGCTTTCTTTTTCCCACTTGACCGTCGTTTCGAAGATCAATATGTCGGCCTGCCTACCAGATTATTTTGTGCTGTTTTCGTCGTGATTTGTCGCTAGTCGTGGGCCGAATTCACAACTGCCTACCTCGAACGAACAGAACGGCCAACCCGCCTTTTTCTGCCAAGGCCACAACTTTCTCGAGGGGGTTAACCCTTATCGGCAAAGAATCTTGATAAGATGGGCGCCAAGACGTTGAAATTCTCCGGCCGCGCTGCTCGAATTCTGCGAATTGAGTGAAAGAAGTGCGCTCATTGCGACTCTGCAAGGAGAAGGAATGTGCTTCTAGGCGACCGCTGTGCTGTGATGGCGAGGAGTCGTGTTGCGTTGATGGTTGAAGAGAGTGCAACGCTGCGTTTTTTTCGTTGCTCACTTCTCCAGGAGCTTTGTCTCCAGGAATTGGCGAGATAAGGTTGGGCTGACCGAAAAATAGACGAATGACGATCTCGAAGCGTTAGTGCGTCGTGCCTGGCAAAGAAGCCCGCCAGAAGTCGACCCGTTTCACTTCAACCTGTTTCTCTCCTTGAAGTTTCAGAAAGTTACAAACCATCACGAATGGAATGTCACCAAATCGCCAATCAAGCAGCAAAGAGCCTCAGTGGATTCCCGCAGTTGTTGGTTCCGTTCTGATCCACAGAATTACATGGTGCATGCCATTAGACATTTCGATGAGACGCTTGTTCAAGATACAAGTTACCCCAGATTCTGGCTCGCGTCTTCCTTAATTCTCCGACACCAGTCATCCCGGAACCCTTAAAACTACGATATACGGAAGCATGTTTTATGGTTTCTCCATTACATAAAGTTGAAACCCAAGCCGAATACCCTGTCGACATTAGGATTCCAGATCCGGTACCTGCAGCTGGCTCAGGCTCCATCCGGCAGCGGGCTCCTTGTGAAGATCACAGGGCTTGCGATCCTCGCTTTGGTCTTCAAAGTACGGATAGTAAGGCGAGGTCAAGGGTACTTCCTTATTGCTCAGGACATGCGTGCGGGTACGATTTCAACAGAATGGCATCAACCAGTAGAGGAACGTGGGGATAGGCACAAGAAGATGAAGTTCACGCCGACCTTGTATCAACTACCAGATGTTCTGACCCTCGACTGTCTAGTTGCGGCAATGGAGGTGTTTCTCGCTTCTGTCCATGTTCTATTGGATGGTACCTTTTCAAAGATGTCTCGCAAATGTGCTTCTCCGCAATAATAAACACAGAGTCGTTCAACAATGTCGTTCATGAAGGTGCGGCCTGGAGTGCTTCTGTGATGTGCATGATCATGTACTCGGCGACTAGCGAGATATCAGGCTAAGGCGCCGTCGCCTTTGGTGCAAGCAACGTCTGTCAAACTTCAGTCGAGCCGCATTCCATGCAGCCAAGTTCCGTCAGACCCTGGGCCCTCCACAACACAGGAACGGCACACAACGCTCGAATCACCTTTGTATCACGAACGGCAAGATAAGGAACCTCGATCTGCTCAGCCAGTCAGAATCAAGAAGCTTGCCAAGTAGAAGGCTCCGATCTGGCCTGCGAACGGCGACAATCTTCAAAATCTTTCTTGCACCTGTGCGCGTTTACCGACTCTCTCTCGAGGTTCGGAATGCCATTGGGAACTCAAAATCCTACTTGCGTTGCTCTTTCTTTTTGGCTGCCCTGGGTCCAGGCAACGCCTTGTGGGGTGGCAGCCTATTTTATGACTGGCGGCCAGAGCTGTTTCCTTTGCTTTACGGCGCGAGCCCGTCAAAAGGTCGCTATCTACAGTAGCGCCGACTAGCCTTACCGTCCGTCGGATTGGCTGCTTGGCTGGGCTGGTTGACCGATTCTTTTTACAACGACAAGTGCTATCAGAATTGTGAGCAATTCGGGTGAACTCCGGCTTGGGATCGGTTACCTCCAGTATCATGCTTTACCAAGCTTCGGATTGCGAAAACTGATTGAATGCGGGATATCAGGGTCTGAGACTCTGAACCCGAGGGCAGATCAAAGTCTTCGGATGGTCATCGTCGACGACCATGAGGCAGATGCCGTATGTACTCAAGTATGTACGACATCTTGTTCCAATCATGAACTTAAGGTTGGGAGAAACGGATTTTGAAGCTGGGAAGTTATCGTTCTAGGTGAGTACCAGTGTACTGGTTTCTGCATTAACTGCAGTATAACTACTTAGTACTTGGTACGATAGCATCCCAGCAAGAATGGCTACTTGTATCAGCATGAGAGGTTCCTGGCTTACTGGAGACCCCCGCGGAGCTACATACAGAGGCCCGTCTGATATTATGTCCCGCTCGAGAGGTCAAAGCTTTGGATACCCAACTTACACAGGCGGCACCCACATACCGACAGACTGGCTTATCTTTACACAACATGAGGGATGGTCAACTCTAATTGATTGACAGTGAGTCTGCAAGATAAACGGCCTGCACCTTGATAAGCTCACCCTTGTTGGAAGCACTGATCGGAAACCCATCCAGTACGACATTGAATGTTCGAACTCCACGGCCACACACCCGAGCCGACATGCTCCAAAAAGCATCCGCTTATTTCTCGTGGGAAGCATGCAGCATGCATCAATTCGCCGGCCACCCTTTCAACTGGAAGACGCCTCCTATGAAGAACGGCGCATGGATGGTTGCTCTTTCAGGTAGCAAACCCTATCAACGCCCATACAGAAACCCCGGCAGCCAGGGTCACTTGTGCGGATCGTTGCTTTTCCCGATAACCATCATGTCGATTAGTACAGACGGCTGGTAGTGACCAACTGCTACTGCATATGCCGAATGCGGGGAGATTTTGCGGACTGTGCTCGGGACTGGTGGTGGAGATCTCGAGTACATAAACTACGGCTTCTCGCTCATCTTCAATCACCCAGTTCTCCTTCGACAATCGGATCCACAGCAAAGCTCGGACGAAAACGAAATGGATAACGCAGTGGAAATCAAGACCTCTCTGTCACAGGGCTTTGGCTATGGCATCGTTTTGGGATTGGGATTTCTCTTTGCAGCCGGCATGATTGCCACGACATGGGCCCTCAAGAGATATCAGAATGAAGTTCAAACTTCAGAAATGTTCTCGACAGCTGGGAGGACGGTCAAGACTGGTCTGGTAGCTTCAGCAGTCGTGAGTAGTTGGACATGGGCTGCAACGTTGTTACAGTCATCTGGTATTGCCTACCGTTATGGTGTCTCTGGTCCTTTCTGGTAAGTTGTCCCATTTGAGTATGCTCACGTTTGAGCCGCACTAACGTGCTCCGATACAGGTACGCTTCCGGCGCAACTGTTCAAATTCTTCTATTCGCAACCTTGGCCATTGAACTCAAGAGAAAGGCACCCAATGCTCATACCTTTTTGGAAGTCATTCGAGCCCGCTATGGAACCGCTGCCCACCTTACCTTTACCGCCTTCGGTCTCTTTACCAACATCCTCGTTACCGCCATGCTTCTCACTGGTGGTTCTGCCGTTGTTAATGCTTTGACTGGTATGCCAGTTGCTGCCGCTTGCTTCTTGCTTCCTCTCGGTGTCATCTTGTATACTCTCTTTGGTGGTATCAAGGCGACCTTCTTGACAGACTACGTCCACACTGTCATCATCTTGATTATCATCTTCATCTTTGCCTTTACCACCTATGCTACCTCGGACTACCTTGGTTCCCCAGCCAAGGTTTACGACTTGCTTGTCCAGGCTTCTGCAAGACATCCAGTTGAAGGCAATGCTGGCGGATCCTATTTGACTATGAGATCCAAGGAGGGTGTCATTTTCTTTGTTATCAACATTGTTGGCAACTTTGGTGAGCCTTCCAACATAACGTGAGGGAATCGAGCAGCGCTAACATGACAACAGGAACTGTCTTCTGTGACAACGGCTACTACAACAAGGCTATTGCTGCTTCTCCAGTCTCTGCTCTTCCAGGCTACGTCCTTGGAGGCCTTTCCTGGTTCGCCATTCCATGGCTTTGCGCCACTACCATGGGTCTCGCTGCTCTCGCCATGGAAAACCACCCAAGCTTCCCAACGTTCCCCAACAGAATGCCAGACCATGAGGTTTCCGCTGGTCTCGTTTTGCCATACGCAGCCGTTGCATTGCTTGGAAAGGGAGGAGCAGCCTGTTGTCTACTTCTCATCTTTATGGCTGTAACTTCTGCCTCATCTGCTGAACTTATTGCCGTCTCTTCCATCTTCACCTACGATATCTACAAGACTTACTTCAACCCAGAGGCCAGCGGTAAGATGTTGATTTACATGTCTCACTGCTGTGTCGTTGCCTTTGGCTTCATTATGGCTGGATTCTCTACTGGTCTGTTTTACGCCGGCATCTCGATGGGCTACCTGTACCTTCTCATGGGTGTCATTGTCTCTTCTGCAGTCCTTCCCGCCTCTCTCACTCTCCTCTGGAAGAAGCAAAACAAGTGGGCTGCTACTCTTTCACCAATCCTCGGTCTCGTCTGCTCCCTCACTGGCTGGCTTGTCTACACCAAGGTCCACCATGGTGAGATTACCGTCGAGACAACTGGCTCTAACAATCCCATGCTTGTCGGTAACGTCATTGCGCTCCTCTCTCCCATTGTTTTCGTCCCACTGTTCACCTTTGCATTCGGTGCCGATAACTACGACTACGAATCCATGCGCGCAATCCGCAAGGGTGACGATCACGACATTGCCGCGGAGAACCAGGTCGATCTCGAGCTTATCCCAGGCGAGGGCGCACACGATCAGGAACAGGAGACCCGCAATCTCAACCGTGCTGCAAAGATTGCTCGTATCATCACTGTTGTTATGACTCTTGTCTTGCTTGTGTGCTGGCCATTCCCACTTTACGGAACTGCCTATATCTTCAGCAAGAAGTTCTTTACGGGATGGGTTGTTGTTGGTATTATTTGGCTCATGTTTTCCACCTTTATCGTCGGCATCTATCCTCTTTGGGAGGGAAGACACTCCATGGTTCACACCTTTGGAAGCTTGTACAGGGATATGACCGGGAAGAAGAAGCCTGCAGTCAGTGTTGGTCAGCCACAGGGCAATGATGATGATTCGGGAAGTGAGGTGCAAGGCGAGAAGGTTCGCACCAAGTCGTAGGTGGAATGTGGTGCATGAGCAGTCTTTTTTTCTTACTTAATGTTTTCGGAGTTGGCGCTTTTGGGGATTTCGGAGTTTCTGTTTCTGTTTGGAGTTGGGGGTTATTCGGTACATACTATCTGCTCGAGTCATATGCTTTGACTCTTGGAGCTGTTCTAGTTAGCTATCAGTAGGTCGAGTTATAAGAAGTGGTAATGAAAGAATGAAGATGGTTCAAATTCCCTCTCGATGCGGTAACCTCATCCCGCTAACCAGAATTTCCTTGGCGAAAGCTTAATTGGCAAATTAATGTTGAGGCCCGAGTGGTGGGTTCATCTGCACCAAAGACTCATCCAAAATAATTCCCGTCGGTCGAGTCAACAAATTGCACCTCCAAAACAATAACATCACCGACATCCCCCCTCCTCCTCCTCCTCCCCCCATCTCATCTTTCTCCACTTTTATACTCCTCCATATACAACTTATACCAATAATGACAACCTCCTCTCCGCATCCCCGCTTCCCTCCAGAAAAGACTCGACCTCCAGTCCAAGAATGGTCCAATCCACCCCGCGAAAAATTCCAGCGCTTCTCCCGTCACTCCAAAAAGCGGTCCAGCTCCAGCTCAAAGTCCCGACCTCCCCGGCCCCCCCGTTCCATCTCCTCCCACTCCAACATGCCACCCTTCCTCTCCGAAGCCAACCAGACCTCTCCCACAAACCCCACCTTCAACAGCAACAACAACTCCAACGGCTTCTCCAACCCCCCCGGCTTCCCCCAATCCCACCCACCCCGCGGCCCCCCCCCCCCCCGGGCCGCCCCCCCCCCCCCCCCCCAAAACGTCAACGGCTACATGCCCCCACCCCACCCGAAGCGTCAGAAACGCCATCACGACCACCGGCGCCATTCCCGCGGTGGCAGCGACCGGAAAACACCCCTCGTCCGCCCGCCAATTCGCCTCATCGACGACTACAACGACGAAGTCAACGCCGACGGCATCCGCGAGTTCACCGTGCCGGAACGGGCGGCGCAGGATGTTGACCTCTTGCCGACTATCGAGTTGGACGGTGTGGTGTATCGCGGGACGGATGAGGATCCTGTGCCGTCGTTTATCCGGGCCAGGTTTCAGAGAGGTAAGTTCACACTCTCTTTCCCACCCTGCACATGATACTATACCCTCCTCCTCTCCGTCCATCTGCACTCAACTCAAGGAAGAAACCTCTGGAGGATAGCAACAAGGTAAGCCGTGCCCGCTAACCTCCAGGCTCCCTAGACGACAACTGGTACTACCTCCCCAGCCTGGACGGCAGCATCTGGCGGCTCCCCAAATGCGGCATCTGGGCCTGCAAGCAAGGCGTGATCGCCGACGACTTTGACCGGCAGTCTGGCTACGAGAAGGAAAATAGTCGGTTGGAAGCGCCCATGACGTGGGAGCAGCGCAAGGAGGAGGACTTGAAGATGTGGCGCGAGATCCGGGAGAAGAATCGGCTTGAAGGGGCGGGAAAGGTTGATGATATGACTGGTAAGCTGGTGAGGGGAGGTGATGCGGCAATGGGCGGGAGGGAGAGTAGGGGGTTGGATTATGATGAGACGTATGATGATGGGGGGGAGTATGAGGATGATGATACGCAGGAGTATGAGGAGTTTCATAAACGGTTTAATGGGCGTAGGGATCGAGACGATAGTAGGGCCAACAACAATGATGGGAGGGGCTATGATGATGATGATGATGAAGACGACAGAGAAGAAGACTACGACAGGAATAGGCGGAGAGAGAGCAAGAGCAGCTACAATGGAATCCCCGCTGCATATATTGAGGATTTGGCGGCCGAAGGGGATCTCACCCACAGGGACGATGGTCATGATGAGATGAGGAGATGATGGGGTGAATTGAGCTGTTGTTGCGATTACGGTGAGTGCTTCTTTGGTGGCCATGGTGAGGACCCTATGGCTGAAGTCTGAAGAAAAAAAGAGGCAGCCACCAGATGCCATTACTACTATTACTATGCTTGACTGTTCTGGTTAGAAACTGGATGGGATTTTTGTACTCTATTGGGACGATGCATTCGTTGATCAGCCAGGCCATCTTTCTTCTTGATGTTTTTCATTGGCCGCCTTGTACGAATCGCTTTTCGCTTTTACTTTCGTCTTGAAAGACCGAGACATTGATGCAGTAGCGTGATAGTGTATTTTGTAGTATAGAATAAGATAGTAGTTGGAAACCCTTCTCTGCAGAATTGGCAATAATCTTGCGTTTTAATCGATTTGATCTGCTTCACATTTGGGGCCACGAAGAAAAGTTGGAAAATGAAAACAAAAATCAGCGGTTGAACGCTCAGAGAATCCAGATTCATTCATGCATTATAATCCAAACTGCGCATCTATTATACAGTACTACCCAAGCCCACATCTCGCCGATTAATTAACGGGTATCACTTCCAATCTCTCCTTTAGAACTTGAAGACATCCTCCTTGGTGTATCCGAGCTCCTTCAAGATACCGGTGAGGTCACCCTGGTCAGTTGGAGAGACCTTTCCACCGGAAACAGCAGCGTACATGCCTGGTGGACCGCAGACCTAGCAAAGTGTTAGTTCAAAGCCCCACTAATCAGCCATCGACTCGGGGGACTTACAAAGATCTTCTGGTTCTTGCTTCCTGGCTCTGGGAGAACCGTCTTGAGAATCTCCTTGGTGACATAGCCAGTGGTAGCCCATCCCTCATCCTTGGCCGCCTTATCAAGGAGGTACTTGACGGTGAATCTCCTTGGGTAAGTGGTAGCAAGGTGATCCAACTCCTTCTTGAGCAAGATCTCATCCTCACTGACATTGCCCAACACCAGTGTCACGGCAGTCTTGTCCTCTGGGTTGTTGAAGACAGCACGGATGAGCTGGTACATTGGCGCAATGCCGGTTCCGCCAGCAATCAAGGTCAGCTGCTCGTGCATGTTGGCGCTGTATGGGTACTTTGGCAATGGACCCTTGAACTCGAGGACCTGTCCGGGCTGGAGAGAGTGGATATGGGTCGACATTGGGCCGCCGGGGTACTTCTTGACGAGGAGGTCGAGATGGCCGACATCGGACTCGTCGTTGACGGGGGTGTAGGGACGGAGGGTGAACTTTTCCTTGCCTTCTGGCTTGAACTTTGTGAGGACGGCGGCTATGGGGTATATCGTCAGTTTACCGGCTCAACGGATCCGCAACCCCACTACCCCACTGGGAAGCGCAATTGGGAAGCAAAAAGGCAGAAAGAAAAAAAACATACAGGTAATCTTCAAGCCGGAAACCTGGTCAGACTCGGGCAATTCAAAGCGAAACTTCTTGGTGGTAGGAGTGACATCCTCGACACTGGCGAGCTTGAGTGGGACCCACTTGCCATCACCCTTGAGAGCCGGCTCCGCATTTGGGTTGGCAATCTTCTTGACCTCCTCCTTGACGTGCTCCTTTGCGGCGTGGGCATCGGTGCCGGTGAATTGCTGGATGGCAGTCATGACGGCGGCGGATCCGATGAGGGCTCCAAAGAAGAGTTGGGCGTTGTTGATGGGCTTGCCGGCGGGCTTGGGTGGCTGCTGGGTAGCGTACGAGCGGGCCTGGCGGGGAAGGGCGCGGGAAATGACGGTGCGGGCAAACATCGTGATGGTGGAGTGGGCAAAGGGAGCTTTATGGAGGAGGCGTTGAAGAGGTTGGAGTGAGTCGAGGGCGTTGCTCGGCTAGGATGAGATGGGGTTGGGGAGGTTGCAAAAAACATCGTGAGACTCGACGAATGGATGACGTTATTATTTAGGCTGCTTGGCGCTGTGTGATGTTGAGGGAATGAGGGGCATATCCATCTGTCCCTGCATAAAACAAAAACAAAAAAAAGTCATGATTCAAATTTGAGAAATGGGAACAACAACAGTAAAGCATACATATCCATGGTCTGGCTCTTTACATTAGGACAATAGAGTAGGTAAAATCAAACACATCAACAGTTTAATCCCCCGATATACTTGCAATCAATATGACAAAACAAGCTTGCTAGTAGAACGATGCATCCGAACGCCATGCTGAGCGCCTCAAATCAATAAAAGACAAAAGAGCAAACATAAGCTGCATGAAGGGAAAAGCAATGCCATGATCAGTAGAGCCCATAGTTCCATCCATAACAATTAGAAATCCGCCCAATACAAAGCAAACCCGACAAGAGCAGAAACGGGTAAAACGCCATACCGCCAAGAACACCGAATTGACCAAACAAAAATTAGTGACTCAAAGCACATCATGATAGTACGACAAAAATTCAACCATCAGCCTCAGCTTCCTGAGCCTCCTCCATGGCGGCTCTAAACATTTCCTCCTCCAACTTGACATATTCATCGATATCTTGAAACATCGACTCCTTTGGCAGCTTCCTCATATCCGTATCAAACACTGGCCCAACCTCATTGTGCCACTTTAGCCTCTTCTCCATGATGCTCTTTGCAACATCACCAATTCCAATCCTCGACTGTGCGACACCAGCAGCATTGCCATTCGCCAAATGGTGGCCAACCTTCTTCTTCTTTGCCTTGATTGTGCGTGTTCTCTTGCTGTAGGCCGTCTCGAGCTGTCGGTCAAGATCGTCGTGGATAGTGCTATATTCCTGATATGCGATTTGAGGCTCCAACATCTCTGCCAACCGTGCCTTCATTGCTCCCACTCCAACTGCCGTCTTGTGCAACTGTTTCTGCAACAACCGTAACCGGGCCGAGACTTCATCATCCTGCCGCTCACTCCAGTCTGGTTCTGGGGCGTTGAGGGGTATCAGGCCAATGTACTTCATCTCTTGCAATAACCGTTGTTCCAGTGCTGCATAATCCGTCTTCTGGACTGGCTGCGCCTTTACAGTAGCTTCGCTCGCAACAGGCACCAGGTTTGTGCTACTCGATACTGTCAGTGTTGCCGTCGGTTCTCCATTGGGCACAGTGTCTCCATTGGTCATGATTCCATTCGTCATGGGTGTATCTCTGTCCTTTGGCTTTGCTTCCTCGACTGTTGCTGGCTCCTCCTCCGGAATCATCGCTGCAAGGACTCGAGCCATGAGCGGGCCAACCGATATGTCTTCCGACTCTAGCGCATTGTCGTTTAACCGTTCCGGGCTTCCTCGAGGTTCGTTTGGAGATGGTGAAGGTCTTTCGAAAGCGGCAAAGGAAGTTCCGTCCTCTTCGGCCCACACCTTCTTGTAGTGTTTCCCGAGCGCCGGCATGATGAATGGTTGTACTCGATCACCCTGGACAACCTTGAGTGGGTTGAAAGGATTCCGAAACAAGGCACTTACCCTTTCTCGCAGAAATGCTTCATCTTCCTCATTGAACAATCGAAAGTAGGGTTCGATCATATTGTGAAAGGCATTGAGCGAGACCTGATTTGGAGCTTTCCCCTTGGAAAAGTCCTCGTCAGGCGGGATACCAGGTTGTAGCGGAGAGAGATCGATGGTGGGGAATGAGGCGACTCGGTATATCCGTTTGCGGTCTTCAATGGACATGTCGGGCGTAACTTGTTCGATTTCATAGATGGTGGGGTCGTCTTCGAGCGGCTCGTATATGATTTCGGCAGGCATGGGTTCTAGCTGGTGATCTGAAGACTCTGATCGTGGCCTCTTGACCGGTGGGGATCGACTGGCTGATCTATCATCTGGGTCGATTTTGCGCTTTCGACGTTTGCTATCCACTGTGGCTCTTTGTCAGCAGGCTGTAACGACAAACTCGACCAAATCCAAAACTCACCAGGTATCACCACTTCCGCATGCTGTGACGGCAGCTGGTGCGCTCCATGTGCTGGTGGGCGCTTTCCATCCGTCTCTCGCTCCTGCCTGTCCTTCTTCTTCTTGATCTTGTCACCATCCTTCCTCGGTGACTTGCCCTTCCTTGCCTCCTCCGCGGCCCGTTGTCGTCTTTCCTTTGCGTCGTCATCCGCCTTGCGCATCTTCTTCACATCATCCTGCTTTTGCAGAATCTTCAGATCCAAGTTCTTGACCGACTCCTCATACAAAGCTAGCCGCCGCTTGACACTCTCCTGCATAACCCTCAAGTCACTCGTGAGCTGGTGTAGCGTCACGGCCGAGGGTATTGTCGAGTCGCCCGTGAGGTAGTGATCCACGATATCTTGATAGGAGGTCATCTTGTCGGAGGAGAAGGTAGTGTCGGAGACGGCGGTGGCCGATGACGGGCTGGTGTTTCGGCTTCGCGATCGTCGTTGATGTAGATTGGTGTTGCTTCCGAGCGTTCCTCCCCCGCGCGTCTTTTTGCCCTTTCCTTTGCCTGCGGGCGGCATGATCTAGATGGAAAGGGAGGTCGGAGATGTTGCGCTGCTGACGGCTAACTGACGAGATGGTTGTCCGAAACGCGTTGATGTGTTCCCCGGAATTCCAGAAGGGGCGGAGCGATGTTGTGCTACGTGGCTTGGCGGGAGTGTGACAGATCGAGATAAGATTAAGCGAGATCTAGAAGGATCACCAATTCTCCGAGTGAACAAGAGAAGAGCATCTCACAAACTGGGAGAAAAAGTTAAGTAGCCTTGATCCTTTTGTTTCATCCATCTTTCTAATTTTGTTTCCCCAAACTCATGGACTCGGAAACATCTTCTCATCCTCAAAACGCTCAGTCTCAAAGTCAAAGCTCGAGATGCCAATTCGAATGACGGAAGAATCCGCTCAACTTCTCCTTCTTGGACTCGGATTGGCCGGTGTTGCGCAAAAACGGCCGGTTTAAAGCTCGCATTCGGCAAACAGAGGTCAGCCCTAGCTCGATAGCTTGGAGATCAAATCGGCTAGAGCATCCGTTCCTTACTTTAGCTCGGTCTACACAACGACGTCCGTTACGAGCAGCGACCTCTCAGGAGCCAGTGGCAAAGTCAAAAAGCGAAACCAAGTTGCAGACCCTGTCGAAGCACCTGCAGAAGGTCTCAATGACGAGCCATCTTCAGAGAGCAGGTCAACAGTCGAAGGCTTGCTAAGTTGAGATGCCTGAAGGGCCCTTCGGCCTGTGTTTCCCGAAGCTAGAGGTTCCCTGGAATCTCTCCACCTTCTCAGTTAGCAAGCCTGCCGCAGTCTTTGTTCGAGCCTCCATTTGAGGAAGTTGGGAAGCATGATCATGACTATCAGGAAAATTCTGAAGCATCAAAAACTTTTCTCACAGTGTAGGGTCGGCGACATGCAAGGATGATTCGGAGGACGGGATCTTGAGGGCAGGCCTTCGCAGAGTCCAGAATGCCGTGATTGCAATGCACAATGCGTATGAGGTATCGTTTGTACGTCCTCACCGGCCCCGTCTTTGCTGGTTGGAGACGGAGTGTTGAAATATATTATCCGCGCATACCTAGCGCCATACTGATGATCAAAACGGGCATGCATTAGAGTTTCCAACGGTCATGCAGGAAAGCATCCATACTAAACGCATATACTTGTATGTTAACAACAGCTCTAATCGAATCGACCGGTGTGTGTCAAGCTGTCCATCTCAAAATGCCAATGCAACTTGAGATGTTCTGATTTGTCGTGGTGCCTTTCCCCTCCTCTTCCAGAGTCTGGACAGAGAATTCGATGGCTCCATGGTCCTGATCCGAGACATCAGCACCTCGTGCAGCTTACCTGTAAATCAGGTTGAAGAGCTTCTTCCATGTACTGTAGCAGATAGCAAGGCTTTGTGCCCATCATGGTCTGTTTGTACCGCTGTGACTGAACCCTCTGTTGATGCCTTTAGATTCTCCCCAACTTTCCGCGTCTATCGCCGTCAAGACCACATCACACAGCATCAACGCCAATCACAGACATCTACGTTTCAAACATCGCCTTTCAGAATGTTTCGTCATCTAGAAAACACAACAATCAGCTGACTTCACCTTCCTGCATGCAAGATGAAGTATTCTGTACGATTAACCGACCTTGCATACGACCCGCCTCTCTTGCATTCCCGCTATTCAAAATGGGGTATTTCCTACTGACCGTGGGGGGGCCTGTCTACATAGACTCTCGGTCTACCCAATGTGGCAGTCTCATTCACACGCGAGAATTGATTCACTTGTTGGGTTGACTGCTCCGATAAGCCCGGTATTTCAATGAAATCGGGATGTATCACCCGGGTGGTGCTTCCGATTTTCGATTTGGAAGCCTCGGGCACCTTTCGAAACAGCCATTCTCCGGTAGCGACTTAATAACCTGCGGCACAGCAATCTCTATTTCCATATGAGACTCCGACTTGGCTGAGCCGCAGCTCTGAATCTTCAAGACTTGGATTACGGGCAAATTAGAAGAAGAGAGAATCATCCCATCTTTACCGTATTGAAAGCCTTGACCACGTTGTTGAGGTCTCATACATACATACGTACCGTAGTCAGAGCTCGGAGGGTCGCACGGCTGTGTCTCTGATCGAAAAGTGAGGCGTCAGTAATGCCCTTGCGGGTTGTTTACGAGAGTTGCGCAAAATTGTGGTTCAGGAGAGCTAGGGTGAGCTTTGCTTCTTCCTCATATGGCACAGCATCTGTACAGCACGGTGGGGGTTGGAGCGAGTTCGCGCGAATGTATACCCCCACGGGCTCTCTATTATGTAGGTCCCAAATGAAAGTACGTCTTCAGCAGTTGGATGAAGCCATGTAGACAAGGCACTTTTCTGGTTGAGCCCAAGTAGCCATTTCATTTATTTTTTCAATGCATTCGAGCGTGATATCATTAGAGTTCGACGATTTGACCACAAGATGGCTCATCGTGAACTGCATTCCGCACGTGCATACTCTGTAAGGGAGCAAAATCCTTTAATAGAACTGAGCAACACGCGGCATCAACATACTTGTATGCAAAGAAGTACAAGTACATAGTACTTGCTCACTTTCTCAGAAGTAAGGAAGTTAAATACTCGTACACACATGTTGCGTGACGAGAGATATTTA
The DNA here is from genome assembly GCA_003788565.2 of Ascobolus immersus RN42. NCBI lineage: Eukaryota > Fungi > Ascomycota > Pezizomycetes > Pezizales > Ascobolaceae > Ascobolus > Ascobolus immersus. Next base: position 157,078 of record ML119686.1, read on the forward strand.
TAACTTGACGAGCAAAAAATCTGGAGAGAATCACACGGATAAGTGCATGTATCAAAATATTTATCGATCCGAGCTCAGATACATACAAGTAGGAACTTTTCTAGGTCATGTGACTGTGCGGTCTTGTACCTTCTTCTTCCAGCCACATGTCCGCATGTGCAAACACCAAACATGCTCCTCCACTGAACATCTACACAAAGCAACGCAGGCCATTCACCACACTTTTCAGCCTACTTCCTTTATGCCTTTCAACTTGCATCTCACCAAGCTATCATTACGACCCCACAAAACACCCCCGAGCCCCTCAACCTGCGGGATTGGCGGATTGACGAGTCTGTGCGGATGCCATTGTGAGTTACATACGCCCCATGGTTCATTCGACCGTTGAACCTAAGCAAACTGCAAGGGACAAGCAGCTGCAGCGATGGCTCAGGGGTCTCTAGATCGGAGTTACTGACCAACTGTGGCAAATAGGCGCGCATTTCATCTTATTTGTTACGAGGGGTTTGCCTCTTGTGGTAGGGACGAGATCACGACGACAAACGATTTGCGGCAATCGGCCATCGTTAGACACACTCCCTTGGGAGTAGAGACCGCTTTGAGATCAGGCGATTCGGATTCGAATGATTTACTTGCTTTGGTTTCGAAACTGTTCTGATCAGCGGACAGGAATACGAGAGTGACTCTGAACTCGGCGTATGGTCAGGTAAAGATACGAAGTGGAGTCTCTGTCAGGGCAGCTGCTCAGAAGCTTGGATATTGGCTTGGATATTACGGAATGTGGACCATATGGCCTTGAAGCCGTCCATGGACAGCGGAGCACCGGTAATGATGGCTCATATCTACCAATGTGTCTCAGATGAGAACATCTTCATGACGGAAAATTAAGAATGTGGTATAAGAGTGGAGGTTTCAGATTTGAATACTATTGTCCCCTTTAGCGGCAACTATCTGACAATCATTAGGGATTACTTCGTCTCCAACTTGGATAGCAAAGATACGTTTGCAGAGGACATGCTCGTTCCGACCAGTTTGCTGCTTATGGCGAGAAGTCCGTTTGGTAGCAGGGATCAGGTCAAGCTCGAGTTGGCTACTATGATCACTGTGAAGGTGCAAGGGATGAAGCAATCTCTAGACGTCTGCTCCGTTGCACTCCTGGTACTCTGATGCAAATCATGGACATGTACTTAATACAGTTTGAGGAGAAGTGTAATTATGATATTGCACGACGTGTTATGATGATTGAAGTCGCTGATACAGGCAAATACTGCTACTATGGCGCAACAGGATGGTGCTGCAAACTTTGGCACTACGGATAATATTGCGATGGAGAAGCAAACGTCGGTCCGTCACCCGGTACCGTTAACGATGCCGTTGCACATCCATGGCATCACTGTCACGATGATGGAATAGTACTTGTTTTACACAAGCTTCGGAGCAATATATGGACAGGGACACCGAGACATCTCGAGTCCCAACCGTGGTGCGTCAACACTGTACTGATCTTGTAAAGTCACCATCATAGCATGCTGCGGAATACTGGCAGTTCTTAATACGAGACGCTGAATATGGATAGCTTGATCCCGTGCATTGAAAAACCCCGAGGATTCATCGCTACTTCATATCGTGCAGCGGGGACTGGTCATGGTGACAAGTACCCAATGTTGCAAGCTATAATGCTCGGAGAATATGATATGAGAATTCGGTCGTCGATATGAAAAACGGTCGGCTCCAGGTTTTGCGCGCTGCGATCAGGCTGCTGAGGGTGTGTGTGCCTATAGGGAGGGTATTAATGTATGATAAAATCCACCTCACTCTGTGAGCATCTCTAACGTTATAACTCATAGTACTTGTCAGTCTGCAGCTCATATATTGCTAGGATCCGGCTCCGATATGGGCAAGGTATCGAGTCCGTCGACCCGAAAACTTAGGTTGAATATGGCTTACTCGTTCCGAAACTCCACGGATGCCGTTTCAGGATTGCCAATATATTCATCTGCAAGAAGCATTCGAATGTTCTTTGCACCGTCAAGCGGCTCAACAGGCATGTTCCTCCACCTGCTTTGGGCGGGCTTGATATTAACTTAAGCGTTCCTAGTTAGTGAATGGGAAGCTCGGCATAACACTGAACGGAAAGCTAGCATGGGTGGACTCGCGGCCTTCGTACTTGTATGAGGTGCTATGAACAGAGTGCGGCCATAAAACGGAGGCGAATTCAGGCAGAACGCGGGCATCAAACGGGAAGAGGGAGTGATGAACATCGAGATGGCCGATAAGGCGGTCTGCTCCATGCAAACTCTGAGCGGCCATAACTAACCTTTGAAAGGAAGAGTTGGAGTGCATTGTCGAAGCGGCATTGTGGAAGACGGGATGGAAAATGTCCGGCACTGCCTCCTCCGTGTCAAGATCTGGCGCTACATACATGCCCACAGTCAAGCTGCCGTCTGTGTGCTTATCGATTGCACTCGAGAACGTTATCTCCATCTCCGCTCTGGAAGACTTTGCCGTGCATTATGATGTGCGCTCTTGAGGCGGATAAACTTGCCTGTGGGCTGACGGCTTGCGGAGAGAGGTGGGATGAGCAACACCGCATGCACACATGCGGCCATTTGTATTTTATTTTGCACAAAGCCCGCACTGTGCGGGAAGCTTGCTACATACAATCATGTGTGCAGGTGGAATTGGCTGTTTCAATTGGAAGTTCGTTTCACGTCATTTTTTGAGAGAATGTGTGTGGGCTGACTGACTGACATGTAGAGAACCTCAAATTTCAGTTTATACGAACTACGAAAATCAAAAGAACCCCCCAATATACCCATGAAAAGGAAAAAAAGGACAATAACACCGATAAAATGCAAGTAAAGAAAAGGTCGCGAAATGGAGTTCAGTGCAGGACCATGCCTCCAGGAAACCACTACTTCAAACCGGCCGCGGGCGAAATTCGGAAGATTGAGAAATGGAGCCGAGAAATATGTACACCAAGAAGTCGATAAACGAAGCGAGTGGTCTGTCTGGAGAACTGGAGCCAGAAAGCTCGTTCTATGTCGAAAACGGTTTAGCTTTGCTGAAGTGGATGCAGCGAATTAAGGAGCGGCGACGAGGTCGAGAGCGGGCATGTTTGTGATGCGCAAAACGACGAAGGATGCAACAAAATGAGTGTAGGAGGCGGGTGTGCTGAGAGGGCTGGGATCGACAAAAGTACCATGCGAATGCAACAAGGGACCGAACGCCGTTGAATCAGAAGCTCACACCAAAGGACGAGGGCCGCTATTCCGCACGACCCACAACCGCCATCATACCCCCAATCAAGGCCGCAATCGCCGCTTGAGAGCAGCGATCCACATCCACCCAGGCTGAACCTGTTGTTCCGCCCCAAACAAGCAGCAACTGAGAGAAACATCCCTCGTCCCAAGGAAATCAGAATTACAGGCAAGAGCAAGAGAGCAACCAGTCTACTGAGGCTGTGTTGATTGGCTCTTCTCCTGCTCTGCTTTCTCTTCGCACTCGTCGCAAGGGTACTCGTGCTCCACCTCCTTCTCCTTCAACACGCCACACTTTTCCCTCGCTCTCGAATTGGCACAGGCGATCTGTGATGTGGTGAAATGGCCGCATTGGTAGGTGTGGACGAACTGTGTGCACATTGTGCCTGCCGTTTGGTGTTGTTGTTGTTACGTGTGAATCTGAGTGTCTCTGAAACTTTAGGTGAATCGATTCTTCGGTCGACCGTATGGGAACTGTTGCGTTAATCGAAGAGCTGGCGGAGTCGGTTCTGTCTGGTGCTGATGTAGATGGAAAGCTGCTAATTGGTGATTGTAGAAAGACGTTGGAGGGCTTTATCTGATCAATTCAAGTTGAAGAATGTTGAGAACGTTGGTGGTAACCGGCAGGTGATGAATCGAGGACGATTTGGGGAGGTATCGGCTTTATGTTGTGTCTTTGAAAATTTCCAACTGGATTGGAAGTCTGAGGGTTTGTCCTTATAAGAGGATGTTCTGAATGTCTTTGCAGGTAAAAGCGGTGCCTCAGGAGAATTTCGGATGAATCTGAATCGGAGGGGAGCTAACGGCTTATAAGTCCCCTACCTCTAACGCCCTGAGGCATGTTGACTGGACTTACATAGGGTGAGGCAGAAGTTGCAGGGCCGGGCAAACACTGACATCTCTTCGATAACCGTTTTCTGAGTAACCTTGGGCACGAGTTTAGTTAGGCCCGTAGGGACTTCATGTGTAAAGTGCGGACATCTACAACCGAACCGATGCAATTTATTGATTTTATTTTCAGGAATATTCGAATTAGCAAAAGATCATTTTGTTACACCAGCATTAGTGGGGTGTTGGCAGGAACCCTTGAGATGTCGCCCAGATACGGAAAAAGGGAGATGAATAACGAAGGAGTGCCCACCCACAGATCGACAGAAGTGGTCACCGAGCCAGTGAAGGCGATATCGACGGCCCAGTCAAAAATCTTCGGATTGGGCTCAACTGGATTCTTTCAAATCGAGGATACGGATAGCTTCAGATGAAAAGGAGCATTTGTGGTGGTTTGAATTGAAAGCGATGGACATGTGGACCGCGACCGGGAAGGAGCCTTGCGTTTTGACATCCCGAACGTGCAGCGGGACCCAATTTCACCTAGAGGTGACAGCGCGCACTTTGCCGTGGTGCATTGAAAGATGGAAGGTCATATTTTAGGGCACTGCAGATACGATACAGGTATTGTACTCTTCGAGATGTTTACTTGTACTTGGGATTGTGTACTTCTTGTTCGGTGAGTGGTCGGTAATCTCAAGCGCGCTTGCTGGTCGATCCGCCAGAGAAGTCAACCCCCTAACTTGCAGTTCGGTGTACCTTCTGCTTCCGAGTATTAAGCGATGCAATGAGCTTCCCCAGATCAGAAAGATGAGTATCAATATCCATGCAGGCGCCGTGTAGGAATCTCTACATTATATAAGATTATAGTCTCATTGAACTGACAGACCTAGCAATAGAACATCGCGATATCGGGTACCTATGCTTTGTTTCTCTCCAGCGCCTCAAGCCGGTCTGAAGAACCTTTTGGGAGTAGCTCTGATACTTTTATAAGCGGAGCTGATCTATGCAGCATATACGAGTACTTGTATAAGTACACTACATACCAGTACTCTGCCGCCATATGCGCGAACGCAGCCATAATACAATTGAAGTACGGAATGTGGATCGATCTGGTGCAACTAGTATCGGCAGGTGCTGAAAAAAATTGTTTCATGATGAAAGGCACGATGGGAATTCAAATTCAAGCAAAGGTGAGCGGCTTTGCAGTATGTCAGAACGAAGGAGCGTCGGTACCTCCGTATGGTATTTTGATGTATGTAAAGTACGTCTCTCGTCTACGAGACGAGTACCAATGGATTCTCCTCCTACTTGAAGCTAATCGAACACTGGCCAGATGAACAAGAACATACCACTGGACCAACTGTTGATTGGATCATTCCTGTCTAGGGAGAACCCGATTTCGCCAAGCCTCTCCGATTCCGAAAGCCCCATGCAAACCTAAAAGGCTCATTCAAACGATGCCGAACCGCTCCATGATCCAAATGAAAACGGAGCACTACTCGACGTTCGGCGGCGCCGGACCGCTGCAACTATGAAGTTTCCGTGACCAGGTGATGGTTTCTCCCCATGGGCAAGCTTGCAAGCTAGATCCTTCGGGTACTCCAATTGCCCGTAGTTCAGTTGCCCTACTTTATACTATGGCCCAGCTCTGCAGATCTGGTATGGCGTGAGAATACCAATATTTTGAGCGCACAAGATAACTTTGACTAGAATAAGCTTCTGACTGGTATACAGATGTAGAACACGGGTAAGGGAATACTTTGGCACATCAACGGGAAGCTGCAATTTGACATTGAACCACGGTACATTTCACGCTGCTTTTCTTGGAGACGACAATCTCAAAACAGTACCAAGCCAGGTCCGTGAGAATGGCAAGGATCCCCGGTGTCAAGCGGGTCGAGATACGTTTCCTCCAGCTTACTTGCGTAGGTCTAATTCTGATGATTTAGGCACTCCTTACTAGACACAAGCCCCAGTACTATTTGTCGTCCTGTTGCAAAATGTATACATGAGATGGACGAAAACAGGCACGGATGTTGCTAACTGCAGCGACATTTCCGTTCCGCATTATCCGCGAGATTTACAACTGGCAAAATCGGAAGCTGCACCGTCACCGATCACCTGGAGCAATGTCTTGAAATAACCTCGGGCGGTGAGCTGCTAAGAAGTAGCCAAACTGATGCTCAAGTGAAGTACGAGTGCATACTAGTTTGAGCAGTAGGACAGTAGATGCTCAGGTGAGAGGTCTGTAGCACTATGCCCGGAGTATGAGCATTGCTGCAATGACAAAACAGAATCCATTATTCGGAGAAACTTCGGTAAAAATCACTTATAATAATGGAAGTGCTTGCCTAGCTTGGCTTGTAAGTATCGAGGACAGTCACGAGTTGCAGTATGTGACCGGTGCCTCTTGCTTCTTCTATGTGTTCAGAATCTGAATGGGCAAAGGAGGTACCTAGGTCTAACTAGGGGCTACGGTGCCTGTTGTTCCAAATGGAATGTTTAGCAAGTGCCAATCCGGTTTTGCTGCAGCTTGATTATCGATCGATTCGAGACTTCCTAGTTTCGGCCGCTAACAGCTCGTTTATTCTTGACAGAAAACGGCCGCGATTCCATGATGGTCCAAAGCGCACCACCGTTTGATCTTTTTTTGTTTACATGCTAGTGATGAATGTAGTAATTCTGTACTGCATGCTAGCACCTTCATATCTGCAGGCTTATTTTTGGTTACCTGGATGGATACATACATACAAGTACACGTACACATCATAGAGCTTGTTGGTCATGGATGCCGGATGTCTGCTGAGCTCAGTACATACCATTAGTGCACTTGAAATTCGCACATGCATCTGGGACGGTCACAGGCGAGTAAGTTTGCATTGGCTTTGACAAGATCTTTCACTAACGTTATACAAGTAATAGGCTCTCAAAGCTTCCTCAAATCTAGAACAAAGCAATGACTCGAGCTCCCGAAGTACTTCCCTTCATTGAGTAAGCTTGGATAGAGCTTGCGAGATCATAGTCACGATAAATGCCAAATTCTCCATCATCAACTGCAACGATGCAATAGAGCCGTTGCATTTACTGGTTGGCGGTGATAACTCTCGCCTACGCCCCGCAGTGGCGCCTAGGTAGTTATCTGAGCATATGGTGCATATCACGGTATCACCAGTGGTACGAGCGGGCATGCACCACATTAGCGCTGAAGCAACTTACGGGCTATGTACGTATGAGCATGCCTATTACTTTTCTCGGCCTATCGCGTTTATACTTTCATCCTGCTGACCTTGTGCTCCGGAATTTCAACAATCGGAGTATAGCAGTTTGCAGCTGTCAAATTACGGCTAGATGCACAAGTGACAGAGCGGGAAAAAAAGGCGGCATCGTATCACGATCTGAGACTGAGATTGATCATCTCCGATACCTGATTTATGTACGAGGCTCTCGCAGACGTGCTCCAAGTCACGGTCTGAGGATTTATGGGATTCATCGACTGCTAAGTGGCACCGAGCTTATTCGTATGCCTACAGTGACAGGCTATTAGCCAAGCTATCTAGACAAGTATAAAGCAGTAATAAAGTATTCACATACTTCTTAGATGTCTACTTTACGGACAAGGTTTCATACTAAGCGCTCAGGAATACGTCCTCCATCACTCGTATACGCGTATGGCTTGAAACATGCTATTCATATCGACGTTGCATGCAGTACGCTACTGACAGAGCGCCGACATATGATTACTTAACATACCTAACTAACGATGATTCTGCTATATACAAAACGGCCTATAGCTACTAAGCTAATACTTAACTTAAGAGCTTCCGCTTCGAACGTTAGTTAGCGCCAGAGATCACACTTGGAAGTGTTTTCCTACATTTAGCAAAAGTACTAGTCGAATGTTGACAGACTACACAAATCGTACACTGTTGACGGTTATTGAATATCGCTTACTTAGTGCAGAGATGCATTCGAGCTGATCTTCGATGCATCAGCTGCACCAACTATTATACGATTAATGTATGCAAGTACATAGACTACATACGTGCGTTGCTTCTTGCAAGATCCAGTTCGATATTAACACTACGCATGTGCGCCAAAAAATAAGCAAACAAAAAGCCGTTATGCTTCCAAGAGATGAGATCCAACTGGTTTCTCCACAGCGGTCCAATCGCAAACTTCTCACATTCGCGTGTATGTAGGTAAGAAGTACATACCCATAAAAAGCAAAGCAATTACAAGTTGTTGAATTTCCAGATTGCCCAACTGACGAATCACTTTCACGACGTTGAAGTGCACACGGCATAGCATACAGGCCTTACAAAACTTTTGCGTTGCCCAACTTCTTCAAAGACCTTGCGTTATTTGGGGCCTCGCCCATACACGGGAGGAAGAAGTCGGTCTGATATCCTTCAAACAAACCCAGCTTCACACGCACTTACAGTGCCTTACTCCCGAGCCGAACCTCCAGCACATACCTACATCCGACCGCAAGTGATGCGATCACCTAACGTACAAGCCAAAACATAGTTAAGAACTTCTAAGGCACTGCAGCAGCATATAACAGGTCGCTTTCATCCAATGATAAAGTGACGGGGGGGGATTAGACGGGCTACGGGTGTTTCATCCCGTGTAACTTCATACCAATGAACTGCCAATTGTGGTATTTCATGGGGCAAGGTACGGGACGGGAAGGCTTGTGAAGTGCCATGCAAGTAGGCAACTTGTTTGACAGTCTGTACTTCGGCGCAGATTCCGTCGGATCCAGAGTTGAGAATGTCGTTCCCTGACAGCCTGCGTGGTCACATTCCTGATCGATTTGCCCGAAATATCAATGTGAAGTACTCGTAAAAGGTGATTAGCATCATGATTTCGGAGTAAGGGATATAACCAGGACATTTTCTTACCTCGCGGGTGGACCAGACTTTGACTACCAACGGTCTCGATTGATGCTGAAGAAACAGGCCCACACGTGCACACTGGTTGGTAATGAGATATACCTCGTCATGCATAGGCCTAGGAAAATTAATGTTTTGACGTCGGTAACTCTCTGTCGAGAGCCTAGCTAGCCTGACAGGTACAGACATGCCAGCAGTTACGTGCGTCAATTGTCCCTCATATGATAGTAATCAAACGTGAGCCATTTGCGGGCAGTGTCAGAACCACTTTGTACAGCGAGCTAATTCGGAAGAGCATGTGGATGGATACTCGGAAAATTAAGTAGGTATGACGGTCGGTCCTTATGATAGCGTTTCATTGACCGTTAACAAGTAACAAAGTAGAAAGTAAGGATAACAGGCTTCTTCTCCTTAGACTGCACTACCATGCGCTAACAATAAATTGTCCTAAAAGTATGCTTTTGATCCCGTGCAAAGCAGTTTTGATATGACATTCAAACAATACATAGAGTATACTGGCCAAATAGCTGCCCAATGAACTGCTAACCCGGGCCCAGAGAGGTTACATACTCAAAGGCCATATATATGCAAGAAGTGCTTATACATAGTACTGACCCTGCTACACCACAGCATACGGACCTTGCAGAATTTTAAAGCCAAGGATACAAGATACCTCTTGCGCAGATGCTCGTACATTCAAATACAGTTGCAACAGATGCGTAAGGTACCAGTGTACTACTTACCTTGAGTAATGCAAATATGGAAGCCATTGGGATGTACATAGTACTTGCCACTCTGATGTTTCCCTCTCCATCGGTTGGGTAAAGACTTAAGTACCATATATTTGTGACACTCATCTTACTCACTGCAGTGATCGTGAAACCAATGAACATCCCCAACTGTACTGGTGCTTTCGAGACAGTTGTAACAGTGTACGGTAATAATGTGTAGGAGCCTGCCGGTGGCATTCCAACTAACTAGTCTAGCTGTTGGAACTTTGCAAGACTCCCTGGGGGGTCGCCTTTCGCATCGATCGTAGCGAATAGGGTATGTACGTACCTAGCTTCGGACGTTGTGCACTGCAACGCATATGTATGTACAAGTATGTGCAGTATATGCTGCATATATTGCACTGCCTATAGTGCTTGCATAAGTCTGCCCATTCCACATGGCCCGCCGACGAGGCCGAATATTAGTGATTTCCCGGCTGGAAGACCGGCATGCAACAAATACCCCCTTCAACAGACAAAAAGTATACGAAGTTTGTCAATGCTTTCTAACTGACGATTCAATGTCTTGTAAGATTAGAGAAAGCCAACTGGTTTATACTATGACGTGTTCTCTGCACGTGTGATATTGAAGATGAGTATCTGCGCTTCAATTTGCACATCCTTGCTGCGTGATCTCGCTCCGTGCGTCAGGCTCGAGAAGTACCTGGCTCTATGTACATACTTCGTAGACAAGGTTGCATATACCGCATTAAGATATCCGAGCGCCCGAGCCGACAAATCTCTAGTATTATCTCCCCATGGTGGGACCAATTAACACCACATACAAACCTCCCACTGGCAGAAGTATGCAGACTACACGCAAATAAATCTGTTAACAGACCAACGATCAACGAGTGGCACTTTGGAAAGTCCCCGCGTTATTAACAAGCCAACGAAGCCTAAAAAGCTCCAAGCTAGCCGGCGTTTGCAACAGTATAACTCCGTGCAGCGTGCTCTGGAGCTAGAGTGAGGAGCCACTTGAAATAATTGGCTATTCATCTTCTTTGTTCGTTACTGGTTCTCAATACCTTTGATTCTGCTTCCATGGCGCACCGGCGAGTACAGTTGTGATAGACCCCATCAGCTATGCCACTGAAAGAGACACTGTTGGATCTTCGCCCGCCGAACCGGCGGTTAATCCACTGGAGCTGCCACTGACATGTCGCGCAAGGCATTTCGACCGCGTCATCCAAGTAGTACCACGTACCTGAAAATGGAGTATTTCCGGCTAAGCCGAGCTTTCCATGTGGGATGTGACACTGCCTCCTGAATTAGGCGGGGCCGATTTTCTAGAAGGTTGTTAGTGCTACCAACTCGTGCATACATGTAACTATTGTCCGTGCAATAACCTGCTCACGAGGAACTCCCGTAAGCACCTTATTACCTTCATATTAGACCCGGTTAAGGCTCCGGATGTCACAATGTCTTGTACTCAGTCGCTTAATTGATTGACGCCGATCTTTCTATGAGCAGCTGTTCTGGTTTTACCTAAAGTATAAATATATCTGCCGTGAATGAGTGCCGTCGTTATGGCGAGATCGGTCGAGAGCCCGACGCAGACGACCCAGCTAACATCGTGATCTCAGTATGGTCTTATAGATGCAGTAAGAAATATATTTATTAACTGCTTAATCCATCAAATCATACTAGTAGTAACTGATCTGATAGAAGCTGCCCTAGTTACGAACACTATCATGTAGTAGGTAGGGGCATTTAATGAGTTCAACGGATAAGTCATATATACTTAAAGTATAAATGGGTACTACTCAGTTCTCTACTGCTTTATATCAATTAATCGGTCCAGCGGCCAGCGAGATGGTAGTAAGGTCCTTATGGCCATGCATGAAAGAAGGTGGCAATGGTGGAGATAAATCCCAATGCTATACAAGCACGAAAATTCTACATGGGCGCTTGAAACAAAGAACCTTGATGCTTGGCTTAAATACGTTCTTAAGAAGCACTGCTAAGGGTTAGGAGTCCTACCATACCAGAGGTCATATTCGCATGTAGGAAGCTCGAGTTGCAATCATGAAGGTCCACAAAGCATGCGCCACAACAAGCTAACTAAGCCCTGCCAAGATGTCAATATGCGAGGCTAATGATAATCTGGCACGGATCTGACGCTAGCCCAGATGACGTCAATACCGGAAGAGCTGCTCTCGAGCATTCGGCTTCATTATTATTGGCCGGTGTGCCTTGAATGGGCATCACATCACCACTTCAGGTTTCAATCAGCCTTCCAAACCCGGCATCTACGATTCACTTATCAGATCTGATATGCTCATTACCCCACCCGCTGCTCTTCCGATGCCGCTCAGAACCACGAACTGCTTCGATGCAAGCTCACCAATCACTCTTTCTACGTCTCTCTCGTCGCTCATACCGATCGTTTCTCAACACCCCGCCTACATCGCGCCCTGAATACATCCCAAATCAAGTAACAGCTGCATACTACGCCCAAAGACACCGATTCACAACAACTACGCCACGACTTTACGCAAAAGAAACGACAAACATGTCACAGGAATTCAAGCTCAAGACCGAGAAGCCAGTCACCGAACTCAAGAATGGCGACAAGATTGAAGTTGAGGTCGAAGGAGTCGAAGATGGAAAGATCCTTTTGGCAAAGGTTAACGATGAATACCGGGCCTTGGGCCCACGATGCACACGTTCGTCTCTGCTTTGGTTGTCGTATGCGATGGCAAGCTAACCACTCTGTTTGACCGCCAGATTACGGTGCACCACTCGTCAAGGGAGTTATCACAGGGGATGGCCGCATCACCTGCCCATGGCACGGCGCCTGCTTCAACACAAAGACTGGCGATATCGAGAATGCACCCGCTTTGGATCCCATCACCTCTTTCCCTGTCTTGATTAAGAACGGACAAGCATACATCTCCGGCACAGTAGATAAGATCAAAGCTGGTAGCAGAACTCCGGATGTCAGATGCAAGCCGAACACCGCTGCGCCCAAGATTTTGATTGTTGGTGGGTAAGTAACTTCGCCTGCTAATAGTCGTTGCTCTCAGTAGCTAACTCTCATTAGTGGTTCAGGTGCAGTCGGCGCAATTGAGTCCCTTAGAGGGTCTGGCTACAAGGGAGAAATTACCGTCGTCTCGAAGGAACCATACTACCCAATTGATCGCACAAAGCTCAGCAAAGCCTTATTGACGGACCTCAATAAGCTTCAGTGGAGAGATGCCGACTTCTACAAGGAAGCTGGTGTCAACTTTATCACCGACGATGAGGTTACGGACGTCGACTTTAAGAGCAAGAAGGCGAAGACAAAGAAGCATGGTGACATCTCATACGACAATATCATTCTCGCAACCGGTGGTACTCCAAGACGACTTCCCTTGCCAGGATTCGATCTCAAGAACGTCTTTGTTCTCCGTGATGTCAACAATGCCAAGGAGATCAATGCTGCATTGGATGGCTACAAGGGGAAGAAGGTAGGAGTTGTCGGGTCAAGTTTCATCGGGCTGGAGATTGCAAACTGTCTACAAGGCAAGGGTGCCCAGGTCACTGTCATCGGTCAGGAAACGATGCCATTGTGAGTAGCAACAACCTGCTTGATTGTTTTGCTCGCTAATACTGTTTCTTTAGTGAGAAAATCATGGGTCCGCAAGTAGGTGGTGTTTTCAAGAGGATCGCAGAGAAAGCCGGCGTTAAGTTCTACATGGATGCACAAATCGAAAAGGCCACACCATCAGGTAATTACCAAGTATACTGTAGTTCCTGCCAATCGCTAATAGTTCTACAGCGTCGGACAGCTCCAAAGCCGGTGCCATCGTCCTCAAGGATGGAACAAGCATTCCCGTCGATGCTATCGTGCTTGCAGTAGGAGTAGGCCCTGCTACCGATTACGTCAAAGATGATTCACTCAAGCGCGACGACAAGTCCTTCGAAGTCGACAACAACTTTGCCATCAAGGGCCTCAAGAATGCTTATGCTATTGGTGATATTGCCACGTACCCATACTATGGCCCGGGAGCTGGTGAGAAGGGAAGCCTGGTGAGAATTGAGCATTGGAACGTTGCTCAAAACTCTGGTAGACAGTTGGGACGCTACTTGGCCACCGGCAATGCTCCTACTGCCTTCACACCAATCTTCTGGTCCGCCCTCGGCGTGCAGCTTAGGTACTGCGGAAGCACCTACAACGGATTTGACGACATTATCATTCAAGGCAACATGGACGAGAACAAGTTCGTGGCTTACTACACCAAGGGTGATGAAGTAAGTCGACATTTTCTCCTAGCGATATTGGAATATTTACTAACGGTTATTCTAGGTTGTGGCTGTTGCTACCATGCAGAAGGATCCCATCATGACACAGGCGGCTGAGCTGATGAGAAGAGACATGATCCCAACTAAGACACAGATCAAGGAAGGAATTGATCTCTTGCAGATTCCAGTTCCAGCACATGTCAGGGAAGTTGAGGCTTAGTGTGCCGGTCCTTGCTCCTTTCTTTAGTAGTCCCTTTATCCATTTGAGTCTTGTTAATTTATAATGATAACTTCCGGTTCACTAAGATTGGGTCTTGTTTCCATCAATACGGTGTATCTGAGTGATTAGTCTCTTTCGATGCATTTGGGAGACGCAGTATTCAAGCTCTTCCCTACTCGAATAGATGCCATTTGCATGCAAACCACCTGAAAATAAATATGGTAACCCTCAGCGTATCCATTTGTAAAGACCAGTGCTTGTTATAAATAATAAATACTTCCATCATATGGCTTTAAGTACCTATAGTTATCAATGAGACAGGCTATTCAAGAACCTGATGACGTCGCAACGAAGCGGTACGGAAAAGGATGTGAAGGCAACTCAAACGCGGGTTTATATGTGACTACAAAGCACAATGACGCATCAAAAAGGTACGAAGTGTGAGAAGCTAGAACGCCCAGCTGAGTCTGTAAAAGGATTCGCCTAGAGCGAGACTGCAAACGGCAAAAGGAAAGCTCTGTGCGAGGGTCGAACTCGCGACCTTGAGGTGCCTTCGCAGGATGAAATCCCTTAAAAGCCACACGCTCTAAACCACTGAGCTAACAGAGCAGTTGATGTATATCGGATTCATATGCAAATATATAAAAGCAGATTAATAGCTTGAGCCGTCGGCTGGCGGAGTGTGTGGAGTTTTTTCTCCTCAGCATAGCCCAATGCAAATCTCAAACCAAGTGACAGAACCAAACAGCTGTGCCATAAAGTTGCGGCGAGCATCTCCTCGGAGCAAGCCCCATACCTTCTCCAAAGCGCCCAATTTGCCCAACCTTGTCGTCGTCCCCTCTCCTTTTCCGTGCGAGCCTCATCACCTGCCGATCTGGCTTCACCTTTGCTCACCTGTCAGTGCCGGACAGGCTTGGTAGTCCGAGTCCAGCGTCACCGAATCCTCGGCCTCAAAGCACATTCCGGAGGTTTCCGTCCCCTCTCAAGTATGTAGATCAATGACTGAAGTCCTGGCTTGTCGGTTGTTGAACCCCCCACGCCCACTCATTCCTCAACAAAAATAGCCATCTTGATGGGGATGGGCTTAAGCTTGCTGCTGAAATTTGAAACTTTTTTTATTCTGCTCGGTGCTTATGGTGGGGGCTAGACTTGTTGAGCGGTGGTTGCGATTTTTTGCTCGGGCGGGTGAGACATGCGTAGCGATTGCCGAAGGATTGGGATGTTGTGCTGATGGTTGATTGGTTGGTTGGGGTGCGACCAGAGTCGGGGGTATTTCCGGTGCCAGGGGTGCGAGTGGGAGAGATCAACCTCATCTCAAAAAATGGGTATCTATCCGTACTCCTCGTGGGGTTTTCTGTAGATGCGGCCGCTTCGGATGATAGACCGCCCGATATAGCGAACTCTAAAGCTTCCATGTGCATCTGCTCAAGTTAGCATAAGCATGTCTTTATCCTGTTCAAAGCCGTCTTGCTTTCCGAGGAGGTCCACTTCTGCATATGTTTCCTTACCTCTTTGAAAATGCTCTTGGACTCTGCCGATATGAGATGATCCATCGTCTAATTAATCCAAGATGACCTTCTGGACCCTTCGATCATGCATAAAGCGTCCAAACGGAAAGGAATAGAGACAAGGTTTCATAAACTTGTAATAAACAAAATGGTATTTTCAATCCATCCCAGTCCGATTAACAATCTGATGCAGTCGGCTCGTATAACCTTAAATAGATGCAAGGTAACATTTTGTAAACATCAAACGATGGATGAGCGATACATGCGACCCCAGCTCATAGACACGCACCCATGATCCAAAGACACCGACCCAACCCTGACGGAGCCCCAACTCATGCATGTCTACCCCAAGTCCCAATCCTGAGCCAAAAATGCAATCCAAAGAAAAACCCAAAAAGCAAAACGGAACGCCCAAGGAGAAGCAACCCAAAACAACGCAACGCAGCCCACTCATGAGACGCCCAAAAAGATATGTAACCAAAGAATGAGATATATGTACAGTGCATGCAAACGTCCAAGCCTAAAGTATGAACAAGAAACCAAAAGAAAAGTCTATAAACCCAACCAATAAAACCCAATAAAACAAACAAACGGTAGATACTGAAAAACTGCCTCAAGTGCAGTTGGGAAAATGCTGAGATGTATCCAGGCCATGTCGAGAAAAAATCGTAACCAGAAAGAAACCAAAAGATGGGTATAACGGCCCTGGAGTTCAAGTTGTGAATCTCCCGGAAATTCGAAGAAGATGCTGAATATGGGCTTGATACCGCAGCCAGGGTTTCGAAAATCACCAAGCCATGCAGTAGAGTGAAAGATGTTGTTGTTGAAGTGAAACGAGGACGGCTCTCATGCTGGCTCTCGTGCTGCTGCTTGAAAATGCAGCCACCGCGAGTTGAGAGGAAAGGTTCTTAGGAGGCAAAGATCTGAGCTCAAAGTGCAGCCGAAGATAGTGATTGAACCTAAAGCACCTCCAACAGAGTATAAGAAACGAGAGCAGTGAGAGAAACAAGCACTGTATACGATGTTAGCGGAAGCTTCCCATAATGGACAAAACATGAACCTACTCAGTGCATATTGGCCCAATAAACAAGCAGACAATGCGCTCAATTCGGCGCCATCGCCTTCAGTGGGAGCATACATGGTGGTCATGTAGATCATAGAGGTTGCTGTAGGAACTACCAAGAATTAGCATCATCCTTTCACAATTACTTCCCCAGAATTCTTACCTCCGCTGGACAAAATCATCACAAACTGAAGCATCTTGTCATCAGGGTCAATCAAAGAGGTATGTTTAGTCATCTGTGTCGTCCATACAACCCCAATGATGGGTCCAACCACCAGTTTCAAGACGCTCATGACGGAAACGGTAGACCAGAAGCCTTTTGGTAGGCTCTTGATGGTAAGCCTGCTCATGGCAGCACCAAGCATCGTGAGGCCCATGATAGGGACCAAAGGTCCAGCAAACTTGCCGATTTCCATAATAACATCGAGTGGGGGCCTTGAGTCTGGTGCGGTAGGCATACTCAAAAAGTCGTCGGTAGTGACAAACAACGCTTTAAGAGGAGGTACATTGGCAACAATAAGGGCAATGACAAGCGAGACTCCCGGTGGTGAAATGAAAGGGCTCACAGCGTTCCAGAATCGCCGGAGCTTGGACGGTGAATCGAAGTCGACCTGCTTCTTCTCCTTTTTGCTATCCTTTTTCCCGCACTTCATTGACAGCAGCCTAGATATTTTGTTGGTGTCCAGAGTTGTTGTTCTCGGGGTAGATGCTGCAACTGGATCGGGAATTGCGTGATTGTCTCTTCCTGCCAAATCCCAACTGGAGGCGCTAATAGATCGACTGTGCGAGCCATCTTTTGGGGGCCATTCTGGGGTTGTGGATCCGCTGGGAAACGATATTTCTGATGTATGGCCGGGTTTGAGAGAGCTTTCATCTGGAACGACGGGGGTTGAATGTGTTCGTGCAAGGCTGAGTGGTCGCACTGGATCAATCATTTCGAATTCGAGATCTGGAACCTTCTTCTTGAAGTCCATTTGGACAAGATTGACACCGCCGAGGTTGAACCTGGATACACCGCATTAGCATGGGAGGAGAAAGGGCGCGAAGCTCTTACAAGACAACAAGCTGCGAGACCATAAAGATGGATGAATAGGCAACACCCCGGTTCGCGTCCATGTCCCCATTGAAAGGTCTTGACTTTGCCAAAGTTGCTGTGTATGCAATGACCAAATCACCCCAGTTGCTGAAAGCTCCTGTGTTGCAATCAGTAAAAGGTAATCCCGGCTTTCGCCTAGAATGCAATAAATAGCATTATATCGTACCTGCAGCTAATACACCACCCCGCCATGTCGTTGGGGTAGGACAACAGAACTTGACGACACCCCCAATTACTAGGCCCATAACTGTTGAAGAGTCAGTATGCATCGTATATAGCACATGCTCCGCTCAAGTATCCCTTCCCTACCTTGGTATAGAATTCCTGTCAATATTATGACTAACACCGATGTCATGCTGTCGCTGTCGAAGGAAGGAACGACAGTCGAGAAAATAAGAAGAGGGAGAAAGAAGTTCATGAGAAGTGCGGCATTCGATTTCGAGGCTTCGGGTGTGAGTATACCTATGGTACGGTGAGCGATGAGTCAACATATCTGGAGAGGACTCCAAAGTTGGTGGTGCTTACCCATTCGTGCAAAAAGTGCTCCACCTCCAGCCACGGCAGCCATCTTCAAGATCGGTTTGAATGAAGTCCATATGACTAGTTGACAAGGTCAGAACAATCACAGCGTCCGCATCGAATGATCCATACCTTCACCAACTCCAGCATCGTCAGTTCCCGCCAATGCCAGTGTTGAGTTTGAGGCAACAGACATGGTTCGAGTCGAGTTTATGATTTGGAGGAGAAATCGAGAGCTGGAACGAATTTGGTACGCTCGTCGAGTGTTGGATGAACGACAGGAAAGGAACGAATAGTAGCGGATAAATCGATATAAAGTCTAGTCGAAAAGATCGGGTATTGTTTATAGGCTATCGTATCGTGCAAACAGTCCAAAAAAAAGGCGAAGATGCTGTGCAGACTAGACAACCCCACGCAGAAGACCGAAGGAAACGAAAAAAAGGTCGAGGGGAGAAGCCAAATCGTCGGAAAGAATGGAGTATCGAGTGTTTGGGGGTGGGGGATGAGAGGTCTATTAAGACCTGAGCCAGGAGGAAGGACTGAGTAAATCCGAAGGTATGGAACCTGGAAGCGAAAGATGTTTGGGCTTGGGCCTTGGGCCTTATGACATCTTTAAGCACAGCGCAACTCCGGCCAATTTGCACGAAAAAAGGGCGCTAGACAAAGGCCGTTGCTCTTCGACTCAGTCCCTTCTGCCCCCCCATTTTGATTATCAAATCTACTTCTCCTCTTTCTCTCCAGAAAATTCTATTTTTTCCTTTTTCAGCTGTCGGCCCTATCGGAAACAAGAACAACTCACGAAAAGAGCCTTTGCCGGTTTCAAGAATGGCGTGGAGGTCAAAAAGTTTGCAACAAAAAGCTGCTTGCCGACAGCGTTGCAACTTTGCAAACTTTTCTCCACTCACAACTTTCTCAGCCTGCAGAACTTCATGTACGAGTCGTGCAAACGCAGCGATCATTTGTTGGTGAGGAGACGGCGCACCTCAGAGAGCCTTCGTTGCATTGGGACCCAAGTTGCAAGCAAGCACGGTCCGCGGAGTCGACTGGTGGTGTTTGTCTTTCGGTCCTGTCATCCCTGACCGGCAGCTTGCAACTTCGCCTCTTCATCTCGCCCTCGTGTGGGGGTCCCTTTCTCACTACTCAGATTCCTTTCGTTTTAGGGAGTGGGGTGGATTCGACGGGGTGAGTGATCGCCACGCTTAGATTCGGCGCCGGTGGTCTACTGGGATTCCCCATTTGGCTGGGGTTGGACCTTAGACCTCGTCCTGAGCCGGTCTCCATCTTCAGACCCCCTCTTTTTGGTTGTGTTTGCAAAACAATGGGTCATTTTAGCCAACAAACAGCTCTCGCTGTTGCTTGCATTGATCGGGTCGCAGACACATCACTAATTCAGAGTGCGTGAACTGACTGCATGCCCAGGTTCAAAAAGTCAATCGCACGACTGATATCATAACCCGCCTTAATGATGATATCCCTTCCAATTGGTTCCCGAAAACCCGGCTCGACAGATCTCCAGCTGCAGCAGCAGACGGCACTCTTGAGATTGAGCTTGTCAAGCTGCATTCGCTTCAGGAACCTCACGCTTCCTTGACCACTCAGAGCACCTTGCGACATCTCAAATAGACCGTCGGCTGTTCCCAGTCGAAAGAGGTCAAGCGTCTCGATGGACCTTCTCGATAACTGGGATGCGGTTAACGAATCCAATTGGATGGGTTGCCCTAGCTAAGTAGTCAACTCTCACGGCCACGGGACTGGACCAAAATTGCTCAACATAACCTGTTACGTTTACTGGGATGAGGCTCCACTGGTATTTGAAGCTTCAACTGATCTCCCAAGACGAGCCCACCCTTTTCAGCTGTCAACTAGTGGCGATATCGAGGTCCGACCTGGCGTCAACGTAATTCACGGAGCTGGGATCTAATGACGAGGGTGTGGGTTTCATCGACTTCAGATGCAACAGGGCAGAGACCCAAGGATACGAGATGCCATACGACATTCGGTCAAAATGCTCCTACATACTTCAAATCATATTCAGTCTGCTTCTCGCTCCATGTGTTTTCTTGGTCTTTCTGGAAATGGTTCGTGAGAAGCTGTACCAACCACGCACACGACTACTTGTCCCCTTGTAGTGGTGCCAGGTTGGCAAAATATTAGGGTGAGAACCATAATGTTTCTCATTGCATCATGTAATTCTGGAGTCAATCGTGGGTATATCTCGCTCTTGATCTGCTCGATCGGTTGAACAGTTGGATTTTCTATCTCACATGGTGTTTACGGAGCATTCTACCATATGCATGCTTACCTACTTGTAGTTATCGCACCGATACTCAAGCCGTTGGACGTTCTCTGCTACATGCTGAATGTGAGAAAAGTCAGAGTCGAAATGCTTTGAAGTTACTACGCAAGTGAACCCCCCAATTTGGATGTTGACTCCTTTCGGCACTCAGTTCTCTATGCTGTTCCAGATATGAGGGCTGGGTGTCTAGGGAGTCCCGACACTGTGGTTCAGTACTCGGATACATGTTGACTATTCCTGAATAGGTACGGCCATAGCAGTAGCTGCATCCTAATTGGACGTACGTGCGCCAGATTTGGTGCTATTTTCGCTGCGCTTCCTTACCAGCCCAACCTGACGAACAGTTCGTAAACTTAGATCAAAGTTCGACCACGCTCTTCAGCCAGGAGAGATGTCAGGTTTCTGGTCGCGGGTTCATGTCTTTTTCAGGGATCCTGGAGAGACTGAGGCAAGCCGTCTCGACTGTGTCGATCGTGGACTCTGATTCGGCTCGTTGTTATCCCGTAGATCGGTTCGATCCGAGCAGATTAATTAGGACTGCAGAGTGTCATGCTACGGCCACCTGCCCGAGGATTACACTCTCTTGGACCACTGACGATTCTGGTCTCGGCTTTGCATCTTCTTCTCGACTGCCGTCTGCAGCTTTCGTATACTTTTCTTTTCCTGGCCCCAAATATGGTGCTCAAAGGACGGACGAGCCGAACCTTATTGCTCGGTCTCCAACCAACTCGGCAGCACAATGCAGTCAGGAATTCTTAGAATCTCTTTGGATCTCATCCCAAACAACCCACGTCAATTCGGTAAGTACCCCCATGGATCGGACTGTTGCGTATCGTAGCTCTCTGGTAAATAGGGAGTCACTCGGCAGCCCTGTTTAGACGACCACCGAGTCATCGCGAGGCTATTCCATTTGCCGTTTCGGCAGTGAGTTGTTACGATCGTCCAAAAGTGGTTTCATTTCAGCATGAAACGTACTATTGCAAAGAAAACAAGTTTTGATGGAAATTACTACACAACTCGTACGAGATTTAATCGGTGTTTAAGCTATCACGATGATTCATTGGACTCGTGTCGACGAGATATGCACGAAGTGGTTATGCTTGTTGAGACTGCATTGATCCTACATGCTACATGCGTGCCTTTCATCTCATGAGATGAGCTCAAGACTGCTCTCGTATTAGCGTGCATGAGGAAGACGAAGATAGTTGTATGCGTCTCCAAATATGCCGTGCTGGTAGGATGTATGTACTTACCGATGATGGCTGAAGATTGCAGCTCGCTAATCATTGATTAGATATACAACTGCATGCGACTACCGTATCCTTATATGTACTTCTTGCATATGTACGCATGCATGATCTGATGAAAAGGAGGTACGAGCTCGAGTACTTTATGTACACACATACATAGAAGCTCGTTCAGATCTACCGAAGGTCTGCGATCCCCAAGTTCTGTGAAGACCTCCATTTTCCTTTCACTTGATTATTGATTCGGCCCTGTGTACGGAAGATCCGCGAGTTCATCGTAGGCATTGCCACTGATTCAACAAAATCAACCATGCAAGTACTAAGTACAAAGTACTTACGCATTATTTCACATTGTTCTCCGAAAACGAAGACTTCGATAATCGGCATACCTACTTTTGGTCTAACGTCATTACTAACAGTAGATGTGTAGAGAGATGTTGGAAGGAAGAAGCCGGAAAATTCAAGCCAGCAACAACCAGCTCGCACGATGGCTCAGGGGGTGTCGGGTGGTACAGGAAAAGTCAATCTTCGCAATCACTCGCAGGAACTCGCAGGAACTCAAACTCGAAACACCGGAACGAACAAGAGATCAAAGCTGCATGCGGCAACAAGACAGAAATGTGGAAAGCCTAAGGTACGGAAACGTCTCTAACGCTGGGAGCCGACTTAAGGTACGTATCCGTCTCCGGATATGAGTTCGGAGGGTGTCATGGTTCCATCGTCCGACCTCAGCTATTTTTATTGTCACAAGGATTGTGAAGTTCAAAAGGAGCTTCCCCCTTGCATGATGTGTGGATTTGAAATACACAAAGCTCGCCTGTTTGGGAAGACGCTGGCGTTTAGGCGGGTAAAAGGTTACAAGCGCGACGCGGGCAACTCTTCTAAGGTATGTATGCTTGATATGACACTCAGTATCTGTTGATGGACGTGAGACTGACCAGCGGTTTCAACGGGCTTCCAGAGACATCCTAACAAGAATATTGTGGTAACGGCCAGTTTTGCCTGTGCCATTATGGCAACTATTCATGCAGTCATCTTCGATTGGGTTGAGTTTGTACTCTTCGATATGTATTTTACCGATCGCGAGCACATGGCTGAACCGTGGATCGTGCCATGCGATGACCAGCATGGGCATCTCGTTACCAATATTCCGGGTCTCTCATTTTATTATTGGCGTGCTGTAAGTATGTAGTACTTCCTGTACCTGGTAACCCTGTAAGTTGGCAACTTGGACAAAATAGACGGAGAATTGTGCTGCACAAGAACGACAGGATTCTGACCATTAAGCTCGCCCCAAAATGCTTTAAAGTCTCTCGATTAATTTTGCAGCTTGCGAGATCTTAGATTCATATGATACTGTCGAAACTGAACTGACCTTCTTTACAAAGTCAGTCACCAATGATGCTACTAGTCCGGAAAGACTCCTTCTGGTTCAACCCACTTTGGGGCAACTCGAGCGCTCGATACTAATACCACTTGTCATCCAGAGAGACGAACAAGACCTAATCGCCCACTTGCATGCATATTACCACATGGTTTGGGCCGCCAACGTGCGCTCAGGGCTGCCTCAGATCCAGCATAGACGATAAAGTGACCCAGCGCTTCGTTACACCAACGGGCGTGGTCTTGTGGAACTCCCAGCTCCAAAGACAATACACCAAGATTCCTAACATTCACTGTCGTAGGCTTGACTGATTGGCTATCCGGCTTTTACAAGACCAGGTACTATCTTTCAGGGAACTGGACTCCATTTGCCCATGCCTATTCATGATAAAAACGAGCACAATGATTGGAATCACATGGCGTTGAGAGTGGAGCTCTTGGAGCAGTGATGTTCCGTTCCCTAGGCGGTCTGTCTGTGTTCGGTCTCCGGTATCAGAGGCTGCTAACCCCTTGCTTCCCAGGCCTTTATTCTTCCGATGTTTTCCTTGCAGGCCGAAACATTGGCATCGTTTCTATCGCCGCACATCCTGGCTGTGCTACGGCCGTTTCGTCCCTTCTCAACACCCCACTTCCTATTGCAGATGAGGTATGGGATGCCAGGCCGAATCCGGAAACTTCCCTCGCTTTCGATTCATGTCGAAATTCCTTTCTTAAACGACGAGAGTCCGCCGGACTCAAAAGATTCACAACACACAAGTCTTTCAACCACTTAGTACTTCACACCATCTCCATACATCTGCTTAACTAGCCTGCACTCTCGTCTACGTCTTCATCCATCAACCGTACCAACTCTTTACAACCCGAGCGCATCTTTACAACAATTCAACAAACCAACCATGTCTTCGCAGGAGCAACATTGCCTTCCAGTTACGAGGTCCAACATCGAAAAGCTACAAGCTCTCACCTTGGAAAATTCGGAGCAGCACACCCAAACGAACGATTTCGAAATGGATTCCCAGTATGGCTCTGGCTTGAGTGCATACGAAGAATATCGTCTGCGGATTCGAAGAGAGGGGGAAGAGTATCAGGAAAGTTTGCGTAGAGGAGCCGGTTTCACTGAGGCAAAGGAGCCCGTCTGGGATGATGAGTTGGAAGAGGCATTCCATGAAGGTGAGGACTTCCCTCCTATGGACCCAACTCTGTTTCTAACTTTTGGCTTGTAGCTATTCGAACAATCCCAATCATCGGAAAGACCAAGTTGCAACTGAACGGCAAACAGTGCGGAAGAAACGAACTGATTAGCGACTACATCTACCGTACCACAGGCAGACTCAGAACCAGAAAGCAAATCTCTTCTCACATTCAAGTGCTGAAGCACCTCTTGAGCAACGACGCTGAGTTCATCAAGTTTGTCAACAACAGCAAGCCCGTCGAAAGGAAACAGAAGTCGCATGGATCCGAAACCTCTCGATCTGCCTCAAAGGTTACCAAGCGTCCATACCACCGAAGAGCGATAAAGCAGGAACAGTCTCGTTCGCCATCACCATTTGTCGGTACTCCTTCGCCATACTACGGCTCTCCGGCACCAGAAGAGATGCAAACATATGTTTACGACGATGAGATGAAATGGGCTGCCCTACCAGAGCTTCTCTACCAGCAAACTGCCACCTATTCGGACAAGCTCAGCTTTTATCCATTCAGCCTCGACAATACTAGTAACTACTCGCAGCAAAGCTGGACCTCAGTCACTTCAGCACCAGCCAATCCAGCAATGCGAACAGCCATCGACCCTGCTCTCACCAGCGCAATGGATCCTACCCTCACCTATCTCCCAAGCACCTATTCCGAGGTTGAGCACGAGACTGATGACGAGTTCGAGGCCCAGTACTATGCTACTCCAGGCTATCCTTGGGATGCCTTCACTACTCAGGTCTAAATCTTCAGTTTTTATTTGCCCCGCTACTTCTTTCCCTTTATTTCCTTTTTCGGTTTATTTATATGGGTATCTCATTGGTGCATATGCATTGGCGGTGAAGCTTTACTTCTCATATTATCAGTTACGCATCTTACTATCGGGAGTTCTCATCATCTTTCCTTTCGGGCCTGGGTTTGGCTTTATTAATCGGAGGCGCCTCAGTTTTCTTTGATATCCTTTCCTCACATTCATCATGCATTTCGGCGGCGAGTTTCTGCTTAGTGGATATATTGCTTGTATTTTGTCTCTAGATTGTGGGTGGGATTAGTTGATCCCTTGGGCATATTGATTTGAGCAGAGTTCCTCTATACTTTTCTTATTTTTACTTGAGGTTTCGTTTGTATTCGAGGTGCCTGGTCATACTGGGTCTCGAGATCTCATTTCTGTACTGCTGGGGTTTTCGGGTAGTCGTTTCGGGGTTCGTTTTTACCACACAAGGGGAGTGCTGCATATCAAGGTTCTTACTATTTCATACGCGTACACGGAGCATTGGAGGAACGTTATCATATTTCATACTGTCATTGAATTACTTATCTACTCCGCTTATTGGTTTTAGTTTATAAAATATCGTTTTACGATCAACTTGCCTTTTTCTTCTACTTAGCAGTATGTTACACTCGCTGAGGAGAACTTGAGAATGACGCAGTCCGGACCTTGGTAATGGCCTTTTGTACGAGGGATGTTCAAACGTTTTGAGCAGTGCATGTTATAATGCCTTTGCTCTTGAGTAAGTAACTGTTCGAAAAACTGGTGAAGACATCTTTAGTACACTGGCATGCATCGGCCGTGAGTGTGACTCGGATACAGTTGAAAGTTAGTAGTAAGTAAGTAAGTACTTCGTATCCCAAGGCAGTTACTTCTTACCATCCTAGCTTGAGACCTTCAGGAAGTACTCTGCAGTGTATCGATAACCCCAAATTAATTGAATATTGCAAGGAACCAAACCTGCATAACTTATCCATCAGCCCATCCGCCTTGCAAGCAAGTAGAGCCCCCTAGGCCCTTGCATGTTCCAGAAGAAAACCGGTTGCTTCTTTGCTTAACCTCCTTACTTACCGCTTTGACACCCACGAGATAGGTCTGCAGGCGTCGACAAAGGGCGTTATCACCGCGTTTGTGCATGACAGTACATACTGAGATCACATCGATCGGCCATCCCAAAGCCACGAGAAGGGAATTGTACATACGAGACACATCCGATCATGATATATGCCAGTGTGCTTTCGGTTCGGAAGTGTACATGATGTGTGTGCTTGTATTCCAGACTAAGAGGATCATATTCTTGGGTACTTCGACAAGCAAAACTTGGATAGTACTGAAAAAAGGTGCAAAGCTATGTTATGTGGAGACTTCTGCAATTCGAAAAAGAAGATGGGTCAGTAAAGATCTAGGGTGTTAGTACTTAAATACATAGTAAAGGTCTGTATTTTAAGGGTTACAGCTCCCCCGAGCATGTCGACTTGTAGCAACTCGCACTACTTATGACATCCTCGAGCCCTCGAGGTCATATATACAGTGCTTGGGCTTGCGTACTTAAGTACTAGCTACATATGATAGGTACATACCCAGGTTCAACTTCAGTAATATAACTGTACTTACTGGTTAAACCTGGGATACTCTATTCGTTACCTCTAACGTCGGCTGCAATGGCCCTCAGCTCAAACTGGCAGTCGGAACTCGCTGAATTTGCAATGCGAGCAGAAGCCACGTAAATAGTTAGTCATTGTGAGACTGTACATCATATTCATGAAGCTGCCGCAGGTCTACCTTTTTAGGTACTGGGTATATACACGCAAGTCAGAACAAAGCTACTACTAGACAAAAAATACTGTCTCGCCTTATGCAAAAATTTGGTGCAGAAATCCTGCTCCAGGTAACGTTATATATATAACTGCTATGACTGTTCTTGGCCCGAAGTCCCCAATTGGCCAAGCTACATATATGCCCCGGGATAGACATATCAATACTTCAATGTACTTAAGTAGCTTCTATGTATGACCTAGGTACTTTACCTCGAGTTTGATGTTCCGGGTTCGGCAAGTAGAGGTCGCTGGGGTACGGCGCCGAGGTTTTTGCGCTTTGACCACCCGTGCCGCACTTTAGGGCTCCTTATTTATCCTTCTTTGCATATACTACTTCGTATATTTCAAACAGCCTTCTCCGCCTTTGGGATATTAATTCAAAAGGTTATCATACTAAGAGCCCATAAGATTTTCCGCGCTGCTAAGGGCTCGGAGTTTCTTACATGATCTCAAGAGCTCTCAAGCTCGATTCGAAGGATACAACGAAGCTCAAACAACAGTAAGACTAGGAAGTACTTTGGCCAAGCTACCATTACGAAGAGTAGTGCAGGCGAGTAGTTGAAATATTGCGAAGCTGAATCTTAGCTAATGGGTACTTAGTAGAATATCGAGATTCCAAGTAGATATCGGGAGTAAGGATGACAGGTTGGTATATCCAAGCTCCGCATGCCTTTGATGTAATAAGTACCATTTTCATTCTGATCATGTCCAATAGAGTATCGATCGATCAAAAGACGCACTGAATGCCATCTGCGATGGAGGTAGACGTCAGACAACCGACAGCTGGCAAGTATTTAGGCCCCACGCCCCAGCAACGCAACTCGATCAGCAGTACAGTCCTGGACTGGAGCAGAAGAGTGAATTCATTGATTAGCCAAGGCGGAACAGAGTCGAGTCCCGTGCCTGTGAAATCGTACCTGAAGTAAAGTTGATCACTTCATATATCCAGATTAAATGTGACACCATTCGATAGTGCACATAAAGCATCCGGATGCTGGATTTCGGTAGAATATGTGCATACCACCTAGACCTTATATTAGCATGCAAGCAATAGAAGGGTGGCATCAGATATTGCTATCGCTATGTACCCTACAGTGTCCCAGCTCACTTTGTTCATGAAGGCAACTATCAAAGTTAGGTACTTGTTACTTGCAACTGTTCAGAACGACAACTAGACCTGTAATACTACCATATCCGTTCTAAAGTAGACCGAGTACTTTCGCCTCCTGGAATAGCATACTTCCCATGAGATCAACTCACAGGTAAGTCTATTGTGTTTCCAAGAGCATATGTCGGATGCCATGAGGATGCGTGACCTCATTGGTCTTCCCACCTACAGTTGTTGTAATACTGGGAGATAGTATTGCGAGGAATATACTACTTAACCTAGATTTAGGCACCAGGGGGCAGTACAGGTGCAGCGAAGTGGCATACCGGTAGCAATTAAGAACGCTCGAAGAATTACCTGGACCTCTGGTTCAAGAAAGAGAAAGCATGATATGGCCACGTTATCCCAAACACGTCCTGTTTGAATGAACACACCTCGCAATGCATTCATAGTGATGTAGTAGGAGATCATGGAAACCCCAGCTAGATATGGCATAGCATATAGATTACCATGGCCAGAAAGTAGGCCATCTACAGTTCGTAGTATCTGGAAAATGCATCAGTTCTAGCCTTCAGAAAGGGAACGTACTCACCGTACTCACCATGGCCACGAGACCCTAACGAAGTTGCCATTGTGCTAGTCGGCCCGATACTGCGGCGTTGAACGACACGCTGTATATACAAATTACCAAGTAGGTGATAGACATCATTGGACAGTTTAAGGCAATTCCTACCACCCGGCTTGATTTCAAAAGCACTCAAACCCTAATTGCACAACAAATAGGCAAGCACCGGGAACATGGGAGGGGCCGAATTTGATGGTGGCAGCGCATATGAAGTAGCAGGAAAATTGTTGAAAAGTAGACCAATTCCCGGGATGCTGTGAAGTGAGACTTACACGAGAGCAATCGATCCACTCCCACTCCCAAATTCTCCTTGCAATACAATCCACCTAGAGCGCTCATAAAGAAACAGATTCAGAGAGAAAACGAAGGCAGAGTTCGAGGTTGTTGGGTTGCCAGGACACTTTACCCTTTTGAACTTGACAAAGAATTGGCGTTGGTTGCCTCCCACAACCGAAAATAAACACGAGAGGTCTCAAGCGAACATCTCGGAACAAGCGGAACAAACGGTACAAACGGAATCCCTCAAAACGGCACACACTTGACAGCAATCGCCCCAACTTTACCTGGTTCCAAAACCCCCTCTATTCGACCCATCTACTCTTGTCAGTCGCCAGAACCGACCCAAGGGGCTTGTCGTCGCTACCATGACCGACGTTAACGACTTGTTCAAGGTTTGCCCACCCACTATCGTCCCTGGACCTCCAATCGCGTGTTTTCCAGAACACCAGCTAACCACAGCATCCTGCTTCCGACAAAACAGAAACCCGCCCTTCCAGCATCGAATATTCGAAAGCGCAAGGCCGAGCCATCATTGGATCCAGGTACGAACCTCCGAGCCCCATCAACGCGTCATCGGTGCGAACCTTACCCTTCCGAAGTTGGTGGTGGACAAAGGGTGGAGCTTGGAATGTGACAATGAAGGATAGAATAGCTACTGACCTCTTTTCGACACAGTTGCCGCATTCAAGGCGGCCAAATTGGACGCAGATGGGAGTGGGAAGTTGAGAGCCACGGCGGAAGAGGATGGGGAAGGAGGACCGCAAACCGAAACTGTCGAGTTCAACGACGATGATGAAGACGGGAGGTTCTATGGCGGTGGTGTATCGAAGCAGGAGTCGGAAATACTGGACTATATCGACAAGCAAGATCAGGAAGGCGAGGTTAAGGTAATGGCCATTTGACCCTACCGAGTCGGAGCTGGAGTATGTACTCATCATTGGAAACAGGTTGAGGTTATCGACTCAGCCTGGCTGAGGCGTACGTCTCTCGAATTCGAAAAGAAGATCAACAAGAATGCGGAGATGCGGGGGAAATATGAGGATGAGCCTCACAAGTGGGTAGCCTGCTGTTCGATTTCCGGTGTAGACTAATAGGCTGGTAGGTTTATGGATTCAGAAGCCGACCTCGATACTGCCATTCGCTCGCTTTCAATACTCTCGGAGCATCCGGAACTGTTTCCAGAATTCGCAAAGTTGGGGACATTGGGATCGTTGGTGGGACTGTTGGCTCATGAGAACACGGATATTGCCATTGAAGTAGTGGAGGTACTCAGTGAGTTGACAGACGATGAGGTAGACGTCGAACCTGAACAATGGAATGCGTTGGTCAAGGGAATGGTAAGGCGCCCTGAGAATATAGGAATTCTCTGCTAACACTTATCCAAGACCGATGCGCAACTATTCGAGATGATGACTTCCAATTTGGAGCGATTAAACGAATCGAACGAGTCCGATAAGAATGGAGTCTATCATACGCTAAGTAAGTACACTGAATGGGTTGGATCAAGAGCTGGTCTAATGTTTGGATAGGCGTCTTTGAGAACCTTGCCTCTCAGCAGTCGACAGCAGAGGCAATCGTCAAACAAACCAATATTCTCACATGGCTCATTCAGAGGATACAAGTGAGAGAGTCGCCAATCACCCAAAACAAGCAGTACTCTGCCGAATTGCTTGCCATTCTTCTCCAAGCTTCACCACTCAATCGCAAGGCCTTCATAAAGCTGGAAGGCATGGACAGCACTCTTCAACTCCTTTCACCTTACCGAAAGAGAGATCCCGTCAAGGGAGGTGACGAGGAGGAGCTGGTGGAAAACCTCTTTGATGCACTGACTTGTACTGTGGATGAGCCAGAAGGGAAGGAGAAATTCGTCGAGAATGAGGGTGTTGAGCTGATGTTGATCATGTTGCGAGAGGGAAAGATGGCCAAGGTGAGGGCGTTAAGGGTTCTGGATCATGCGGTTAGTGGTGGACAGCAGAGCGTGCTTGTATGCGAGCGAATCGTGGAGGCTGCTGGCCTCAAGACGATTTTCGGAAACTTCATGAAAAAGGTATTTAATAGCAGATTATCTGTTGGTGTTGGAGGTATTAGGGTGCTAACTGTTTGACAGCAAGAACCTCAGGCTATTGAGCATCTTCTTGGAATATTTGCCGCTATGCTTCGTTCATTGCCCGCGGATACGCCAGAAAGAATACGCACACTAGCAAAGTTCGTAGAGAAAGACTACGAAAAGATCAAGAAGCTCATAACGCTCCGACGGGAGTACTTGGCGCGACTACAACAAGTCGATAGAATGATAAACAAGCAGAAGGCTGCGCTGAGCGAAGAGGAGCAGTCAGAGCGAGCTGAAGAGTGGTTCTCTAGGCGGTTGGATGCCGGTCTTTTCTGCTTACAGGTATGTCAACCTGATTGTACTTGCCAATTATTTCAGTGAGGCTAATGAGTCGTAGATGACGGATGTTATTTTGGCGTGGCTTTGTGCGGAAGACGATGGCGCGAGAAACAAGATCAAAGACGTGCTGGCAGAGAAGAAAGAGACACTTGAGGCGCTCAAGGCCACACTAAACGGTGAGTCGGAAAAAACTACCCTATCCAGCAACCAGTTTACTGACATGCGACCTTGTAGAACAATTGGAGTTGATGGACGACCTTGACAACGCGGACCAACAGGTGCAGAAAGACATGCTTCTCACTCTTGTCCAGTTCTTGTAGGTGGATTTGGCAGTTTCCTTGGTGCACGATCTACCTCTGGGTGGTAGATCTATTCGCACCCTGCAGTTGCTTTCTCAATTGTTTCGGCTCTTCCTATTTCTATTACAAATACATTTATGGCGTTTGGGGGTGTTTTGTTGTTTAAACTTGCTGCGGACCAGTTGTTGCACTTTGCTGGTGGGTTCAATGGTTACTGGCTAGTCCAAGTACTGCTTCTCTGTTTGTATATAATCTGCATACTTGAAATTCAAGCCTTGTATCGCTTGTATCGGTCTCTAATCGTTTGGTTCTTTGGATCCTAAGTTCGTGGAAAGGGGTGGTTTCTTGTGTTTCGGTACTCTACAATAGGTAAACATAGTTATAGACACTCATCGACCGGTCGACCCATGATCACGGTGAGGCTGGAGGTTTGTTCATGAAGGATTTGCCGAGTAACAGAGTACTTAATTAAGGTACCTATGACTTGCTTAACCATACCAATACTACTTCCAAGTAGAAGTATGTACTACTAAGTATATATAAAGTGGATGGTAGAAAAGCTGAGAAACGAGTATTGCTTTAAATACTTAACCGACGATACTCAGTTGGTAAGGTAAGTATTGTACGTATAGGTACGGTACTAAGGTGAGTAAGTACGCTCGAAGCACACACATACTTCCAATTGGAAGGTACACAAGCCTTGTTACACGAACACGTCCTTGGCAGGGAGCAAAGTTTCACGGGTCTTCAAGTTGCAGGTCAGTTCATTACTCATCACGCCCATGGCATCGAATCGTCACAGTTACAACCCGTTGCACAGAGCCAAAGCTAACCCTCCGGTACCGACAAACAAATGTCCATGAAGAAGATTCGGATCGCCTGCATGGTATTTTAGGTTTTCGCCATCAGATGGATGCGTCCCTGATCGATTTGGGATTCGATGGTTCAACGTTTCAAGTGACCATGCGGCCTCTCTCGAACATGTTTGACCCCTTTCGGCACCCTATGATCTGGTTAAGGTTTTGGCGGGTGCCTGTCACTCAAGGTAAACACTATCCCGCCTCGTCAGGTGTGTCGATTCGAGTTGCTAACATTGTTTAGGTTGTGCAGTTTCTGGCGTGGCATTGTTTCCGATAGGCAGTGCAGGTTCGCTGATACACACCTTTCCAGAGGCTACTTAAACTCTAAACCTGTCTCAGCATTGCGTCTTTCGAATCCTGATTCTTTACGTGTCCATGCGGCCTCGGCTCTCACCGATAGTTCGGTCATGCTGTGCCCCCCGTCGAAAGCGAAGGAAGCAATCGAGATCTGGAAGAAGGGATGCGAACTGTCAAGGGCTACGGCATACATTGCGGAGTGTGGGGCACAAGACAGGCACAACCCGAGAGGAGGGCCGAGCCGATCAGGTCACGCAGCGCTAGCTATGATTTGGACCTGCCTACCACCAAAAAGGCGGTCAACGTCGCCAGATGAAGCAATTATCTGCTCGTTGCAGACTTGAGCCTGGTGCAGCTTTGTCTATGCGCGTAGGGTGCAGAATGAAGGCCATTGTGAATGGGAAAAGAGGGACAAACGTAAGTGCATGCATAAATTCATGTGCGGTTGGGGGAGGGCTTGAGAAAGTGGACAGACAAGGACTGAGCATGCTGTCATTGGCTTGGAGGGAAATCGGCAGGAGGAAGGAGGGTTTTGTAAGCAGCCTGAGATGCTTGGCTTTGAGGGATTGTTGAGCAGAAAAGAGGGGTAGGAGGCTATGGGAGCTGACCCTGCTATGAGTTTAAGGGAGTTCCTTCCTCTTTCTGGGCTGTGGGGGGGTTGGTAGAAGGTGATAATGCAAAGGGGTGTCTGGAAGGCTATGGCCTGCTCCTCCCTAGGTAACTATGACTCCCGGCTTGCTTTTCGCGGGATGCATAGCGA
Source organism: Ascobolus immersus RN42 (assembly GCA_003788565.2). Taxonomy (NCBI): domain Eukaryota; kingdom Fungi; phylum Ascomycota; class Pezizomycetes; order Pezizales; family Ascobolaceae; genus Ascobolus; species Ascobolus immersus. Next base: position 190,787 of record ML119686.1, read on the forward strand.
AGACGAAAACAGCCGGGTCCCTGTTACTGATAGGAGGATGGCCTTTAGTGCCAGTCAAGTTGGTGATTGGGATTCTTCGAGTTACATGATTGGAACGGTTGGTTCCTTGATTCCCCGGGTTTATTAATTAAAATGAGCAGGTCTGTACGAGGGACTGCATACGGTATGGAGCGTGACAAGAAAGGAGCAAGCACGGGAACCAGGCCATCCAAGCCATTGTCTAAAGACTCACTCAGACTTTTGGCCTGCATACTTGCAAGCTTGACCCATGTCGCTGCCTGGTGTTCAAAGTCTAGAGGCTCGGCTACCTGCATAGGCTCTGGCGAGCATTTCGACATGGAAAAGGCAAATATACGTTCCATTCTAACGAACGCTTTAGGACTCAAGCTCGAGCGACTAGCCCAGGACATCCATCACCTAGTACTATGTGAGTGTCAAAGCTTGATGCACTCCACCTTGCACTAATAGGCAGGCATCGGCCCATTGAGGTGGCGGATATGATGGATCCTCTCCTGTCGGAAGGGACTGATACAATTGAACGAATGGGGTAAATCCTCTTGTTCCAGCTTGGGGATCAGCCTGTCAGATGCTATGAATAATTGTGGTTGCTTCACTGTGGATGCGTCTCAACAGTTGACATTGGACAGTCATTTACACAGAATCTCCCTCTGGAGAACCACAGGGGATACACAAGATGTACAGTATGCTACATGAGATGCGCCCTTCACTCATCGCTTATGGGCCATCTCAGCCTCACATCTGGGGCAAATAGAAACCCCTAGTATAGCAGCTCGTCTCTGCTTGAAAGCCACTCTGAAGAGACTTCAATATCGGCAGAAAACTCGTTCATCATCTGGAATATCACTATTCCAAATACCGGAGCGGTGGCTTCAAAACTCAAGGCCTTAACTCTACTAAGAAGTACCGAGTTGACTGTGCCAATCAATGGCAAATGTGCCATATTGCAGTAACACGGAGCTCGCAAATGCCTAGCTCAGCTCTTCGTACTCACACATACTTCTGAGAGGAACATGATGATCATATAGAAGACTCCGATTCGAATCAGTGTGGTTTCCTAACTGGACGATTCAAGGACCGAAATAGGAAAGCAAGTGTGAACAGTCAGATGTCTCATTCCAGTCTTTGCATGTACGTCGCACCAAATAAGGAACCGACGTTGCTTGGTTCAATTTAAGCCTTTTCGGTTGGTTGCTTAACCCTTGATCTGTCACCCTTGGGCCACTCAACGCTCGAGAGGCCAATTTGGGCTGTACTTCCAGCGCGGTATGCCATTGCTATAGAGATGTAGCGCGAGGCAAGACGCACATTCTGCAGAACGTCCACGGTACTTTTTCACTGATCCCTTCGACAAGTTCTGGCGTATTGCGATTGAGGTCGACTGGATCATGATGGGATCTCAAATGCGCAAGTCAGTGGCACGTGCGTGATTGATTCCCCAAGAAAGGCGGAAAGAACATGAAAGACAGACGTCACTTCAATGGAAGATCAAACAGTGTTCGGACCAGAGGGCTGGCTCCTATCACACGCCCAGAGAGCATCGAGATGCGCTCGGTAAAACTGCGCCGACGCAAATGTTATTTGGAATACTGCTTCCTCGCTAAAGCCGAAATATCTTGAGAAGTTGTGAAAATCCAAGGGCGAAGTATATAGAGATCTGCGGCGGCTGGTTTGTCCGTCGGAGTGACCAGCACTGTCCGGCTCTTGGCGCAAACGGTCCTCAATCTGCGACGACATCTGAATACGGGATGTGCAGCAGGTAGAAGATAGGTGTGAAGTGGCGTCTCGCTAGTGTGTATGCTGTGTTGTTGTTGAGGATTTTTGATAGGATTGGTGAGAACGCCACAGCTCTTGGAGTTTCGAAACGAAGGCGAAATATGCATAGAACAAAACTCGAATTGAGAAGCATGCCAAAAATTACACAGACACCAATTGTTTGACCTAGGTCATTGTTAATATCCACTGATGACGGCGTTGTTCTGTGCGCCCTAGCATATTATCTTGCGAGTTTTGTGTGGAGCGTCGTATATGCGTATTTGAACCGTGTGGCGGAATATTTTGGCGAAAAATATTCAAATCCCAGTATTCGTCATTTCAACTGCATATCATTATTTCTCGCATCCCAATTCCACGAACAGTCCGAGCGATTTGATTTTGGCGTGAACACTACTCCTGTGCTGCATCCTCTTGAATATCCAGGTACAACTTATAACTGGAAATATGTATCCCATCTGTATGGGATTATGCACAAATCAGATCCCTTACCAAAGTCGTCTCCTAGGACGTTGGGATCCGCAAGTATTCTAGGCTCGAAAAGGCAAAGCTTCCACGTGGTGGGCGTCTCTGAATCTTAGGGCTGTCGGGTAGCACCTTTGTATCTCTAGAAGTATGGAGGCAAAGCTGGGAAAGACAGCAACTGTGGGACTCGAAGCGTAAATTCTGGGTAAACTTTAATCTCGAGATATTTGACGTGCCGGATGTCTGGGTTCAAAGTTAGCTAGTGGCGCTGTCAAGAGTCTGACTTACAACAACAATCAACCTGCCGCAGTGGCAATTTGAGACAGACAGGAGCAGCAGTCGTATCAAGGAGTGCCCATCTGCAAATCCAGCCTGCACCCTCGAATGTGGTCTTCGTGCTCCGAGAACTCTTCTTACCTGTAACTTCTTCTTCTGCGGTCAGAGTTGCGTTGATGTGGCGACAAGAGCTAGTTGATGCATCCTAACAAGAGCATTGCGTCCAATTCAGTATCGGCCATTCGAAGAAATGCAGAATCTATGTTTGCTGCATCATGCGCGTTTTCAGGGTCCTTCTTGCTGCTGTAATGATAGAGTCGTCGGCACTGCTCACCTGGCCTGACCATAAAATAGGCATGACCCTGCCGCGTCTACCTGACAATACAATGACCCTTCCTTGGTAACAGGTCGGGCCGTTGCCGCTCATGGTCCCAACCCATCAACAAGCACGTCCCGCATCCTAAGCCGCGCGTGCCACAAGAACGTAGCCGCATGCGCCATCATTCAACAGCACGGGGCTGTTGCTTAATCCGACCCAAGCTACTCCAAAGTCAAATTCTCCTGATGTCTTCCCGGAATAACGTCCTCATCAGTGCAAGCGGTGGGTCCCGAAGTTTCTACCGAAATCATTCTATGCCGGAATAGTGTTGAACTGATGGCGACCCAGGGTGAAAGCTTAACGGGTGCTGGCTTCCGACTGCTTCTAGACGGGTCTCGTCCGATCACCGATGCTGAACACGGTATGCATATCGAGATGCGTAGCGGGCATGAGATCCTTCCGTCGAGTCCTCGTTGAAACCAGTTGCGCGGTATCTGGAATTGCCTCGGCCTACAGGGACCCATGGTTAGACTTTGGAGTATTTTCAGCGAATTACGGTACTTCATACCTTCCGAGGGGATTACTAGTCGTCCGAGATGCGAGGCAAGCCGTCCGGAGCCGAGAGATGGTGCAATAAAATACTGTAGTAGCAGCTCAACCAAGAGAGGATCTTCGTATTCCAGCCGTCGTGGGTTCCTGGAGATTGCATGCTTTGGCTGACCAATTCAGTTTGTCGGTGGTATGGAAGTCTGTTCATCTGTATGTCCCGGACTCGCCGTCCCTAGTTCGGAAGAGGAGCTTGCGTTCGAGGGGTTTGGGTCCAAAGGTGACGGTTGAGGAAGTAAGTATTTGAAAAAGAAAAAAAGCGAAGCGGTGATGTTTGTTGGACCATTCGTTGCTGTCATTGTGGTGTCTTCCGAGCCGAACGTCTCAGGTCACGGGATCAGTCTCCTGATCCTTTAACCTTCCATCTCCACGGCATCATTGAACAAGACGACAAAGCAAAACCTTCTCGAGGACCAGTGCGTCCAACCGCACCTTTATGCTCGACTTGATCCACACACAAATCAATCCACACCCTCTGCTACGAATACGACATCCTTCAAGCATTCAATCGAACTGTCATGGATTCTCGGCCGCAGCAAAACCTCGATCTCGCACACGAAAGAAGCCCCGATGGATAATTTATTCGGGAATTTATCAACCCACCGCACCGTGCAAGGATGCTCAGGGCTGCGGGCCCAGGGCTGTCGAAAATGGTTCGCGTCGATTGCGTGCAGGTCGGTCACCCTGACAGGAAACCAATGAGGATTAGCACACCATCTCAACCATCTCGTCGGTTCTCAGTAATTTGGGTAGTTATGTCCTTATTTTGTCCTTGTATTTCGTACTGGTACGATTATGCTGGAAGAGGGATCTACTTTACTTTGTTGCCCATGCTTGTTGCTTGAAGTTCATGGGGTACATATTCGTAGTACTTGCACATAGCACATGGCTAACAATGTCTCGTAGATGGGTATATACGCAGCCCAGGTTTGTCAATCCTCGTACGATTTATTTACGTCTCACGGACCGACAGAGAGGCTTAATAGTGTCGTACTTAGGGCTCGGATAGAAGTAACCGGCCTAACTATCTCATTCATTGCATGGGGCGCATATGATGACCAGGGTAGGGCAAGGGTAGTCTGTTGTCTACCTGGAAAGCTTCAAAGCAGTTGTTCCGTCTCTCTTGCGCTGTGGCACTGCTTAACCAAGTCCGAGTGGATTCGAATATTCGGTGCACGGTGTGGTCCTCCAAAGGGAGTTGCCATAATGTATGGGCGAGGCACGGCTTTCTGTTAGGGTTGAGGATTACCAGAAATGCACCAAATTTGTCCAGATCAGGTACTCGGGAATGGGATTTTGTGAGGCTCATACGAAGGTGTCCCTGACGGAATCTAATCGGGTTGTGCGCTACATATGTACATAGTGGTCTGCGGTCCAGGTGCAAAGCATGGGATGAGATGAGATGTAAGTCAATTACTAACTACATGGATGTCACTTTCGCTAATGGACCAACAGCATGCTGCTCTTCAAAACAGGATTCAGTGGCGTACAACGTTGTTGAACTCCAGAACGAACTTGTGATGTTGAGAGTCGATCCCATCTCATGATGATTTACTAGCAATGCCCTTCTGGGCATCTATCTCTTCTTGCTTAGTGGTTCTATTGTACTAGGTCTGTTGGTTCGTGCTATGAGCTGACGTGCAGTTGTGGCTTTAGTCATTCCAGTCAAAGTATGTACTCTGACTGATCTGACCTGCGAGTTTGTATACTTCTTATAGTTTCTTGCACAGTAAGCCAGCTAGCAGGGAAATACATACGCTTACGAATACAGAGGTGTGTCGTTCTCACCGAGTTGATCTCCATGGAAGCACCGGGTATGTACTTTGTAGCATTCCTTGAATTTTGACTTTGGAGAGGCATATGTACCGGCTTAATGTTCCCTGGACATCTCCCAAATATATCACTTCCAACAGGAAGGCCTGAAGGTTGAATTCTTTCCAGACCGCAATCTAACCATCTGCACTAAGTATTTATTGCATGCTCGAACCGTATTGATTCTGGAAATAACCAACAGACCATGCTTTCGAGAGGTTCCACCGCATGAAGCTCAGCCAGCAGACTGTCTGGTCCCACTCTTCATATGTGGGTGCGAATAGCTGGTTCATGGGTCCGAACAATTCAATTTGATGAGTCGGAAATGAGACTCAGTGTCAGACCGAATTGTACCGGCTGGACGGAGAGATAATGGAATTTAATCCATGCTACACACTTATGCAGTGCATAGCCTGGCATTGGAAACTTGCAAGTTGTGGCCTGGATCCGACCGGTATTGACGGAGAAATTCCTAACAAGTAGTTGATTATCAATCATAGCAAGTAGCCGCAACTTTGAGCTTTGAGCTTTGAGCTTCGAGCCTGGCTTCAGTCCGAACGAGATTGATCAGTAGACCCTCCAAGATGAATGCGGACATTTTCTCATACTCTGCGAGGCTCGCCAGTATCTATTGTCCAGATTTGCTTGCTATTAATCATAGTAGACTGAAGCTGGGACCATCTTTTTGGGGGTACACCCGTGGCTATTTTAGTGGACTGCTCCCGTGATCTTTAGCGGTGTACCACAGAGGCACCGCGGTAACAAATCCGCACACGCCTCAACAACCTCTCAAACTGTCGCAACTAACGTCACAACCACCTTGCATACCTCGACTGCATCTCCCAATACTCCAACCGAGCCCTTCCACAACCCCCCCAGCTGTACCGCCAAACACTGATGGCTGTTGCTTTCCACAACAACGACCGGTTCAGTTTGCAGCAACATCTCGAGACCTTGATAAAGCCCCTAAATCGAATCTCCTTTGTCATCACCAACGACGAACCAAAACACTAAGCAAGTACGTCTTCGGATAGCCAGCAAGGCCTCATCACCAACTTCACCACATTGCTACTTTATACCCGCTCGGGATATCACCATATCTGCCGGACCGACATAGGCATCGTCTCGACCAAGTCTCGGAACGGACACGGTCAGAGTGTCAAGCTTCTCCAGACTCTTCCATCCCGCTGGCACCACTCCTTTGTCTCCGCTTCTTGGCTTCAGGGACTAACCGCAAAAGACTTAAAGACATTTTGCGGACGCGGCGTTCACGTTTGCAGGGTGGCCGCATTTGCCTCTTTGCACCAGAACAGAAAAAAAAAGAAAGTGTTGACGCTTGAGTGTCCGTCCCTTGGGCCAAAAGGCATCCCTGCCCGCTCAAGCTAGCTAGGGACCTCTTTTTGCTGTGGCCCGCGACGCTAGTCACTTAAATTCGCCTCTCGGATCTTAAGTTTACAGCCTTAACAAGACCTACACTAGAAACGGCAGAAAATTGAGAAAAGGTACGTTCTATTATCACCTCCTCGTTCACCACCTCCATTTTTCCCATCCTTCCTCCTGCGTTGCTGGGCCTGAACTTGTCAGTCAATTCGTCCCAATCCAGTCGGTGGCCCCGAAACTCATCCTTGCGCACAGCCAGCCGCTCTTCCTCCACTTCATCTTTCATCAACTCCCGAGACCCGCCGCCGACACTTCGAGAAGCCGGTAGCACCTTCGGCTTTATCCCCACGTTGATTCACGCGCTACAGTACCCACTGAAGGTGGCCCGGCCCTTGTCGTCGTCGTAGTTTGGGACCGTTCTCTAGTCCTTGCCCTTGCATTCGCCCTCTACGGAAACCTCTCAACCTCGCACCACCACCAGTCTGCGGCTCTCATCGCCTACTCATCAAATCAATCACAATCCCAAGACAGTGTGCGTGTGCAATTGGGACTTTCCTTTTCTTCTCGCCTCTTTCTCTCTCTCACACACTCGCCTTCCGCTATTACTACTTAGCAACAGACCTCAGTTTCAACTCGACCCTGCGTCTGCTTGGAACAAACCCACCACCACCAGCACCAACCAGTACTACTACCCACTACCAGCCTACTACCTACATCCTTCATCATCCCTCCAGTTCAGCTCTGCTACAACACTATACCCCACGGCAACAGATACAAAGTACCTACCTGTTTGCCTCCTTTGACCTACATCTCTCCTACACCTTTTCATACACATCACTTTTGGCCTGGTAGAGACGCCCTTCCTCGTTGGGAATCCAATAAAGGCTTAGGTATCGAAGGGTGCATTGACGAGGCTTATCTCCCTAATTCTTGATTTTTTTTTTGGGACGGACCTTTTTCGACAATCGAATCAGAGTTGCTGCCCCCCTCGTGCCGGACCATTTCTCTCCAACCCGCTCGACGTCGGTACAAAGTGACAGCGCCAGTGGCTGTCAAGGTTGTGTGTAATTGAAGCCCGAGTAGAGTGAGTGCGCTGTCTCTCGGTTCCCACAACGCCTGTCGAGTGGGCTCCAAATTGGGACATTTCGGTATAGTGGTAAGGCCGTCTTCACTCTTCTTCAACAAATTTCTGAGTGGCACGCCGCCGACTTCGGTCTATCCCTCTCTCTCTCTCTCTCTCCATATTCTCTCCTGCTCCGCTTTCTCCTTTTCCTCTCTCCCCGAGTCTTCCTATCCTTCATACATTATCACGCCTTTCCCAGACTTTGTTTTTCTCCCCCCCCTTTACCGGGTCTCATTGTCAGTTCCTCTTTTTGCTCTCTGTAGCCGAACGTGGAGACCTAGAACATCTTCCCGGATACTCAACCGCCGACGCTACCATACCTTAAACAACCTTTTTCCAAGCCATTAATCTGGTCTGCCGAAGAAGTGCATTTGGGTGTACAGAAACAACTGATTACCACCAAAGTTCGCCATTATTATGATCAGCTTCTAGCCGTCGACCTCACATCCGGGCCTTCGTTTGATCCATTTCTTATACATCCACCACGGACCTTTCTGTTCCCTTTGGAGATCTTTTTTTTCTTCCCAGAACATCTTCAGATCGGACATCTTATACCTCTACCTTTTCTCTTCTCCATCATCCTTCTTTCTTTAGCTTTCATCGTTCTGAGAAATACGCCACCTTTTCTCTGCGCCCCTCACTTGACATTTACGCTTTCCCCACCCCCACGTTTTCTGGGAAACCTTTGGATCTGGGATATTCCGCCGACTCCAAACTCCGCTCCACCTAAGCATCTCTCGATTCAATATCGGGTATCATTTCCACCACTCGCTACTCTATTACACACTCCGATCTCGTCGACTGCGACCACATTGCCACAATGGACCAAGATCCGAATCACCGCAACTACCTCCACCACCACAACCTCCAACACCATCACTCTGACGAGAATGATGTGCCCCATAACTACTTTGGCCACATGCAGCTCACAACTTCATCATACGCGGAACCGTCGTACCTGACGATGCATCACCCGCAAGACCAGAACCCACTGACGGCTCATCACCAACATCACCATCAACATCAGCACCATCATATGGGTGTCGTACCGATGGTTAGTGGTCCTATGCAGATGCAATTGCCAGCTGCCATCACGCCTCAACCATACCAACAAGACCATGGTATGGGGATGGGTAGTCCAGTTGGCCCCATGGTCTATGACGGAAACGGGCTTGGCTCGATGGTAAACATGGGCTACCCGGAGCAGCAAAACATGCTGGGTCCTATACAGTATATGCAGCCTTTGGAGACACACTCTATGGCGCAGGAAAGGTTCGCAATGGACTTACCAATACCCGGAGGAATGGACGAATACGCAGCGCAGCCCATCTCCTCAGCAAATACCTTGACGGAGTTCACAAAGAGGAAAAATTGGCCCCAGAGACTCCTGGAGGAAGTTCCTGACTTTATGCATGTCCTCTCGCCGGACGGAAAGATTGTTTATGCAGCGCCTTCCGCAAAGCAAGTGACTGGGTTTGCTGCTGAGGAGTTGATTGGGAAGACGCTTGGAGACTTCCTTCACGACGATGATCGTGGGCTGTAAGTTACTCTATGCTACCTTTCCATTGCTGTTACTAATGCTTTGGACAGGTTCTGGCGGAAGTTCAACGCGTGCGTCTCAAACGAAGGAGGTGAGGAGTTCAGAATGTTCTACAGATTCAGAGGACGAGATGGCAACTATGCCGTTTTCGATGTAACTGGCCATCCACATTTCAACACCATTGGCGCGACGTCTCAGAGGAGTGCTGGAGAGTGCAGCGGCTTCTTCATGGCGGCTCGTCCATACCTGCAGCGGAACTCCGAACTGATAGATTCCTTCCTGGAGCACCGGATAGAGAATGAGCGACTCATGCAGCGGGTTGCTGACCTGAAGCGGGAAGAGGAAGATGAGGTTTCGTCCTATGCCTCGCCAGCTCGAACATATTCGGAATCTACGCCTCGGAACGACGGTTACATGGGCATGCGCTCGCCTCACGGAATAATACCCGGGATGTCGCCAAATGGAGTGTCGTTGACCAAACATAACTTGGATACTATAGCGAACGTTGACTCGATCGGTGATAAGATGCACAGATTTGAAGGATCAACAAGAACAGAGGCTATTGAAATGTTCACTGGCTTGCGCTTCGCCGATGGTGAGCGAAGTAAGGGTATCAGCACTGGAGATACAAGCCCTGCTCTAATACGTGGCGATGCTGGTGTTCCTATACCGCTTGAGCCACACCACCGGCAGATGGGAGACAAGAAGAAGAAGATGAAGATGACTGAAGAGTACGTCTGTACAGATTGCGGTACTCTGGAGAGTCCAGAGTGGCGTAAAGGGCCGAAGGGACCAAAGACTCTGTGCAATGCATGCGGGTAAGTGCATCCTTCTCCAACAGTTAGACAAACTCAACTAACATTGCTCTAGATTACGCTGGGCCAAGTACGTTTTCCCCTTCGTCTTCTGAACAACCACCCCTATCTATCCATATCGTTCGATTACCTGGTGGTCCCACGGATTTATACAGATCTATGGGAGTCCACAGGGTAGTATCCACTTAGAGGATACGGCTTGCTGACATGATGTTTTCCGCCTAGAAGAGAAAAGAAGCGTAATGCAGATTTGGCCGGTGGCATGCCCAAATAGTCGCCGACAAATACGTACGAATGAACGAGGCTTTCGACATGTGCCTAGGTTCGCATCACCAAAAGCGCCGGCCTCGAATATCGAGCTTTGCATCACGATTTCCTCTGCGTGTCGAAGAGGGGAAGGGAAGTACATATGGGCTTTTTGCACTGGGTTTATTGTTTTGAGTTATCGGTTGTTTCATTGGGGAACTATGGACCTTTTGTTTTTCTTTCATACTTTCGCATTCAGGGTTCTATGCACGTTTGGTGTCACTGTTGCCTCTAAGGTCTGATATACCCATGCATTGCGGATGGGAGGGTACGATGGGGATATGTTATCTCATATTCATCTCATCCCCCTTTTTTTCAGTTACTGGTTTTTGTATTTTCCTCTTGTTTCTCTGCACTGTTTATCTGGAGTTTATTATCTCCCGGTTTTTTCTATTTTTCTTTTCTACTTCTCTTAAGCACAATACTCTTTTTACACTGTTCGTAACAACTCTCTTATAGCATTGGCCGCGCTTGGAGCTTGTTTGTGCTCACCATCGAAGCATCATTTTGTCCCTTCCCTCTCTCTGGCTTGCTACCATGTCTCTTTTCCCATTCATGGCTAGCTTTCCATGCATCTTACATATTGTCAAGCACCATATCACTTTTACTGGATCATATTTGTCATGAATTGCAATTGTCTGTCTAGTTACCTTGCACGCTCACATTGCACCTAATAGCTCATCCCGTAACCCCGAGATTTGTATGCTCGGTTGTCCTTATCCTATCCTTGTTGCGAAATGGGACCTTGTTACAACTACTAAGTAGATAAGTAGATCTAGAGGGTAGTCTTATTAATATCCTAATCAGCAGCTTGTTTCCGGGCAGCCGGGTCGGTAAAGTGCTTGATTTAAATTCACATGCGTCAGAAAAGTATGGTGGAATAAGGAATACAAATTTGTGTTACCATTGGAATTTGAATCCGCAAACACCAGAGCCAAGACGCTAGGTGCAGAGAATAAGCGACAGGGTTGGAGATCTTTCTATGCATGACGTCAAACAGGGCCAAAGATTTTAACAGGTACAAAGCTGTTTAAAGTAGTTTGTACTGCAAAGCAATCTAGCAAAGTCGCGGATCTTCCAGGGCAGTTCTGGCGCAGTCTTACACCCTGTGGAAAGCCATATCAAACCTCTCCGCATTCGGCCAGATCGCACTCCCACCCTACCTTAATGCCCAGACAATGATCGATCTTGGTGACACAGAATCCACTTGACATTCCCATTTCGGGGGAAGACCGATCGAGATCAAACGCAGGACTCGCTTTCTTGTTATGCTCATCTTTCCTCATCGAATCCTTCATCTACCCTTGATTCCCAGGGAAAAACTCAGATTGCTCGAAAAGAAAACATCTACTGCAAATTGTTGGGTTTGTGTGGCATTTCGACAGTTCGGTAGCGATTTTTCCACGGCAAACTGTTCCGAATGCGAAGCGACAGGCGATATTCTTCAGCACGCGGGCTCTCTCAAGAGATGGACTGATGGATTGATCATCAAGATGACAAGCACTGGAATGGACCGACATCAAGTGTGATTTATGGATGGTAAACCGGCCGTGGTGATTAATTCTTGTTGTCTGTTTCCCAACGTTGCTACTGACGCCGTTTGTCCAGATTGTTTGGGAGGATTTTAGGGCTACAACCGGGAGGCATCTGGGGAGAAGCAATTTTTCGACAAAACGACACACTACGAGTACAGTTACTACCACCACAACGTTTTCTACCGTCAGACGATACTGTACGGGTCTTCACCTCGGAACCCCGACCTCGCCTTCATAAGCATGATTATCCTTTGACGACATGGAACAAATTGGAATACCGCTGGTTCCTCGGGGTCTGGAAAAGGCCGAGACGATATCCTCACGAGAGGCAATTTGCCAGCCATGCAGCCATCTCGACGGATACGATGAGTGCTGGTTCGGACTGCAGGCAGGTCATTTCTGAACTTGCGAGTTGGATAACTTGATACGACATTCATTTTGTGCCTTGGAGCCCCAGATCACGGTGTTGGACGCAGTTCTGATTCTGATTACAAGTCGAGTCACTATCCTTACACCACGCAATGTGGGCCGCCATTCAACAGCTGCAGGATGGGAGTGGTGATTCTTTGTTGGGACTTGATTGGGAAATGGATGGTGGAATGACACGGTCGGGCGGGATTCTGTTTCGAAGCCCTCTCTTCCGTTGGCTTAGAAATACACAAGAGCTCTTTGTCTGGTTACAACTGAAATCCACTTGGGTGCGTTTGTTATTTCATCCCACGCTTTTGCGGTTATCGCTGACCTCCACTTTCTATGCAGATACCCGTGCTGCAGCAAGTGCTTGACCACACTCGTACATGCGGCTACCTCCTCACCTTTGAGCAACTCAGACCGAATCTTTTAGAATTTAGACTGATCAGATCCTCATGGATACTTGCAGAATGCAGCCGCTCACTTCACGCCTCGAATGGACTGGACGAAACAGTGCGCATGAAAGACCGTCGAAACCGAACCAAACAGACTAGCCTTGAAAGCTGCGTAGAACAATCAATCTAGCTCGCATCACCAACTACGATGCGTCTCGTCTGAACTTTCAACTACAAGAAGCTGCCTGGTTTATGGCTTCTAATGGTGGCACAGTTCTTTTTCGATTTGGCGTCGCCCTCGTCACTAGAGAGCAGAAGCCACCAAAACACTAAAAGGCGTGTTGGAAATCGTCTTTTTGAAGCTTACGTGGCTCCGAGTGAATGAGGAGTCTCCTGTTGGAACCTTACAGTGAAGTGAGTGGAATATCGGACGGTCATGTCTAGTGCCTTCAGACACGGATCCCACACACACCTGTCCGACGGGACCAGAGCATCCGAACCGACCCGGAACTGAGCAGCATGTTTGCGGATGGGTCTTCAGATGAATCTTGAGAAGCACGTGTAAACGAAACGGTCAACGTCGCTTCTAGAACTCGTCTGGAATTGAACTGGGTTATAAGCAAATGAAGGCAATCAGGGATGAGCATAGGGAAAGAAGGCGTAAAGCATTCCAAGTGCATGGATGATATGCATTGCAGAATGCATGCAGATTCTAATGTAAGACGACACTCATCAGGAGTAAAGCGGAGCTAATTGGAGATTTTGCAGAGTATTTTCAAAGGTTGCACGATGGAAAGGAGCTTTCTGTTCTTGACCCAACTACGTCGAAACCGTACGATTTGTCCCAAAGCGAGACTCGGCATGCAAATCCACCCTACGGTTTTGGGCTGGAGCCTAAATGTGGAACTGGACATGAGTCTAGAAGCAGATGGCTTAGGGAAGGGGCAACAAGCAGGCTCTCTGGCCCCACAGATCAAGACTCTGTCCATGAATGGGGTTTGTTTATGCGTTGCGGCCTCTGATTTTCCCGTCCAATCAGCAGTCATCCTTTGGATATCTCCCCACATCACGCACCTTGACTTATCCTCTCTTCACCTCATTTGACCCGGCTCGACATAAATCTGGTTACGGCTCGAAATAACCTGTGTGGAACGTGAAGGGCATCCGTCTTCCAGGATCACCAATCACCGGTAAACGTTCTACTCTCCCTGGACTTCTCCGACCCTACCAGGCTTTTCTCGAATACACGACTCTCGCTTAGTCCCTTGTCTTAGAAGCACTGGACATGGTGTGCCTGCCTCGCCTGAGCAAAAGAGATGCAGCTAGCCGAGCAAGGAATAATAGCACTGGAGGGTGAACTTTTGAAAGGGACAGCGGGCCCTCTCTGTGAAACCCGCCTGACCCGCTGGTGGTAATGGCACAGCGGACACCCTAGCGGTGCGCAGGACCTGCTCCGGTTGTGCTGCCTCCAACAGTCGTAGGCCTGGATACGGTCTGTGACATGTGGTGGAGAAGAGGGGAGGGATCGGCCTGGAAGAAGGGAACATTCAAATCTAGCCACGGAAGCTTCCCTTTTCAATTGGCTTTGCATTTCTACAACATACTTGGGTTGTGGAAGCTGAAGAGCACTTTGCAGCACGGCTTCTTATGAACTTTCAGAACTTACAGCAAAGAAGTCAGGCCACACCCCGGGGCCTTTTGGACGTTGGAACCTCCAGCATGTTATTCGACACGTTCTATACAATCAGCATCACGAAAAATTACTCGAAAAATCCCATCGGACTACAGCGGCAAACTCGCCCAATTCCAAGGCCTCGTGGATCTCATCTTGATCGGTAATCGGTACAAATTCCATTCGGAATCTATTCAGCAACGCAACTAGCCCCTCATGTGTTAGCTCAGTGCATTCTGACGCTATCTAGACTCCCGAGCAACTGGTTATGACGGCAGGTTCCATCTGAGCACGGCAAACTCTCGGACAGCTGGGAGAGGCACGGAAAAAAGGTTGGCAGGGGTTTTATACACCGGGAAAAAAGCAAACCCGGACCGATTCATCTCTCGAACACCACCCGCTCCTCGACCCTCGACCCTTATGTTAGTCCGTGGCCCGGCTCGGTGCCATGCCCAATCTGTCGTTTAATTTAGGTCTTGGTGCAGATTCTTTACGTACCTGGGATCTGAATCATACATACCCCTCCAAGTGCAGCTTGGAAGCATGGTCGTCTAGGGCATGGCAAAGCTTGTTTCGACGTCGGATTGAAGGGTGTGTTGAGGAGTTTTGCTTGGGATGGATATTGCGAGGATTGGACTGCTGGTTCGAGTCGAGTCTATCTACTGGATTTCGAGTTGGTGCTAAGTTCCAGGAGGGCGGAGTCTGAATCAACCAAACTACCTATCCGGACTCTATGGGGTCCGGATCTTTGAGAATCGCAATGCCTCGCGAATTGACGAGGATACTGTAGAACTGCGGAGGAGGAGGCAGTCGAACGAAGGCTCGTTCCAAAGTCTCTGTTGAATTCGAAACGAGCGAGACGGGGCCCTGACTGGTTGACTTTGATATGGCATCAGGAGATAGCTCCGAAATGCAGAAAGACATGCGGATGGCGTGAGGTTGAAGGGGGGCTGGAGGCTCACGGCCTTCTCGCTTGCGCATGTCTCGTCTAGTAGTGTCTTAGATGGAAAAAAAGGGTTCTCTCGCGTACCTCGAGGTTGTTCACACTGAGTTGTTGTTTGAGAAAAATCGGGGTTCAGGATTAGGTAGGGGAAGGCGGATTCGTCACTTTATACTGAGTTGAGTGGGGAAGGCAGCTGGAAGAGAGTTTGCAAGTAAATTTGACTAAGTACATATGGCTCTTGAACAAGTGATTTATGGGCAATCGGACAAATGGGTTACACTCCTATACCTTGGTGGCGAGGCCGCGGCTATACCTAAGGATCGCCTTGGTTGACCCTCAATTGATGAAATCCTTTCTTTATTCAGAAGGTCTTCACGATGGTGTAGGTGTGTAACTGGATGCCTTTTTTCCGATCTAGGACATGGATTGTATCCATATGGAGTGACTTGATATCTTGCTCTCCGTTAACCCTGTAGACGGGCAACTTTTTTTTATGCAGGGTCCTTTTGAATTCTCCGAGCCATGCAACGTCACGGTGCAGATCGGCGGCATCCTGGAAGGCGCTATGCGGGCGTAAGCAGCGAGTGCAATTGGATATGGCGTCTAATGGCTGCGCTGATGAGACACCTTTCTTGAAGTAAGTAGACTTTATAGTAAGGATTACGGTTTACAGCTGATTCCCATAAAAAGATCGTGCTCCTGTTTTTCTCCCTCTGTGCTGCTGAGCCAAAGTAACTTTATCACCGCGACTTTAACTGAGAATGGCAATGACGGAAAACAATACATGACGTAGGTTTTCGTGGTAAGCTCTCGTTTGAGAACCTTCAAACATGCAATTCCTTGGCTATGATATGAACTGTGCGGATAGATCCGAAAAAGTTCGAGGAGCAACACAATTGAATACCGTCAGAGGATCGATTTCCATGCCTCTTTTTATTCGAGCATGTACTTTCTGCTTCATCCGAGTCTGAGTCTCAATCTCTTCGATCTTGCAGAAACTTTGCGTAGAGTCTGCTTTGAGCTGAGTGAGTTTATCTCGGCTTTGCATTGAGAATGAGGATGCCTAAGCACTCAGGCTTCCCATCACCTTAGTTGGTATTCCACGTATCTCTGGAGCTCCCTCCGTACCACTTTTGACGTGAGATGGTCATGTTAATATAGCCCAACATTCCTGACTTGTATATATTGCAGCGATGCAGCTCAATACATTAACCTTGTGGACAGAGCACCTGTCCCTGACACAATCGAAGATTTGAACAAATGAGGCAAGTGTCGAGGGAAATGCCTGCTGCATGTTGCCTTCCTAAAGTGGGGCAACATGCGATCGGTAGATCGATTGACGCATGGCACTGGCAAGCCACCGCTCGGAGACTCAGTTCCGCGCTGTGGCGGCGACATTCGGTACTTGTACTGTTCGCACACAACCCTACCTAGGTACTTACCGAAAGAAGCAGGACCTTGGGCACACTCCTTCCCAACCTAGAACCGGTCAACCCGAGAGGTGCCACCTTCCCACCGGAAGCAGCCCTAAGCCCCGAGCCCTAGATGGGAATTATGCCTCATGTTTGACACCTTATAAGCAACCCATTCTTCCTTCTCTTCTTCCTCGTTCCACTCGCGGCGCCTCGTCTTGACAAGGCTTAATATGTTACCTGGCCAGGTTTACAGGTCTCAGCACCGTGGGCTAAACTACGAGATTCACACCTGGCCAGGTTTACAGGTCTCAGCACCGTGGGCTAAACCACGAGATTCATCACACCTGGCCAGGTTTACAGGTCTCAGCTTCCGTGGGCTAAACCGCGAGATTGAATTGCCTTGGTCTAGGTCTACAATAATAGCCACCATCTACACCTCGATCCAGGTTAAAGGTCACGGATTGCCTCAGTCCTGGCCGATAACTGTACTTGTCACCTGCTTGTGTGGTTTACGTGCTTCCGTGTGTACCAGTGAACCGGCCGAGGCATCGGACTCGAATTGCTGGACCGATCCAAGGGAATGGTTCTTTACATAAAAGTCGTGAAAGGCATAAATTAATCCGCATAGTCAGTTTTGAGTGGGCATGTCTGCAATTAGCATTGCCTTGATTGCTTGAGAAGTACGCACTGATTGCCGAGATCTCGCCTGATGATATCCTACTAAGTACTATTACCCTTTTCAGATCATATGAACGATAAGTCAGATCGGGTATGTACCAAGTAGACTAGAGGCCTGAGTACTTCATGAGAAATTATGCAAACTGGGCAGGGACCTTTAGTGCGTGTGTCAAACTGTTGCATAGTTTTGGAGAAGTTTTGCCATTCAAAAGTGATTTCCTCTTCCATTAATAAGTAATTCATTCAAGACATGGCCATGCATGGTCAGATCGGCATTAGGAGGAAAGGATGTCGGGAATACATGCATTACGCAACGATTCACTTCCCACGAACGTGAGCTCAACGATAACGTATCAAAAAAAGTATCAATGGGTCACGCATTGTACCACGCGCGAGGCGAGTGAAAGTAGCATGCTAGCATTACCTACTTCATGAACTTCGCTCGAAGTGCTCTATCAGACGAAAAATCGAACAGCAATTGTACAATCATGGCTACTTAGTATACTCGAAACCAACCAGGTTGGCAAGTAGCTCAAAAACACATCAATTACAGTTCCGTTAGTCGCTCCCAGTAGATTCACTTAGGTAGAATCTGAATACAGGCTCAGAAAACCCATATAGGCGGCCTTGCATCGTTAAAAATCGGGCCCCCTTCGATTATTTCTCTTTTCGGAATGGGGCGGTGATGTAACAGCCAAGCCGAGCTTGTGAGACGGCAATTTTTGAAGCGGCAAATTCCGTTGTTACAACTGGTAATTCACCCGCTGCCACCACAGACCCTTTGCATTTCGATTCCACCTTCCTTATCACCTACTCCTCTCACCCTCCAGTTCAGTTGCAACTTCAATCGCTCAAAGCTTATCGTGTATCGACTTGCCTCTTTTCACCTCATTCCGCAATATCGCTCCAGAGTTCTTCAGTGTTACTTTGGCCCGCTGTTCGTCTCATCTCCGCTCCTAAACTCGACATCACGAAACTCCGCACCTGTCGATCAGCCTTCATTCTCCGACGTGTCTCAACATCTTTTTTCGTTCGCCAAAATACGACAGGGCTGTTTGAGATCAGCCTGTGATTTGGCGGTTCCTTCTGTGCTGTCAGATCTCGAGGTTGAGGGAAGGAGAAGTTCTGGCTACCGGAATCATCATCGAATCGAAAGCAGCCGAATAATCTGAGGGTCGAGGCGACTGTTGGACCTACAGGGCAAGCTCAATTCACATCATCAACGACTCTCGGATAGTGGCAGCGACAAACAGCTCTATTTCGCCCATAGGTCACTCCTTCACGTCTTTTGGCAAACTCCAAGTTTGGCCTTAAGTTACATCACAACCTGAACAACAACCTCGGAGACGAATCAACCTGAAGGATGTTCTCCTCACCGACGCCGTCATTTCAGACCCTCTCCCACTATCCACAGCAATCGAATGCAATGATACTCTCCACACCGCCGAACCAGGTTCCTCAGCGAAAACGGAAATACGCAGACCCCCTACCATCCACCGTCTTGTTTGCGCCGTCAACATTCAACAGGCCAATCATCAAGCCAAAGCCACGAAGTGCAAATACAAAGTTCGGCGCCATGCTGACAATCCCTCAAGATGAGGCGGTGGAGTTCTCGCCGGCGATGCTCCACAAACTTACTGGGCAAACATACACACAGACAAAGAGGTTGCGGAGGGAAGACAGTGAAGGATCGGCCATGAGTACAGAGGAGGACGACCAGGAGGATAGGATGTCAGTCTCGTCAAGTCCGGTGGCACCATCTCGCACCTTACCCATCTCGATAGCAAGTCAAATGGAGACACCGCAATTGCGTCCGAATAGTGCTGCGTCGAAGCCTGCACCGAAATGCCATGTTTGCAATCGTCGTACGGAGAATCGAGGAGCTGGAGGGAAGTTGGTGGTCGGGCTACCGGTGGCTACAGAGTGTCCGTCATGTCAGAAGGCGACCTGTTCCGTGTGCACACGACAATGCGTCAGCTGCGAAACGAACATGTGCGGGAAGTGTACAGTGGAGAAGAGTGGATGGGAGCTATGTCGAAGTTGTGACGAGAGGTCAAGGAGACGCAACTGAGATGTGGAATTCGCATATGGTGCTTTATGGAACAACGGCGTTTGTGATATTGTCTGGGAGGATTTGCGTTTGAATTGCATACAGGGTTTGGGAAGCTGTAAGGTATGGGAGGGATATATCTTCTGCTTATGGTATGGCGTTATCTACGAGGATTTGTTTTGCTGGTACTTGCTTGTTTCAAGGATTATTGACTGGGGTTGTTTTGGTTGTCTTATTAATTGCTTCTTTTAGACGCGTGATCTCGGATTAGAGTATTTGTGGTGTTTTAATGGTGTCTAGAGTCCTTGAATTATGGTTTTGCTTAATGTTATGGAGTGCTTTACGGTCCATGTCCTCTTTGTATGCTGATCTGCTTAAGCTTGTGCACAGTCAAGTAGATATAAGTATACACAATTTACTGGTATAAGGTAATTACTCAAGCCTGCAACATGTCTTATTTCTAACAATCAAAGGTCAATCTTCGCCAGATATTTGAGTACCAATTGTCAACCCGGCTACCAGTTTCAAATCCTCACCCATCAGCAATCCAAGTTCATGGCTTCTTGATCTCGCTACCGATACGTATGCATTGACTTGCAGCAAAATACGAGGCCAAACATGGATGCATTGTTGGAAGCTTCTTCTCTTTTGTTGCAATATCGGGAACCGCGTACTAGGACCAACGAGAATCCATACAGGCAGTCGAACAGCCGGTTTGACCTCTACAACCCTGGAGCTGATACAAGATATCGGTATATCGAGTCTTCAATTGAAGAAGATTGGGCGTTAAGAACGAGAAGGAAGACTCCAGAGTAAGTTTGAATCTGTGTATTTGCATAGGACAAGGTTAACAACTACTTAGTAGGCTCTCATGCAGAAGAAACCAAGGGCCGTTTACCTTTCGGAGATGGCCGATGAACTCCTTGCGAAGCTCCTCATTCACACAATAACGAAGTATAATCTTTCGAATCTCATCAAATCGACCTTCTTTAGCACACGCTCGTATTTCCGCATCCATCACTCGTCGAACCCCAAACAGCTCCTCGAGAGTAGAAAGCAGTCCTTTCTGGAGCAAAAGAAGCAGGCTAATCCTCGTACTGTCCTGGATCGCGCTGCGAAGTGGCGGTCCTTTAGCCATCCAGAGAAAGTTGGCAAACGAAGGAAGAGTAGTCAGAATTGACTTTTCCAGGTCGAGTGGTATGCCATAATCATAGCCCATACAGTCTGGACTATCATCAGGGCCTGACTGTGCTGACTTTAAATGTAGCAGGCTCGTCCAGAAGACGCTTGTGTTGAGAATCGCCTTGTCGGAATATTCGGTCATACGATCGTTGCCAGAGGGGCTCCCTCGGGGTATCAGAAGCGGCTCTGTAAAGTGGTTCCCCCAGAATGGGATATATCGGCACATCGGATTCGGAGTCAGGCTGATGAGATTGCCTAGCTGCTCCCTCAGCCCTTCTGGATCCTGGACTGCATCATAGTCGACGAGAATGACCTTGAAGGACTTGAGTTTCACGACAGGCGCATGTTTTCCAGGTCGAAGGGAGTACACCCAAGCCTCCTCGTTCGGGTTGAGATCGAGTGTAAAGAAGGAGGATACGTCGAGCTCGCCGGTCCTGGGATTGATGGGTGCGTGTTGCTCGGATAGGTCTGTGATGGACTCGTACCAGTTGGGACCTGGTCGTGCTTCGGCGTATTGCTCGGGCTCGTATCGTCGTGGGAGAATCAGACCGTCGGCGACGAGCTCGTCTTCTGGCTCGACGGCGAGCCAGTACAGCCAGTATCCACGGCTGTTGTGTTCACCGTGTGGTTGCTCGAGGAATCGGATGATGGCGTTTTGGACGAAGGATAACTTGAATCTGCCGGCCGATTCTAGGGTGAGTTTGTTGAAGACTGCTGCCGTGTAAGGATGGATCTTGGAGCTTTCTGAGCACGACGGTATTGTATGGGGATCCATTGCAGGCTGGTCGGTGGATGAATGCTAGTTAAGGTGTGTATATAGAAAGGAGTACTGCTCATACAACACGGTGCTAACATTTTGACAGCTCTGGTCGATCGATGGACGCCCTCCTTATACTTCTTAAGCGGGAAACCGGTGTTGTGGAGATTGGGCTTATAACTTGACGGGCGGAAACATGCATGGTTTGATTCTTAATTCGGATAACACCCCTGACCACTAACATTACACAAGGACAAGCAAATACTAAGTACCTGTTTTAGGACTTACAATCCGCAGTCTCACAAGTATACGTACTTACTTCTAAGAAGTACAAAGTACGAAGAAGTGTGAACATGACTTCACATGCCTCTTTCATAACTGACTTGTTAGATACGATGGATGCACCGTCTTGACATCATATTTTTAAGTAAGTAAGTAACTTTCCCTTCCCTCATCCACTTGGGTATGAAGAATAAACAAAACAGAACTGACGAAACTTGTATAGAAGAAATAAAGGCAGCAGCATGCACCGTCCTGACAGTATACTCGTAAGCAACCTTCCCTTCGAAGCTTCCCTGAGTAACTTTCCCTTCCCTGATCCACGATAAAGCATACACAAAACAAACAGAACTGACGGAACTTGATGTATAGAAGATAGAAAGGCAGAAATTGTGACAACCACGGTCCGGAAACTAACGCAACACCGATGCTCGAGTCTGTCCGGACTCTAATCGGAGTCTGAGAAGGCATCCACAACTTCAGGCTCATGATCACTCTCCACCCTTCTCGACCTTCTACTCGACTTCCCCTTCGCACTCCACCCACTATCGTCCTGCTCTTCCCTCCTGGTATCCCTTTTCGTGGTTCTAGTTGCGGAAGGCTCATAGGCATCCGATGAACGGCGCTCCGGCTTGTTGCTCCGTCGTTCTCGTTGGGATGGTGCGTACTTCCGGCTCGCCCTCTGTTGCTCGAACTGCTTCTGCTGCTCCTTATATCGTGTTTGCTCTCGCGCCGTAGAGGCTTTCCTCCTATGAGAACGTTCTTCCGAGACATAATCGTCCTCATCGTCTTCGGGCCCTGACTCTGAAGAGAAATCCAATATCCCGGTGCTTTCATCGCCCACTCGTTCTCCCGGCCATTTTGGCTGCCTTCTTCTCCTACCCACCTCCTTATCTCCCCTCCTGCTAGACTGTGTCTCCGAAACGAAACCATCGTCACGGAGCTCCGCATATCTTGTTCTGTATTGATCTGTATTGCGCACAGAGACGAGATATTTTTCGAAGTGCGCACTGGCTTTTGCAACTTTTTTGAAATGGTGTCTCTCCAAGACGGGGCCCTTTTGTCTATCAGACTCTTGTACAGAATCGTCGCTTGCGGTATATCGCCGAGGCCGGACTCCCTTTCTGTAGTCCCAATCGGCAAGAGCTGCAGCAGTTTGGAAGGCATTCTTGATTTGTCGGCCATTCCAGCGATTCCCGAGACTCCAGTGCTGTCTGGCGAATTCCAAGATCTCTGACTTCTCGAAGGTGATGCGGGTTTTAACGCCTGGCATATCGTTCTGTCGCTTGAGACGTTTGAGGTTGATCTCCCAAATATCCAAGGTATTGCTTCTGTTTAGAGGTGGGTAGTATAGAGAGAGATGAATACGAGACTTTATAGCTTCATCAAGCTCGCCGACCCGGTTCGTCGTCAGAATTAGAATACCTGCATAGTACTCCAAGACTCGAAGGAAAACTGACCGATTCCAAAGCGTTAGCAAATCTGGAATTGTTTTACAGTAACCATGCATGGTCGACGGCTCCTCGGAGTGCATGTATATGCTGCGCTCGGAGGCGAGTGTGACATACCTGATACAAGACTGTTCTGCTTTATATCCCCTTTCGTTCTCTCCGCAAGAAAGACGTCAGCTTCATCCAAGAGTAAGACGCAGCCCCATTTTCTCGCTAGATCAAAAAACCCTTCAAGGTTTCTTTCCACTTCTTGAGCGGAGCCGTCACCGCCGATATCGCCGCAAGTAATGGGAAACAACGGTCGGCCTGTATGTGCCGCAACACATTCCGCCGTTGATGTCTTACCCACGCCAGGTGCGCCATGCAGAAGTATAATCAGCCCTTTTCCTTTCCCTTTTACTAAGTCGAACTCCCTTTTATCGCCAGTATTTTCTGCTGTCGTCCCACCTCTAGAATGAGAGGCCACCAATGCTCGTACAATATCCTTGTGACCCTTCGGTAGGACAAGGTCATTGAAGCCATCTATTCCTTCTGCTTCCCTTGCGTTTCGTTCGATCTCCTTCACCTTGTCGATATCTAGTGGTGCTATATGGATGAGTTATAACATGTTAGCCTTGATGTGCTTCGGTTTACTACTGAGAGTTGGAAATGCTAAAAAAAATAAGAGCCAATTCAACAAAGAGACTTACCCCACTTCCTTGTGAGTAGAACATAACCGTGTACTCTGTAACTCAAGAGACTCCAGCTTTCACCCACCAACCCATTTGGCTTATGTGTGTCTAGAAGTGCCGTGTTCTCCGTAAATTCCCTCCTAAGCATGACTCCGATCTCGCAATCATCCATAAACTTTCCAACATCGTTGTTATACCCAGGGCCTTCGCCTTCTTCGTTGCTGGGCTGTGCGATGACACCAGCATTGAAGTAAGGAGTAGAGATAGAGGACGGAATGCCAAGATCTGCTTGGTATTTTCGGAATGACTTGAAATCGATGATGATATCGCCATCTATCTGTGATGCAATGATATCAGTACGAGTCCTTGATATATTATAAACCTTACTACTACTTAGTACTTAGAAGTACTTAAGTAGGTATACCGGTACCGGCTAGGGTACCCACTAGTGCAAATTCGCTTGCTCAATCGAACACGTACAAACAAGTAGCCAGGTGATTCTGTCGACTGGGACATACCTCTTCTATATCATATTTAAAAAACGTTCCCCTCGGAATGTTTTCCTCCTTAAGCTTCAATCCCTGGTACGCTCTGTGAGCCACCTTTGTAAGCTTTTCAAATCTCTTGCCTCGCTCTATTAGCTTCCTTCTCTGCTCCTCGCAATCGTGCAGATAGACGAGAGGAAAGACGGGCAGGGAGGTAACTAAGCGGCGTCCGGTATATGGTTGAATTGAGAACTGCCTCGGTACGGGTACGAAATCGATACCATTATAGTCAAGATGAAAGCAGTCGATGCCAAGGTCTGTGAGCGTGACTGGGCTGTTTGCGTGCTGCATGGCGCCTACTTCGAAAAAATTGCGGCCCCGATATCGAAATGACGTACCTTTCAAACTTCGTCTGCCACCTATCTCTTTTAGAACTCTAAAAAGTTGAATGTTTGGTTCCACAGAACAAATCTCCACCCCAGGTCGGAAGAGATACCATAAATGTGAGAAGGGAAGCTCGCGAATCTTGAAAGTGCCGTTTACTACGTCGCGGTGTGTCTGGACCAATTCCTTGAGATCAACATCCAACAGTCGGATGAGCTCACGGAGACCATCTCTTAATTCTCGAAGCAGTTCGAACTCGAGCTTTGAATTGTCCGCGGATACTGAGAAATGCCGCGTTTCGTTCATAGTGCGATTGAACGACCACCGAAACACGCCGTCATATTCCCGAACCGGCTTCGACGGTTGTACGGTCGCCATCTTAGGAGCATCGATGTCAGTGCTTTCACTTCCCTCCGCCTTCGAGTCCAGCTGACGTTTGTGTGCAAGATTCACCCTTTCGACTCTCGCCAGCTCCAGAACCGTCTGTGTATGCGCATATAGAAGGAAGGTCGTACTTTCTGAAAGCGGAATTTCATCTGAAGCCGCCGCAGTTCGCCTTTCCATTTCATCAACCAATTTTTTGTATGCAGATCTGAGCTCCTGTTCGAAGTGGACGAAGACACGGAACGGCGAGAAGTGATATTGCAGATAGCTGTGCATCCCTGTGATGCTTGCGATTTTCACTCGTAGTGGACCGTTCATTATACCGATTCGATCCGGCAATGAAGACTCCGAATCAGTCTGGTGCTCAGGATCCAAGAGCTCAGGGGGGTTTCCATATCGATTTTGACGAAGTGAGGCAGTTTCTGGTGATTCGCTCGAAACATAAAAGTAGCACTTGTTTTCCGCAAATTCCAGCTTCTCAAACCATCGCTCTGATGAGACGTAGACGATCCCGTCGTTGCGATGAAAGTGATGCTCCAGGTCATATTCCGGGGAGATGGGGACCGGGGAGAACTTGGCTTCGGGTTGTGGATCGACTCCGATGTCGTCAACAGTTTCTAGTGGTGGTGTTTCGGGAGTGGCAGTAAGAGCTTGCAACTTCAGCAAAAGTTTGTCCCTGACATCTGCACTGAGGCAAGCTGACCCAAGTTCGCCATTGCTGAGGGTTTCGAGCAGTTTTACTGCTACCAGCTCCGTATCTTGTCGATTCGGTGAACTTGGAGGTGAACTTGGAGTCTCCGGTGAAACGTTTTCGGTCGCTTTTTCGGACATATTGCCTGGCTTCTGGATAGAGGAAGTAGCAAGACGCTGTTTTCTATACGACACAGACAGAGTTAGCTGAGCTTGAGTACTTCTTGCACAACTGAGAGCGCTCGAGCAAGGTACTTACAAGTAACGTATTTCGTGCCAACTGCGAAATGCGATTTTACAGTGTCCTCGAAAGCTGCCCCTCAACTTTTGTGCGGGGGAGCCGATATATGCAGAATATTTCAAAGACAGTTAGGAAGTAAGTAATAGTACAGCTTGATCAATTGAGAAAGACAATCATGCAAAGTACCCGTGGGTGCAAATAACAGGGTCGTCACATGCATTAGAACAGGAAATGTGTGCAAGGCAGACCGTCCACCTCGTACAAACTTCCTGTACCCGTACGGCTGAGTTGTGTTGTAACAAGTACTGGCCAGAAATAGTTGATAGTCAGTTCTGTAGCACCACAGTGCCGCAATGTTGCATGGCTGTTGGTATTATGATGGCGTATTTGTGTGGGTGCTACTGGGCCTTAGTCACTTACCGATAGCCGCCATTGCCCTGCACAGTATTAATGTAAGTACCCCGCTCTTGAATCTTGCAATCTTGATATTAGTATACCATGGCACAAAATCTAGTTATACTTGCATGAGGTAATATAATCCCTCTGATCTATTTGTCTCAATAGAGCTGCGCCCACCATGTATGTTGACACTGTTGCTCTGCATGTTACTACGAAGTACGTAGTACTCGAAGTAATGCACTGCCTGAATTCCTTCAGGCGGATAACAACATTCCTCTTCCCATTGACACAGTTTCTTAGACACTCCATTCGAATTCGTACAAAACCCCAAGTGGATAAACAACTCCCTGGACACTGCGCAAGCTTCCAGAACCTGTATGAGAATTGAGCGTACACAACTTCATTACACTCGACAACTCAAGTTATCAGATCGGAACGACTCTGACATGTCCTTTGCACATCCACCACCTTCTTATAGAGAAGCCGTGCGCTTGGATGAGTCGAAGCAGATCAAAGAGAAGGCACGGTACATCGTCGATCGGTATGTCGCGGACACAAAAAGCAGTAAGCTGGATGGAAGCATCCATCCGGCTCTGGATGTGTCCCTTATCTCGGAGAAGGTACCGAAGATTCGGCTGGATGCTGCGCCTCAAGATGGGGAAGTTGATGATTTTTTCAGAGAATGCATTGAAGAGGGAAAAGAAGTGAACCTGTAAGATTTACCCTGCTACATGGACACCGGTATTGGAAGTGAAAAAGCACATAACTGACTTGCATAACAGGGAGCTCCACTATAAGGACGTTCAAGCGGAGCAGCAACTCTTTCTCTCTGCCATTGAGGATTTCAGCCGTACAACAAAGGGCAAATACACGGCGCATATCGATACGAGTGCTATCCATACCATTGAGCAGGTTTGGGACATCATCGATACTGCTGTCGAGAAATACGAAAAAAAGGCTGCCGAGAAAGGGCCATGGGGGAGGTTGCGTAGGGCATTTCGAAGACTGGGAAAACATAGCGAGAGTGCAACTAGTTGGCTCGGTTTAATCCCGAACAACTCCAAGTACATGTCTCTCGTATGTGGAGGGTTCAAGCTCGTCATTGAGGTAAGATACGGTCTACATTGCTTTGTTCGGGCACCATATACTCACGGCTTCTTAGGCAGCAGCACACCTGCATAATCTTCGAGAGGAGGTATTTGAAGCTCTTGCAGACATTCCAACCATACTGAACAGCACCCATCGGCTACTTGCAATATATGACGGAAGCAAACGATTGCTTGACTTTAGTTCTGAGTTGTATGTCAAAACCCTCAGCACTCTAGCCCACATTATTCGGTACTTCCAGCATAAGTCGAGCACAAAGGCTATAAAAGCTCTTTTTCAACAATCTAGCTTTGGGATGGACCTGACGGAGAAGTTGGAAGAAATGAGGACTGCAAGCCATAATTTCAATCACGAAGCAAATTTATGTGGAGTGGAACTTGCAAGGAAGGTCCACGATCTCAGCCAAAGCACAAACGCAGTGGTAGGCGCCACATACAGAGATGTTCGTCATATTGGCGACATGGTGGAAACTACGAGGGTTGAAAGTCGAGTAGTTGGTCAGGAGATTCTAGAAGGCCAAAAAGGGATGAATGAAGCCGTGGTAGAGCTGAAGCAGCTCCTATTGGCGAGTTCTGAACTGCTTCGAGTCGGTACGTCTTATGCCCCAGTAACGATTCAGTGCAACGCACAGAAGCTGCAGCTGTTTGGTACTGCTTTGCTAACTTGGTTTTGAACAAGTAGCCATTTTGGAAAAGAGGGGAAGGTCCCGATCCCCGTCACCATTAAACAGTAGAGGTAAGCTTATAAGCAACTGCGACGAGGTAACAATCAACTTCAGTGGACCTTATCTAACCATGGCTTGACTACGACAGGTGCACTTCTTGAGGAAAAAGATAATCGCAAGTTGCTGCTTTCTCGCCTGACCTACGACAAAGAATCTGCAGCAGAGGACATCAGCGAAAGTCTGCGCCTTGGGGCCAGATTGAGTGTGACAGATCAGGATCGTGCGGTGTACATAATGAAATCACCTATCCTCGACGAATGGCTCAGTGCCCTACACTCTACCACCTTGGTAATCAACAACAATGTACCTCAGAGTAGAGCATTTTCACCAGCCCGTTTCGTGGCAGCAAAACTCATCGATGCCTTTCGCCATTCGGAAAAGGCCAAAGCGCGCATGCTAGTCGTGCACCACTTTTGCAAAGGGAGACGCGACGATATTACTGTTATTCTGAACAGTTTACTGGCACAGCTCGTTCGTCAGTGTCCAAAGCATGTACAGACATTAGATCCTTTGATCAAGCTCGGCAGTTTTTCTGGAGAGGACGCAAAAGCTGTACGCAGGAGGCTTGAGAAGCTAATTGAGCTTCTGAATCCCCAGTTAATGGTACTGTGCGTTATTGATAATTTGTCTTGCCTGCTTGATAACGAGCGACAGGTTAGTTTGGCAGCGAATCGGATGGTGAAGTGGCTTGTCAGTTTGACAGAGAAGAAGTGGGAGAATGGTGTTGTTTTCAAGGTTCTTTTAACTGCAGGACATCGGTTGCATGCGGATGCCGTGAAGGATGGGATGCTCAACTCAGCTGGAGGTGGTCATCTCGAGGTTCCAAGGCAGATTGCAAGGGGTGGTGGATTCAAAGAGATGAAATGGGAGATGGGAGCTGGTCGACGAATCTGAAAAGTACTTAAGTTAAGTACATAGGAATTCGAAATATCAGCAGGTACCTAGGCTATAGGTATCCGCAAAAGCCTGCTTAATATACCGAGAGAAGAACAAGCTGTCCGATACGGCCCTTCCGAAAGTTACTGATCCATCTAACCTGGCTGAGTCTTTTAGTTCTCACGTCATTAATGCATTGTTCTCGGATATATAAGTACTTACTTAAGTACTTAGCTAAGTAGTACTTGTTGAATTCGGTGCACACTGTATTTACTTCCCTTTTCAGCTTAGCACGTAATGGTGTTAGCTGTCTTCCGAATGGACCCCAAGTGCTTAGCGTCTCTACCCGGAATATATTAATGGGCATCCGGGCCTACCGGGTATAAGCACCTGTCAGAGTGCCGGTAAATCCCGAGCACACTAGCAGGGCGCGCGCCGACGGCCAGGCACCTCCAAGTGCAATCCACTGGGAAGCCACTTAAAAACAGGATGTTCGGCAGTCAGCCGAATGGTCGCTTGCGGAGAAGCAACAAAATGCCTCGCAAGCGGTGCGTCAAAGAGCACGCTATCGGCTATTCCCTCGGTATTTTGATCTCATGAACTTGTTTGGTGTTTCACTTGAGCGTCCCCCATGAATTAAGGGATCAT
The DNA here is from genome assembly GCA_003788565.2 of Ascobolus immersus RN42. Lineage (NCBI taxonomy): Eukaryota > Fungi > Ascomycota > Pezizomycetes > Pezizales > Ascobolaceae > Ascobolus > Ascobolus immersus. Next base: position 220,597 of record ML119686.1, read on the forward strand.
AGATGCTGCGTTAGCTTCACGATCACCAATTGGAGGTCCATTCCACGGTAATAAAAGCCAGCATCTAGGCAACTTGGAGCTTTAGTCTTTCCGATAGTAGCATCACAGCTCCCGCTAAACTTCCGTCTACGCACGGGGCAGATGCATGAGTTTCTAATTAGCAATATCAGCGAATGATGCCACTGCCTTTGGTCCATTTATAACCTAGGCTGACCGCGGATGGCCGAACAAGATTCACGATATGTATGGCTGCCGGACCTCAAGTGATGCCGGAGCCGAATGATATTTTTCTATTTACCTAATGCACTTCAGATGAACAAAGGTATCTGCTAGTAGTACCATCAATAAATTTACACTAGAATACAGCATACTGACAATCCACCGCGCCCGTGAATGCCCAAAGGAAAAAGAACGAAGAAGATATGCCAGGAGAAGACCTATGATGTACCCCGGAGTACGAGGATCATCAATCTTAAAGCTCTAGCTTTCCTCGATTAGCCAATCCCTACATGGATGTTTCCGAGGAGATACGTGCCATAGGAGCTGGCTGGCAAATCAGCTATGGACGAGTTCACCGAACTACGCCGACAGAAGGAAGCCTGGCACTACTGATCATGGTAGGAATGAAGGAAGATCCCCTAAGCGACCCATTACCAATCTCAACGCCAAAGGTAACCTCAGGAGCTCCAGCCATCATCGAGCCTACCAGTAATGCACCTTATCCGATTACCGAAAGGAGAATACCCCAGAGAAACTCGAGCGCGACAGAGCAAACGAAACAACGCAACCATACTTTTCAACCACAAGCCAGCCAGGATAAACTGGAACCGTTAAAAGGAAACAAACGCCATAGAACCCAAGAGATATGAACTAAAGAGAGGATTTATAATGCATGAATTAAGAAATGCTGAAGCCGTGTAGTATGTGTAATGTGCATATGCATACGCCGTATGTGAGTGCAGTCTCGAAAAAAGAAACCCATTACCTCCACCAAATGCCACCCGTCAAATGGAAAAACAAAAATGGTATCATTGCGGTTGTTGAACGGATTTTCCCTTCTCTCCAGCACCATCCTCCGCGTCGTACCGTATAAAGAGCATCTTCATGTCGAAGGACAGCTCATCAACAGCGTAATTCTCATCGATCTGCCCAACGGCGCCTCCGGCCGCCCCTTGAGTCCTGATGAGCTCGGTCACCTTCTTCAACAGTTTCTGAACCTTCATCATTGTCTGCTCATCATCCTTGCCGCATCGCCACCCTGGGTTTGCTCCATGCTTTAAGAAGACCTTGGCAAGCCCATAGAAAGGCAATCCATCACGACAGAATCCAATTCTTGAAGAGGGATCGGGGAATTCGAGGCTCAGATCCGTATCCCACGCAAGCCTCCATTTCTCGAGAGTTTCGTTCATACGCTGCGCAAATTCGGCATAATCCTGCTGATTTTGTGAAGGTGGAGGCACTGAGACCGAGTTACGGCGCACACCGTAAAGATGCGAGACAGGAGCATGGTGAGTGACTTGTGGAGTCCATCTGTCTGACGGAAGCTGTTCGGATGAAAGGAGTGCACTGTGGAAAGAGGCCTCCCTGGCTTCCAATGCGAGCTTGTTCTGTCCCAGCCAGATGGATACATGAATAGCATGTATCAAAATGAACTTGCCATAAGCGTTGGTCGTTCCCGGGACAAACAATTCCGAGCGATCCAAAAGCTGATGCATAGCTGTCTTGAACTTCAAAGGCCTCTTCATGCAAGATAGACCATCCGACGACAGCTCTCCCCATCCCAACCTGCTCATACACTCCTCGCTCGTAGAAGCTCCCCATGGCCCGTCATCTGCCGGCAATGTAATATCCAATTCGCTGCTTTGAATGACCGGTGCTTTGCTGAAATATATGACATACGCCATGTCCAGTAGGTGTATGGCATACATCACACGAATTCTGCCCTCCTGTAGCACCCAATTCCTCCAATTCCATTCACCCTGAGCGGGCAAGTCGACATAATGGTACGGACTGAAGAAGGGCTGTGAGGGGTCAGAAAGTTTGAATAGATGTGCATGCCTCGCCATTTCCACAACCTTCCCAAACGTCTTCAAGGAAAGGTCTCGGTGTCGGTTTGTACCATGCCAGGTCAACAAGATGTGGAAGAGGATACAGCCCAATACCAGCTCTGTAGCTCTCACCGATAGCACCTGTGCGTGTCCCTCATGGTCCACCACCACTGGACTTTGCGCCAGAAAAGCGTTTCCTTCCCTGTCCAAGTAAAGCAAACATTTATCCATCAATTGCCTTACATGGTCAACCTGACAATCTGATGAATAAACCGCTCCCATGCAGATAATGGCCATAGCCAGAGCCTCATGACATTGCGTAATGTTGAATGTTGGAAGATGGACGAGTGGGAAATGCGAAAGGAAGTTTGTCTCAAAGAGAGACTGGAAGTTCCGTATGCGCTCCGGAGTAATGAGTTGCTTTAAATCTTCGTCATCGACCGTGGTAGTGCTCGAAATGCTTGCTGGTGATTCAACGAGTGGTGTCGTGGCAGGGTGGCCGGCCGGGAATAGCGTGTCGATGATCCGCGTGCTCAAGTCGGTATGGTTGTCAGATAAGTAACTGAAGTAGCCATCGATGTCCAGTCCCCCGGTCTCGTGGCCCATATAAAATGGTGACTCATCCGGCATTCCCACCAAACCCTGCATACCTTCTGGTTGATTGAACGACATGAAATGATCATTCCCGGCGGTGAACCATCCGACTTCCAGCTGCTCCTCAACTGAGTTCATTGGGATAAACCCGCCGAGGTTGGATGGTGCAGCTGATGCGTGTGGTAACAAAGACGATGGTCGAGAACCATATCCCTCTCCAGCAGAAAATGAAGAGGCCCTTCTCGGTTTTGGTTTATAATTATGCTTATCGTCAAGTTCGAGATATGCATGAGGATGCCGTGGCGAGGGAAAGTTGAATTCTTCTCCATAACCGAGTGACGAGTGCCGCCTGTGCAGTGAAGCTTCCAGGTCTGTTGGCGAGACAAAGGAGCCGAACGATGGTGTAGTTGGCGTTTCGATGGTTGGGGAGTCCAGGTCTGAGAAAGCCTGGGGACAGTCAGTAAGCGCTCGCAATTCACATAAAAGATGCACAAGGCACATCGGGTTGAGGGACACGAACCGTCGAAGAAGTACGTTGCAGGCCAGATGTGTTTCCCTTCTTCTTCAGAGCTGCAGCCGCAGCTGCAGCCGCTTTCCGACTTTTATGGCTATCAGAATAGGCCAGATGCGAGGCATTTGTCGGATTTCCGTTCCTTAGAGTGCACTTTTGAAAGTGTCTCTTCAAAATGTCTGATCTCGAGAATGTGTCTCTGCAGATGACACACTGGTAAGGGCGGTCTCCGGTGTGTCGAAGTAGATGTCTCTTCAAATGCTTTGCATGGAGGTAAGTCTTGTTGCAATTTGGACAAGGAAACTTTCCATCTGCATCCCTATGCGGTGTAATGCCAGTTGCACCACTCAAGCCGCTCGTGATGGTGAGTTCTTTCTTCTCTTGCTTTATCCTTCGACTCGGGGCTGTGCTCGCAGTTGACCGAGAACTCCCGACATCGGAGGGTGTCAAGGGAGAATCCAAGCCAGACGGGTTCAGGTCCATAGGCTCTTGCTTTGATATGGAGATCGGGCCCAGAGATATAGGAACTCGCATTGGCGGAGGTGCATGCAATATTCCGGATAAAACCTCCTGGGTTGGTGACTGCGAACCGGACGACATTTGCAGCCGTTGGGCGACAAGCTGGGGATTGACAGCCGGGGTAGTCAGGGAGGGCGAAGCACTGCTAGAGGGGTTTCGACTAAAGGTGGTGGAGCTCGGTGTTGCTGCAGCGACTGCAGCGTGGATGGATTGTTTTCGCAGTTGTTCCCGGTACTCTTCATCGATTCTCTGCTGGTCTGGTGTTGTGGTGCGCTGTGATACAGTCTGCTGGGTAGAGAGCTGAGTCGGAGGTGTCGAGAAGGTGGTGGAGGGTGACAGACTTGTAGCGGTGGTCGGAGAGACGGAGGCTGTGGAGTATGGCAACGTCGGGAAGCGTTGCCTATGCAATTCCTGAGGATCCATCGCAAGGTCCGGATAGAGATATAGATGTGGGGATGTGTTGATGATAGTAGGGCCCACAGTGGGTCATACAGACAGGCAGTTCCTCAAATCAAACCTTCAGAATGGGGAAAAGGTACCCTTTTCCGGAAAAAAGAGATCCACGCGGAGGCAAATGGAGCCGTCCGTCTGGTTTCGGGATGTCGTTAGGCGGAATTTTCTTTCCCAGCTGCGTCTCGTCTTCCCAAGCACCAAATTTCTCTCGAGTGCAGCGGTAGCGCTTCCGCCAACCAAATCGATTCTGTCTCAACTAACTGCCTTTCAATACGCATGTGCCGCAGTGACCTGCCAGTTATGCCGTCAACCGAGATGCCTCGAGGATTTGGCGAGCGTATGCCGTCCGCAGGCGGTTCGAAGATATGTCAACCGTATCTACCCTTGAGAAAATAAGAGGGCGCGGTTCAGTATGTGTATGTTATGAGCCAGAAATGCTTTAGTTATACTTGTACTAAAGAATGTTCTCGGATCTGGAAGAGGTTGGTTCATCGTTAGCTCGGTCTTCAGCCAATTGGACTCAGCCCAGTGCATACAAGTACAGTCTCAAAGCCGATGTGAAGCTTGCAATGGACAAGGACAACTCACCACCACCGTCTGCGAATATAGACGAAGAATAGAGCAGTTCAACGTTGAAAATGTTCCCAGGCAGATAGATTCAGCAGCAGTCTCAGTCTTTCTCGATTTCCAGTAGAATTGCAATGCCGTGGCTACTTGAGACGAAGGCGGAGGTTGTGAATTGAAAAACGGTGCTTGCCGTTGAAGGTTGGTTCGAAGAGATGGTGATGCCGAAATGATCACCGCTTGTCCCACAGTGGAAAGGAATGGCAGCTAACGGTTCATGAAAGTCGCCCTGTTCTGCTACCCTTCTTGCACTGCGTTGCGTACAGAACAAAGATATGTTACGAACAGAGTTGCTCAGGTGTCGGAGAAAGGCGAAAGTCAACTTCTCCGGCAGATGAAGAGCTTTTGTGAAGTCGATATCCAGAAAGCGGGTTTGCCACACTGAAACGGGTTCGGGGCAAAGGAGCTGTTGACGAATGGGCGTGTTGCGCCGGTAACGGCTAGTCGTAGAAAGAGCGGATGTATCACTGACGCACTCTCTTTCCAATATAATATAAGTCGGTCAACGAAACGGCTTCAGTAATCCTCAAACTGGACTCCACGACAGTGCTTGAAGGTGATGTTGAGTGAAGCAGAAAGTCCAATAGCAGGCTGATGAAAGGAAGGTGGTGAAGTGAAGCTTCGCAGGCGGACCAATCTCCTGTGTTAGGCTCTGGATTGCTTTTGATTGACCTGGACACAGCCGCACGTTGTTTACGGCTCCGTTAAAAGTGTAATCAAATAGCTCTGAGAGCCACGAGCTATTTGACCAGTCCAGAAAAGCAATATAATCCGGACAGGCAGCTCTTGTTGGTGAGACACGTCCAGAACATCGGACAGGGAATAGAAGTGTCAACACTCCATCGGCATTTCCTCACTGCACGACCCAGGCAACAATGTAAAAGCTGACAAAATGGAGGGGTTTGCAGCACAATTCTTGATAATCGCCATTACACTGGCAGTGACCTTGACCTTCGGCACTCAGTGCTTACCAGCTTGCCAGTTGCAACTAAGCATCTTTCTCATCCATATTTCAAATAAACGAGTCATTCCAACGTTCCAAGCCACTCGCCATCAGCGACATCATACACGACCATTTCCGTACATGTTTGCCATCGATGAGCACACATCCGGAGATATGAATGTCTTCAGCCGCATTGACTTCCCACTTTCAATAAAGTCTAGGCTTTGCCCCAAGTGCAGATGATGAGATGTGCGAAGGCATGTCATCTGAGTTGACTGGGCCTGGCGCTCCGTATACGTAGCAATCGCTAGTATAATAATACCCCAACTCCAGTCATAAGGATAAATATCATAACAAACCCGATGCGGGTGTCGGTCAAGACACCGTTTTCGTGAGTATGAACAGTCAAGGGGCAGCCAGCGTACGAAGCTCACTAGATTATCCCAGCTCGAAGCATTGAACCTGCCCATCTAGGGTACAGAAGTCGATGGTCATCGGCTTGCCGGCTCCAGCTTCTCTTCGTTATGCTCGAACATTCTGATAAACGCCATGTTACACAGGTGTAATCAATTTCCATTGGCATTCCTGCACAGGAACGACGCCACGCATTTGCATATTCTCGAAATGTTCTTCGATGTCTGTGATAGCAATTGCACCCATTTCATTGCAAAGCGATTGCGATGAGGGCGCTTCTCCTGAGAAACGATCCAACTAGCCGTTCATACCGCAAACCGAGTCAACCCTGCGTTGTTAGACATCAACCTGAACATACAGGAAAAAAAAGCAAGCACATCGAATTGCTTGGACCTACATATGAGAAGGTCACAATCTTAAACCGAGACCTTACGTTAATTTGCCCTGGAACGGCCGAAAGGGTATGTATTCCTGAAAAGGTGCCAATACAAGTACTGTGTTAACTGCGGACGTTACCCAAAACACAACCACATACAAATTCGATCAAAGGCAGCCAGGGGTGATCAGACCGCCCGAGCCAGCTAACGGCTTCTGCACCTTCTGATTTGCCTGTCTCATTTGTATGTACATATGTATGGTTGCTGGGCTGAAAGTATGTACTTGGTTGTAGGGTTTCGGATACCTAACCGAGCGATTAGATACTGGCAAACTGATTTAGTCGACAACATACCATGATTACCATCCAGCTCCGTAAATCACATACATCTTCTGCGAGAGGTATGCATATATGTACGTAGGTGCTTCCTTTATACGGAGGCCAAATCGGTGGGATACAAGTACAGCTACCCATATACAAAGCTCCAGAGTATACATATGTCGTGGAATTCTGATCCTGGGACCCGGAACGCCCATGGACAGGGAGCATCAAATCATTAGAGCGTCGTGTAACCAAACGCAGTACCGTGCATCGCCAATTCTATCCTTGCCACGAGCACGCAGCACACAAGCATTTCCCCTCCAAACGGAAAGCTTCTCATAACGGGTATGGTAACGACGTTTGATTGCAAACTGTGCACAACGATCAAGGTTAGCACACACTCCAATCCGAAGTGTGACATTATCCATCCTGATCTGACATGCCTCCACGTTTATGCAACGAGGGAAGCAATAAAGACTCATAAACCGAGTGCTCGGACAATCTCCCAATGAACACTTCTGCCACTTAATGCACCTCATAACGTGGTCCATTCGATTGGTTCAATGCACCGGTCCTTCCGTATATATCTGAAGGGCATAGATATGTACTTATTAGTACACCGTACTCCCTGGCGAGTATGATTCGGCCTCAAAGCCCTTGCGAGAAAATCTCCCAAACGGTCGGCTTCTCCTGTTTCCAGGCTCTGTGGTCAAGCATCCAAGACATATTCTTTGACGACCGAAGAGACAATAGCATGTCAGCTACTAGAATCTGTTCGTATAAACCGTTGATTCGTATGGGTTCCTTGCCCTGCCGAAGCATTGTGACCGGTAATATGGCCATAACGATTCGCATGCGTGCCTGTTCATTTGCGAGTAGCCGGGTCTTCAAGATGTGCCGGTGAGCTCATGCCGCACTACTTCCAAGCGTTAGTTGTGTGCATAAGAGTAGCAGTACAAACTGGCTTATATTTCGTTTTGTAGCCGTGTGTTTTGGGTGTAAGGATCCTCTGTAGATAGGCTTGCATGGTGTTTGTCGCTGTAGGTATCCGCACGACATACGTCGAGTTGCTACTAAGTAAGGAGCATCGTGCAACCTCAAGTGGCCGAAAGAAAGAGATTGCAGCCTTGCGTACTAAGTACTTAGTAGAGAGAGATCAGTTGACTATGGGCCCTTCCCACGGTAAGTAAACTGCAAGCGAATCAGGCGTTGAAAAGTTCAGATGTATGACAGAACATATGCAGTTGAAGAGTGATTGAACTGAAGCATAAAGGCACTGCCGGAAAAGAAGAGGTTCGCTGTTCCTGACAACCGAAAATTGGTGAAGCTCGACAAGTTGATTTCTGACAAAGTAAAGTACTTTGGGGGAAAGTCTTTGATCCTCCGATTCTGTTTTCCGGATAGGCGTCCTGTGGCTTGATTTAGTTATGTGGCTCTGGGTACGGTGGCTTGTATAAGGGTGGCTGATTGTAAGGCTTGGCACTTAGGTAAGACCAAGATGCATCATGTGACGTTATTTCCATAATGAGCTCCGAACCTCGAATAATGAATAGACTTACAAGCAACGTCAAGGACCGACTTATGCGAGTGATCACAAAGGAGCCTTTATTTATATAGCTTAAGATTTAGCAGAAAACATGAAGCACGCAATTAAAATCCTCAACTTGATACAAGTTGGATGTAAGAATACTGCAGCCCCCGGGACCCCTCGGAGTTTTCTGCAAACGGCCACACTTGGTCAAGACGTACACTCAGCAAACACGTGGACCACTTGACCCGCAAACTCTCCACACCATATTCCGATTTTGTTGCTCATGTTGGTTTACAACGCTCACCCTCACCCAACCATATCTGATCGTCCAACCCTCAACATTTCAGCAAACACACGCACAGCTTATCCTCAAATACACTACCAGACTCTTTTTCTCCCGCGACACCAAACCTCACCAACTTAGCACACAATCAACGCTCGCTCAAGTCAGCTTCTGGATCGCCCGTACTCCCCTTGGGATACTCTCGCAAGATGGCTTTCCAAAACTTTCTTTCTGACGCAATCGATCCAAGTCTAGAGGGATTCGGTGTACAAGCCGCGCGGTTTTCAAATCGAGAGGAACCTGTTGACATTCAGCACAACACGTATAATCCGCACGCTGAAGTCAACGAGGATCTCGGAGAAGAAATAGCACCCTTCTCAAATACTGGAATGAACAAGCGACGAAGAAAGTCCGAAGCGCTGGAAGTTGATACAAGTAGACTCACTCTTGACAACATCGACCGATTCATCAAAAAGACCGAAGCACGATGTGGGCCAGATCACGAGCATGTCAAGCAGCTAAAGGATCACAAACGGAAGCTGCGCAACAGGCAATCAGCGTGAGTAATCCCTTATTTTTGTTTACTCTTTACTAAACGTTTGGCTAACATTCTTCAAAGAACACAATCCCGGCTTCGACAACGGCAAACGAGCACGGTTCTCTGGAATGAGATTAAGAAGCAAAATGCTATCATCAGTCAGCACATGGCACAGCTTGCTCTATTGACGTTCAGAGAGCGAAAGAGCCGAGCTCGTCTACGAGGCTTATCCGACTGGGCGAGCGGCACCCATACCACCCATGGCAAGCTGGCCTTGAGCGAGCTCGAAACCAACACGTCGCGAGCCACTTACTCAAGAGATGCAAGCAACATGAACTCTGAACAACCATTTGCTTCTCCCGATATATCTTATGACGAGTCTATGACACAGTTTACACCTGTAATCGACACTGCATTTGAACAACTTCTGGGAGAGTCTGATGCCGTTCATGGAGAGGTTGGTGCCAGGCACTCGAGGCCAGACGATCATGGTAGGATTCAAGACCAGAGATGTGCTTTAAGCCTGTGAGCTTTGAAGCGATACTTCTAAAGAGTCTTTCCGATTTATTCGTGGTGCTACTTCTAGAAGCTCGAGATTGCAGATTATGTCGGTTTTCATAACAATACCCTTTCCCGGCTTTACTTTTCATTCTATTCTTGTTCTATATCATAGTAGCGTTGCTTTTTTGGCTTTTGCATCTTGCTCCGTTTTGGGTACTACTTGGTAATCTTTGTGTTTTTTATGCAGTCTTTGAGTTGATTTGGCGACAGTTTTCTGGGGAGATTTGATATCGTTTTTACTTCTTAGTATTTGCTATTGGGCCTTCCTAATTAATCATGGACAGTACATATGAGCACCGCTACTTCTTTCTTCTGCTTGGTGATTCTCCCAATGTAATATAATAATAGTATTGATCTAGTTCCTGTCTCGCTGTTATTGATCAGACTGTCTCTTGCCGTAGCTCTCCATGCATGTGTTGTATGTGGCTTACAGATCAGCTCGAGATAACGTTATAACGTTAACATTCCTAAGAACGCGAGAAAACTTGCAACCGTATTATACTTTAGCTGTTTACTTGTTCACAAGGGCTCTAAACAAGGACAGGACACTGGATATGCCAGCCTCGAAGAAGTACTTGGGTTTAGTTGCCGGTATAGTGATAATGCCAGTTGGATTAATATTGGGCTCGAGTTTATCGCATTGTAATGCACCGGCAGGTTTGCACCGAAGCTCACCAGGAGCCGGCCGGTATCTCTCCGAAACTCCTGATCTTTGTCCCGCCTCAAATGCGCAGCTTCCTTACGAAGCAAGGGCTACCAAGCTCTTACTGTTTGGCTCATGAAGTATTACGACTGAGTGCCGTGGATGGCGGCGTGAAGTTGGTGATCCTTGGCTCGGAGTCGTTAATCTGACATGGTTACACGCACATGGTCATTTCCGCTTGGCTTGCGTCTCCTCGCTTGTGTGGAAACTTTAGATCAACTCTTTTTCAACTTGAACCATCTTTGATCTTTCCAACAAACTTGGTTACGGTTATCATGCCTTCAAACGGAGCTTTCTTCGCCAACACTACCCCTCTTCTGGGTCAACTCCGTCGGATTGACCACGCTCGACGATCTTTCATCAAACTCCTCCATGAGACGACAGTTTGCTGACTCCTCCGTCAGGTTAAGCGGTAGCGAACGCATCTCGAACAAGCAAGCCGCAACACTGCTCGTCAACTTGAACCTTTTCCTGCGTTCATTGAGAAGGCTTCTCGATTGTTTGGCGCACACATATGTACAAATGATATGATTTGTACAGTTACGTATGTACAAGTACATCTGTCTCTCCCTGCCTACCGTCATGCAATGCGCACGTTGCGGCACGGCGGCTCGAAGTCTGGTCCGCGGATACCCTGACTATGACATTGGCTCTTGGATCTCTAGCTCCTCCGTAGCTCGACTTCCGACCTCCCCGCAAGATTACTCAAAACTGAAGATCCCGACCGAAGAAGTCTCCTTTGGATTTCGGCCGCTGTCAGTCTCGGAAGATGGTCATCTCCGGAGAGACAGGTTAATGTGGACTCGACTCTCGCATCCAATTGCATCATCCTGGACCCTGCTTGCAATTACACATGAGCGAGAGGGCTTGGTCGTTTGTGTGCACAAGAAAGAAGGATGGGGCTTCTGGACGTTTGGGGTTTGGTTTTGCTGGGCTAGTGTCGAACGGAGGACGCCATCCGCAGGATCTGAAACGGAGCCCTCAAACCCAAATCAATTTCCCATCCTGCTCAAGCAAGCGGACCTCGAGCTCGGATCCAAGATGTGGGTCACCACAAAGCGGGCTGGATTGAGAGCAACGAATGACATCTGCGATTTTGCGAGTAGCATGTACGTTCTTCGCCTCTGATGGTGATCGAGAAAGCGTGGTATGCCGACCGTTGGGCAGATATTTGGAATGAATTCCACAACACAACCGAAGTGGGTGCCCCGGTTTACACGAAACGGTTTTGCTTTTTTTTGTGAGAACTCGTGGGAAAAACATGGAATGGAGATTGAGGGTCTTTCACGCGTGGAAAAGGAGTGAGGGCACGCTTCCGAGGCTTCCGACCTAGGCAATCCAAGCAAACTTTTTTCTTCGCAAAACAGCAACACTGCACCAAAGAGGCAAGTTTTCGCAAAACTGTCGGGGCCCTTGCTGAATCGGGCAAATTTTGGTTGCGTGTCACCAAACCAGCTGAGTCCAGAGTTCGAGACCTAAACCTCCCTCTTAAACACTTTCGCTCCTTTTACGACTGGGAACTAGAGACGATGAAGAAAACTATGACGTTTTAGCTGCTTGTTCCTCAACCTCTGGCGTTTCAAAGCTTTTGCACCCGATAAGGTAATCTCCTTTAAGCTCCTTCTGTTAGTGCAGAAAGATGGAGGAAGCATTCTAACCGGCGTTAGCTTCGACAGGCATTCATAAACATTTTACAGATACATCATACCGTTGGTAGAAAAAGTACTCGTACATACATACATCTCTCTCTGAGCCTTTCACAAACACACTGCGGCTGAGAATTCACCTTGTACGAACCCTTTCCGCCTCTCCATCGGAGGGTTGTCTTTGCACGTGGCTGCAATCTTCCGAACTCCCGTTGCACTCGATCTACATACCCTATGTACGCCTCCCTGATTCAGACTTCGAGCTCGGAGGGTACTGCCGTTCAGTAAACCCGAGGTCGAGTACTGATTCTGGCCCACGAGTGATCTCATATTGATATGAGATACGGTACCTGCTACACTACGCTTCCTTGGAGTCTGAATACTTCTTTTCGAGGTGGACAAACCAGTAGCTATAGGCCACCCGATTTCCTGAGAAAGAGACATGTCAAAGAAAATCACCATCATTCGAAAAATTGAAAGCTTTGCAGAGTGAGAGCGTTGAGACTGGCAATTCGTCTGAGAGCACCATACAACAAGGCAGCAGTTACTTGTGCTCCTACTCCAATGGCGCCATGGCTTGCTTGATTCTAGAATTCTATCCATTGCCAGCGAGTGGATCACGTTCGAAAGGGGCTGCAAAACATCAATGTCATCATTTTGAGAATGCAGAAGAACCCTATCCCGTCGTATCAGTTCTTGTACTCATTTGCTTCTCTGAGTCCCTCATCTTGTAGAGGCCAACCCGAGAGGTACTGTTCCAGCGAGCCATACAGGATTGGCAGCGCTATCCGCAAGTTGTAAGGCCGGAAGATTGGCAACATGGATGGTCCTACTCCTATTGAACTGATCGGGATCCGGCAGGTCTAAGTGAGTAACCCTAAGGTCTGAGTTGAGTTTGATATCGAATTCGTCAGAAGTCGTCAAGATGTTCGGCAACGCTGCTTTTATGCACTCCTTTTCGGTGAGATCATACTACCTGTCAAACCCACGTGGATCACGCGAGCGAGATTTGCTGTGTGGAGAAACCATGCGGGCAGAGTGCAAACGAGAAGTAAGATCGAGTTCGCAACCACGCCGCAACGCGAAGCCGAACAGGAATAGTAAGTATCGCAAAACCACCAATCTCTCTAATGAACCTTGCAAGCTTGCTGGAAAGAGGATGCCGTTGCGACCTATTGGAATGACGTGAATACTTCCAGAGGAGCATAATAGGTTCTACGAGTCAGTCCAACTACATATCACGGCGCGACTGACGGATAGGTGCACCACGGGAGGCCATGGTGGTTAGTTATGTCCACAGGGGGTCTTTAGCCATGAGCTAACATGCATTGGCAGATTGCAAACTCGAGTCCTCACGATACAGCCTTTCCAATATTCATATATGCATTCATATGTATTCGTACGAACGTGTAAACCGAAGTCGAATTGTGCTTGCAAATATCAGTTGCAACGTTGGTGCTTGATCCTGAGCATGGTCTGATTTGCTATGAGCAAGTTCTTTCAGCTCGACTAACTCACAGCTATTACATACAAGTACTTCTTTCTACCCACGATCACAAAGTGGTGCGATGAATACGACCAGAATACTTGTCACGTCATGACACCATGGGGACGAACTGAACCGGCCTTCAAATAGTCTCTGCTTGGGTTTGTGCTTTAAGAGATATCGAAAGATCGGTACTTAGGTTCAAAGACAAGAGCCCTCGTATCTGACTAGAGATACGTAGGTACTGTAGATACGAGGACCATGTTAACAATCTGGAACATGCAAGCCTTAGTCGAGTTATTCCCACTCCAGCGGTGTCTTATGGACTGATCTAATGATTTTCATAGCTACATCTTATATCGAAGCATGGGTACCTCATTCTAGAAACTAGCGCAATAGGCTCGCGAGCAACAAAATATATCACATAAGGTTCACTCCCAGGCTTTAGTTCATGGGCCATGAGGCCCCGCATACATCCGACCTAAGTATACGATACTTCTTAACTGCTATAGCGCTACAGTGCAAGCACGCGAGAGTCCTACAACATGCTGAGCCCGGATGTTTTCTTTACGGACTCGGACGTTTGCGATTCACAGTTTGGGTTGCACAAGGTTCAACGGTCGTCCTCTCATGAAGGCAAATCCAACCGTTCTTTCAGCAAAAAGAATATGGTTGTGGGAAAGCATGTCATTATAGTCTCGTCAATCCTTAGGCCTTCTAATCTTGAATCGGATTGCCAACAAGAAATCGTCCGCGACACCATAAGCTCGATGGCCATGACCCCGAGTCCTGATACAAACTCGATCCGGCGGTGCCTACATAATGGAACACACAGACTGTTGGATAAACAATGGCTCGTTTCGAATGTCCATACATATATGCAGTTCTCATGCATGCTTGGGAAGCTGTATGTGATATGCGTGCTTCCGTGATGACCCTCACGACTTTGAAGTGACAGGTCATTTGTTGGTAGATTCGCGTTCAAGAAGCATCAACAACAACCTTGCTCAGGTCGCCTGTGTGTCTCGTTCTTGGGAATTTCACCCGGAGACTCCTTCTCGTCGGTCAAAGCAATGCTGACAGCTATTGCTGGATATCCTGACGAACTGTAGGGATGAGTGGATGTTTCTCGATTGACCGGCTTTTCGATATGCTACGAAGAAGTATCTTCACGATCGTTAACTGGGTAATTTGAATTGTCTTTCGCTCCGTAAGTTGCTGATTGGTACTAGCTTGGATTGATGCTGCTTTTTCGGAGCTTGGTACTTGTACTTCGTACAACATGAAAGATTAGAGACATCCTTTCACATCGGTACACGAGGCTACCCATTCGGATTAGCAAATAAACAACTTTTCAGCAAGTAAGTTACAGCTTAAACCGTTTTCGAAATCTCCTCGCTAACTGGCTTGGTCATCTGATACTTGTATGAGCCCGCTTGAGCTATGTTCGGTAAAAACAGCGTCGAGTCCAAGAGCGTCCGGAATTCCAGAAAGTCCTCTCGCAAAACGCTCCCGTCCCTTACATGCCAGGTACGGATGAATATCCGTGCAGTGTCCACGAACCTGAGCGGCTGTCGATGTTGGTATCAACGTTGAGGCGAACATGCTGGATGACTGTTTCGTTGATGCGTAGGGGTCGACGGTCTGTCTCGGCAAGCCTACCGGTATGGATCAGAGGAGTAAAAGAATAACGAAACACGGAAGAAGCCATATCCAAAGTGCTTTGATTCGGAACACTTTTAAAATTGCAAGGATGGATCGCAGCTAAACAACCCCTTATTTCACCCAAACAGTGGCTCTTATCTGGGTTTATCGCCACTGATGAACATTGCTAACTGTTGGTTTGGAAGTACGTATCAGGATTTTGCACTTTTGGCGTTCTGGATGTAGAAGCTGGCCTGGAATTCATAACTGATGAATACGTATGGCAGTTGCGCAACTCGTTACGACTTGTCCCTTCGGCTACGTTCTATGCTCGACACAGAGGGTCAAGTGGTGCACCGACAGGCTTCAGCGTCGAGTCCAGCTCAGATCATGTTGTTCCTACATAGTGGAGTCGAATCCACTCGAGTCCCCCGATTCGAAACTCCGAATCCCAACAATCGTTATGGTGTTTACTAGGCCATTACATACACGGCCGTGTCTCGAGGTATCGAACCCGATACGATTAGGTGCCATGTGCGGTCTGTGTGTTCCCAATAAGCTGCTTTATGAAGCTCAGTGCACGCTTGTTTAGTACATACTTGTACCAGTGTCCACGATCTGATGAAGTGCTTTCGAAGGCTGACCTCCGAGCGGAGGCATTTCCATAACCAAGGGCCGATTTGTGGAAGCTACTTGTCATGTATGGGGGCCAACCGGCATCTAGGGCTCGGAAATGGATCTGACCAAGTGGATGCTGCTCAGAAGAGCACCGAATGGTGCAAATATCGTCATAACTACTGTATGCAGAAAGAGGTAGTAGGTAAAGGTTCGATGCTCTCGTCCCGGAATACACTGTTGCTATAATGATGCCCGAGATCCTCGCGTATCGATTTGAGATTATAAGCTTACTTGACCTGCCGTTAAATAGTTTTAGAGCACGAGAGCACGAAGATAGTTATCATTGATTTCTCACATGAGAATCGCAGAGTCCAGCCTACATAGGACCAGGCTCTAGCCAGGCTGAGCAATTCACCTTCCATACATCTGCTTCTTCTTTCCAACAGGTGGGAAAGTTGATAAATCATGTTGATATAGTTTATTTTAAGATATGCGTTGCAGTATGCGAGAGCGTCTCATATGTACTGTGGCTAAACTGGCACGAGGCCGGATGATAACGAGGGTTTATGTCGTACCGTGCCAGTTTGAAGGAATCAGTGCGGAGATAAAGAAGGGATGCTGGGTTTCCAGAAAGCTTCAGGTACGGAAGGGATGTCGAATAGCGAGTCATAGAAACGTGGACGGGCCGGATTGAAGTCAATATGAATGAGACAGTTGCCGTTGGCTATGTACTTTATATTAGTCCACCGTTTGATCTCAAAACCCTTAGGTACAGAGGTATTCCCAATAATATAGATACTTTGAGATACATATTGCCTCAAGAGCTCAGTATATCCGCTTGTTATATACATGCTCCGTGAGAATTATGAACCATGTATTTGCATGAGCTGGTTAGATCACTGGCCTCGGTATTGCCAGTGTGGGAAACTTTCAAGTCAACTCGAGTACTTTGAGCTCGATCAATAGGGACGTCAACCACAGCTTGATGATGTATTGATATCCAGGCTGGATTATTCATAAATACAAGTATGATAGTGTGGATTTTGATGTGCTCATTGGATTGACTGGACAAGCGCTGCTGCTAGCAATTGCATGCTGCTTTACGTTGTCCACGAGTTGTCGTGAGAATTATTTGGCTGGAGAAATTAGAGAAAAACAAAAACAAAAGAGATTTTGATTTTGTAATTTGTGGTCAAAAAAGAAAGGCAATCTCATGGAAGACATCGCCTTTTCCGTTCTCTTGCAAAAGGGAAGCCCGACAAAACGCCGCCCCACCAGCACTATCCCTCTCGCCCTTCGTACAAAATAAAGCTGGAATGACTGCTTCCTCAGAAACTTCCGCTTCTTCTCCTCCAGGTACTTTTTACACCCCAGCCCTTTCTCCACCCATCCAACTGCAAGCCATCTCTTGTCTGCCATTTGGTTGCGATTTCCCCTTGAATATAAAGACACTCGACGCTCTTTCTCTGTGGTGTTTCGTTTTCCAATCTAACGGGATCTCTTCACGGCACTCGTTACAGGCACTCACGGTTCTCACAACAAGCGAAGCGCTTTACCATCTCCCACCTTCCGAACCGACTTTGATTGCAGCAAAAGTAGCAGGGAGGATTCAGGACAGGATCGAACAGGGCTTGATTGTGCAGACTCGGCCAGCTCTCGTAGCAACAACAACAACAACAACAACTACTTCTTCAGCAACAACAACAACAAAAGAAACTCCAACAGAAGAAACACCATCACCAGAAGTGCTTCATCCACCAACGTCCACTCATTTCCAGCGGCTCCTTCCCCCTATAGTGGCAGCTATACTTCCTCTGTTTCCTTTGCGAAAAAGAGCAATACAGTGACTGGGGCTTCATTTGCAAGACACTCCTCCAACTTTTCCTACACGGCCGAAACGACGACACCGCTGGCGTCCCGAAGCTCTGACCGCCTCTCTTTTGCGAACTTCCGCGACTCTTGGAGATTCTCTTCAGCTTCACAAACCCGACGAGACTTTAGCGGCTCGTCCAACTCGACAGCCCACCGAAAGAGCGTCCAGGCCGTCTTTCCTACTACCGCCGAGATAGGTGACACGGAGCCTCTCCTCACAGCTGAGACCATAACCCAGAACGGGTCGGGATCAACTGCTGACAACTCTTCTTCCATCTCCGCTTCACTTCGCTCACAACGCTCCGCGGAGCAACGATCCACCGAACTGGCGAAGCTGTCGAAAATCGCTTTTGCAGAAGGCACCAAACGTGGTGACGACTCGACTCCTCACAAGATGCATCAAACTTCCTCGCGACTTCTCCGTATGACGGAGGATGATCGGCCGTTTACGAGGGTATGTTGCTGCCCTTTTAGCCCCTTAAACTTGTCCCTTTGTTTCCTTTCTTTTCGCTTTGTCGTGATGTGTGTTTGTTGTATGGTTGGTTGTAGTAGCCTTTGTCGCCAACCATCTTCCATCCACAAGCATCACGATCACCAATCCAAACTTTACCACCATGAGGAGCCTTTTCGCTGACTTTTTCTGTTTTTTTTCTCGCTGGTAGGATTTCAAGGATCTCTTCTCTACATTGATGGTCTCGCTACCACTCTCAACACATCGTCTCCGCTTCAAATCCTACCCATTCACCTTCACTTCAGAAGAGGCCATCAACAACCTGGGCTCCCTCAAATTCTCCCAATCGAATCGCATGCCTGATCCAAAGGACCCCTCCAGGATAGTCACCACCACCACAACTACGACCTTCTCGATGGCAAAGGAGATGGCTCGGTCTGTGTGCCAGCGATTCATGGATGCTCGCTTCATTGAGGTTGCCGACGGAAAACCCGTTCCAGTGTTTCCTTTGAAGGGTTGCCTCTGGCAGTTGACTCCAAAGGGCATCAACGTTTTGGACAGATTCTGCCAGAAGAATGGAATCAACCAAGAGCATGTCCTCAAACTACTCCACTCCCCGCTCAACACAATGAAGCTCGTCATTCTCGAGAGGGACGTCAAGACGGACAAGGTTTCTGGAGACAAGACTACCGTCGAGGTCATCTTCAGACGCTTCGCTGGGCCCCAACCAAACATCAAATCATCCGTCATGGTGTCGGATAATGACTCGCTTTCAGAATATTCTGATGGATTGACTGGTGTGAAGATGGCCGAGGTGCGAAAGATCTACGACAAAGTTGTCAAGAACTCGTTCAGCGGAAAGGCTGCGGTTGACTGGCTGCTCGATTGCTGTACAACCGTCGAAAGAAGCGAGACCTACGAGATTCTGTCAAACTTTGTCCATTACGGCTTGATCGAGTCTGCTTTCGAGGACAGAGTGTACATTCAGCAGAACCCAAAGGCGACCGACTTCCAGCCTACAAAGAACGCAGTATATGTCTTCACCGAGAGAGGGAAAAGGGTGGCTGGATGGATTGAGGGAGCACCACCAGCGACAGATAGGACATTAAATGGTGAGGGAACAAATGGCACAACGGCGAGAGGAAAACTGGAGAAGGGCTCGAGAGGTTCGTTGCGAGATTTCGACTTATTCTTCGAATTTCTTTGGCTCGATATTTCCTTGACGTGGCTCTTATCTGTTTCCTTTCTCCTCTCCGATTCAAAAGATCATTGACTAACTTTATCATTCAGACACTCGCGAAACCAACACCACCAGGCTTACTGCCATCTTGAACGATCCCGCTCTCAGACTGTTGTTCAGAGAGTTCCTCAGGGAAATTGTCTGCGAAGAGAACCTGTCCTTCTACTGCGATGTCGTTGAGTTTAAGAAAACTGTCGATAATCTGGATACAAAGAAGCCTGACATGGTCCGGGAAACTCTTGCCTCTGCCTATGGTTCGTTACAGTGGTCACAAAAAACTCCGAATTCAACTAACTGGTGCAGGCCTCTACAATGCTTTCCTTGCTCCTGGCTCTCCCTGCGAACTCAACATTGATTCCACCCTCCGTCAAGATATGGCTTCCCGCATGACAATGGCTGTTGCAAAGGACGAAGACAGTATGTACGCGAACCTTAGGGAAGTCGCCAATCTCTTTGAGCGCGCTCGCGCTCAGGTCTTCAAGCTTATGGCTGCCGACTCCGTGCCCAAGTTCATCCGAACGGCAAGATACATGGAGGTTGCTGGTGATATCCAGGACGATGAGCGTCAAGGTACCCGACAAAGGGCCATATGACATGGGCTCACTTGACGGTCATACAATCTTTTCGCATATGAAGCACAAAGCATTTTACTTTTGACGAAGGAATGGGACTATGTCATCGCATCTAGTGATACCTCGAAGACTGTGGGTTAATCGATTACATACATCATACATGGGCAGCGGCGTGAACATAAACGGAGTTTGCTTTCAGTTTCTGTATTTCCTTTGTACTGTCACTGGGTTACGTATATCATCCTCTTTTTACTATTTTTTTTATTATCATAATACGTCGAGTTTGGAAGTTAGATCGAAGGTTTACCCGTTGACTCTGTTTCTTATCTTGCTGGTTTGTGGTTCCTCTTAGCGGTTCTACTCATTCTCGCTTCTTCAAGCTTCTTTCCTACTGTTCTTCGATTCCCTTTGTTAAAAGGTTTTGTTAGCATTTCTCTTATGGTTTTCTTTTTGCTTCTTTGTGCCCCTTGGTCTTCTCGCTCGGCACAGGCATATCTCTTGCTTTTTCCTCAGCCTCCATCACGCTTGCATTGGATATTCTACAGCGACTGTCTATATAATACCAGATAGCACTCACCGCGAATGGGAAACAAAATATAATTTGTCATAAGGCAACATGGTATTGACTGACACCGAAAATTGCAAGTCCGGTACCGCACTGCATGCAAAGTCTACCCCTGATCTGCATCCACGTTCATCCCGTACATTTCTCCAACGTGTTTGGCATGAGTTACATAGCTCATCCTCGTGGCTTATTTCCGTCCATTTGTTCCAGAACTTCCCCCCTTCCGATGACGGTCCGTTCGCATGATTCCAAGGCATCTAGGGCTGCATGACGAGCAAGATTTGACGAATGCGACGAGCGAGTTGGTTGCTTGGTTGGCTTGGGATTATTGGTCTCCTTCCTTCCCTTTCCTTCCTCCTTTCCGACCATGCTTCATTTTCCCGTGGTGTATCATCTCCCGAGCTTCGAGCTCTTGTTGCGACTATGGACTTGCGGAAGTTATTATCGTCACAAACTTGGAGTTTCGGACGGTACGTGCCTACGGGGGAGCAGAGTCTCATCTCATCCCATCTCATCTCATCTCAACTACCTGAAAGGTCATGCATTCAATGCAATGGAGAGGTTCATTATCTTAAGACGCTCTATAACATAGACCACCTCTTCTCTTCTCTCCTCGTACGACATAATATGTACTCGATCAGCTCATCAAAGCTCTCGTGCATGTCTCGAGTACCTGAATGAAGAAGGTACTTGGTTGCAACCCACAAGTTATGATACATCTAGTACCTACAACATACAACCAGTGCCCTCCGCAATTAAATAAGGCATTCTTGGCTTCGGTCAGATTATCGTGGCAATGTGTAGGCACCCTTCTTTGCAGCAAGAGCACGTTTTTCTCAAAAGATGGAGTGAGTCTGTGCAAGCCAATAGCCAAGCAGTCGGAACTTGCGCGTGGCTTTTGAGACGTGGGGGCGGGGCCGTACTTGTAGGTTGGGCATGGCATGGCATGCAGCAGCGTGGTTGCAGGTACAAAGGGACCTAACTAGAGGGGGTGGCGAGATGTATGGATGTAATACTTGCTCAGTTGGACGGAGGATTGAGGGTTTGAGAACAAAGCCGGTCTCCATTGGCGGGCCGGGCATGGTTGGGATCCCGGTCAATATTGAAGTCGTCACTTCTTAAGTTAGCATCTAGGATGATATCAATGGACTCGACTCGGTGATGGAAGTGTAGCCACCGGTGAGAGTTTTCGGAACTCCATCCATGCTGTCTCAGTACAGTGGGCATCCTCTCGACTCATGATATCAGGAATCGGCCATTGCCTAGCTCACCGGCCATAGAACGTCTCACAGTGCAGTGTAGCTACCGAATAACTGGGAATACAGTATGGAAGACGAAACAGCTCAGTACGACCGGACGTAAGGCCACGCGAGCTGTAACATACAGCTTTTTTTTTTTTTTTTTACGAAATCAGATGGACCAAGATCAGCATACTTGCGGTACTGTACTTTCCAATACTTGCTGGTACCGAGAAATTACAGACTACAAGCAAGGAGCGCCGTCCCTTCCTTCGTCCGCTTCGAGGCATGTATCCTTTCCTAGTAGTACATGCAAAAGCGGCAGAGAGGTGCTCATTGTCGGATAGGTACCTAACCTCGAATCCATTATCATTGCTGATCTACACAGGAAGCTTTCAAGGAGGTAGAGCAGCAGTATCCTCAAAAGGTCAGTCACGTTGCTAATCTTGTGCCCGGTTTTGCGTATGTACTCAAAGTATAGCTAGGAGACACAAACGCATTTCCTAGTTACGGTCCCTTCAGCTGCAACTATCCACTGGCACCTGTCTCCCCCGTTTGTCCGGAAAAAGTAAGGAAGCCCAAAGCGGCTACCTACGACGTCCAAAGTCGCGTGGCAGAATCATCCCCTGGGTGGCGAGGAGGAAGGTTCTCGGACCGGCTCCTTGGGGCTGATGTTTGGCCAGATCGAGAGTTCGTTATCGCTGGATCCATGCCAGATCGGGTAGTAATGCTCGTTTTCGACTTGCTGTAAAAGCAATGCTTTGCATTGACTGCGCTTCTCCTATCGTTCAAGCTGCTGTCATATCATGGTGCATTGACCGGTGCAATTAACTGTGTGGTTCACGATGCGGCTTCCGTAAAGACACGTGGAATATGTCGAGCCTTCGAGGTTACCGGCCGGCGTGATGTATGTGCATGCGTGGAATGGCAAAGGTCTCGTCCGAGCCCGATTCGAAAATGCATACCCTGCGCAATTGCGGCTGGGCAAGCATATATTTATTATGGGCCATCGATCTCAGAGGCGGCAAGCAACCATGGCAATTATTGTTATGCCTACGAAGTAAGCATCATATGAAGTCTTGATTCTGCACGACATGCGGACAAAACATACTTTGTGTTCCATCACTCCACGTTTTGTACTGTATCTCAAATCAATCTCGGCTCTAATGACCGGCCAGTGAATTCGCATAAAGTCCGAGAACGAACAGTCAGACATGTACTACCTACCTATCATTGCCACATGGCTATCGAGGGTTGCAATAAGGCAAGTATCCTTTCGGCTATGTATGCATGGTCATTGCTTTTGACCTCGAGAATCGAACGCTGGGAACCGCAACTAGTAAACTGGGTATTGGGGACGTTCGTATCGTATTCGCAAAAGCAAGTTGGTGATGCTGGGGTACCGAGGCTATGTACCCGTCCGGTCCACGTTCAGTATGATTAAACGGATAGTTGATTGTTAGAAGGTGGGTTATAATTTGCTTCGTGTCCTGGAACTTGAATTGTAATCCGAAGCATGGACATAAATCCGTACTTGCAAGCTTGGATATCGCACGGGAACCACATCGGCATTTCTGAGAAGCTCGAGGTCCAGCCCGACTGTTTATCCTACGCATATACATGCGCATATGAAGGAACCCTTGTCATTTCCAACAACCCAGGCTTGAATTCAATAGACACGTTTTGGATACGGCCGCCGTACTATGCACAACCTAAGCTTGTGGGTGACTCTTGTGAGATCAGGATAAACTGGCCAGGTCTTGAGAAATCCAGCAAGAAAACACCACAGAAAGGTGTCAACAAACTTCCTGAAAGAGAGTTAAGACCAGCCGTAGTTACGGCGGTCGTAAGTCCTTTGGTTCTATTTAGCGCTCACCACCAACTCCAACTTGGATAGGCTGTGACGGTTGCTGTGGTGAATTAGTACTTCGGCGGAATTTCCAAAACGTGTCTAATGGTACAAGTACGCAGCAAGCATGCGTAATGACCTCAATCCAAATGTAGTAGTCAAGTCGGAGATGATGATGTCGTGCTCATCGCAATAATCTCAATGATAAGGACCGGGCTAAGGCTACTTATGTACTTAGTAGTAGATTCTCAAAATTTCATCTTGCCAATTCCCTGAATACTTGGAAGTTGGAAGTGCAATCTTCCATATGCCTTCTAGAAGCGTTCCCGACTAGTTTGACACGCTACTCTAGCCTTTTTAATTTCAGCGACGGTTGCGGCGCATTTGCCACGCGCTTCCCTCGATTCACATCTGGACTTTAACCGAACATTACTCAGCTGCCGATGTCGAAACCAACGTCCATGGAGAGTTCCTTAGTATTAGGCCATTTGTAGTTGAAGAGTTGTATGTCGAGCATATCTGTAAATGCAACAGTCAGGGCCAGCTTCGAGCAAGTTCCCAGAGCTCACATGCAATCCGTGTGAATTGCATAGATCGATTGTAGCAGATGTTTGCTGCATATTCGGCCCGGTCAAAACCATATGATAGGGAGGCATAAAACCGGGACTGTTGCAAGTCCCAACCAAGCTTGCAAGGCATCACTGCTTGTAGCCTTGACCTACTCCGGCCGCCAGGATTGCTACCATGTACATATTCGAAGTAGGTAGAAAGCATGTACTATGTACGCATGCTTTGTACCTTGCTTTTACAAGAATCTGTAACGCCGAAGCAGGTACTGGTGCCGGCTCAAATGACACTTTCTCGGCGCATTTTCTGAGATTAACCCGGCTATCTATCACCATGAGCGTTTCAACAATGGATTAGTAGGGTTTGGCCACGTTGTGCCCCAGATCCCCATAGACCGTTGTCTGTCAACCCCAGCTATGTAATTCGGCGGGGGGCCAATATCTTCGCGGCTAACGGGAAGATTGCGAAACTGTGCATCATACCCCATGGAGGTTGCTTCCTGACTGGCGAGGCCTAGGCCTCGCCTACACATTCCCAAAGAAGAGATTTACCGGATCTGGAAATTCGGACATCTTCTCGCCTCGAGCATCCCCTTATCTTTCGTTCAAACAGCATTGTATGGCCACGAGACCTGAAAGGTCCTTGTCTTAGCTTTCCGGAACCGAATATCAAGCTTCTGGAAGTACTAGTCATACCCCATATGGCCATGCCGTAGCTAGCAGATAAATGCTCAGCTTCACTACGCCATTACTGGCTTTCCATTTCTGATCAACTACAACGTAAGTACCCATGATCATTTCGATTGCACATTTTTCTGGAGCGCTAGAAATACGCAGGTCGAGAGCTTCAAGCTAGTACCGAGTGGCCGCGTTTCCTGCATAGCAAGTGTGATGAGCATTGCGATTCAAAGAACCTGAGTGGCCATAATTTGGAGCTGCCATGTGCATGTTTCATATGTCTCACACAACCGATGTGTGCGGTGTGAGATTCTGGCGAATATTTGCAGGTCAATGCAAAGCCTACATCGGCATGGTTTTGCCTTTGGAACAGGTACTTCTGGCTTCGGCCGGATAACTAAGTAGTGATTACGACATTGCGCGTGCTTGGAACTATTTGATGACAGTAAAACAGCAAATCCATGGTACTAAAGTAAGTTAAGTATGTACTAAGTATTTAAGGGCCTCATTATCAATGTTATAAGGCTAAGTACTTATTTGACTTGCTAATATAGATGAATTTTCTAGCCGAGTCACCTATCGATATATCTCTTGGTGTGACTAAGTTCACATACTTCGTATTTAAGTACTTACCAAGTAGGTAATGGACAGATGATATAATGTTAATATGACTGATGTAATGCTTCAATAAAGGTACAATAGTCCAACTGCCGGCACAGTAGTTGTATTCTACTTGAGTACTCCTTCAAAGCTTCTCACATATAGATCTGTTCCTCGTGATCATCAAATATCTCGACCTTCTCGACCTCTGGTTGCTTCCGGATATCTGCTATTGAGGCTGCATCGAGTCCACATGCACTGGGTACACATTCTTAGCCAAATGTAACTGAGCCATATGAAAGCTATATGAGGATGAGGTTGCTTACCTGAGGGTTCCGTGGGCTTTATCATGGGAGTCTTGGGGAAGAACTGCACCGCCAATGAACTTGATTCTCTCGGCGAGTGCTTTGAGAGCAGCACGCTCAGTAACTATAATCTGAAGTTAACGGGCGTTAGTGGTATTCGCCAACCACTGAGAGAGCACCAGGTTTCTCAGCTCAGAAAGCTGCGACTCACTCTAGCTCCGACCATTATGCCCTTGGGTTTGATAGACTTCGCAAATTTGATCGTAGGTTATGTGAGGGACAGAAGCTCACGAGTGAATAGGTGGTTTAGGTCGGAGATTGTTTGAGTTGTAGGGTGGACAGGTATCCGAAATTGCTTTGATATAACATGTCAAGCATTGGTAGATAGCCATTCGATCTCACACGCGTATTAGATAGCAAGGGTTTTAATTGTAGAAGTCCCTAGTAGCTCGACGAAAGTACCGCCTAGGATATGAGAAGCTTTTGACCGTCATAATGATGCTCAACGAATGACATCGTCGGAGACTCAGCATGCATGACCTGAGTGGCTGACGGAATAGGGGACGTCGAACGTCGGATCGTTAGAGTGTAAAACAACCAAACACGGAATTACGATGTACATACTTGCAACAAGCAACCTAACTTGAATAGAATTCAGGCAATACTTAAGGAATTGACCATATACACACACACAATAAGAAAGACCCTCAAGAAATCTCCCAAATCCTGAAATAAACAACCACATCTTGACGCGCCAACTACCCTTCCTTTACCTACAAGTGCTCACACTCAAATTGGACTGACTGGCCTATACTTAGCATCCCCAGGTGAAGCCATATTAAACTCCCTCTCAGATCCAGTGGGGCTCTCGGGTCGTCTCTCAAACTGATCGTAGCTAGTTGGCGATAGCATAATCGATGAATGCTCAAACATGTTGGTCGTCTCAGCCTCCGAGCCGGGAACAGCAACATGCTCAATATGATGGTCTGTTGCTTTAGCTCCACGATATGCGTAGCTATCAGTATTGAAGATTCGATCCATGTAAATGGTGTCCCGATTTGAAACTTGCGGGCGAGATTCGAAAGCATCTGGATCTTTGCTTGATCGTCGAGTAATCTTGTCGAAGAATGTGACGACAACATCTTTTGGAAGTCGTTTCTGAAGACCCTTTCTGTATCCATCTGCATATATGCGTCAGTATTCCCAAAAACAATGTATGAGGAGTGACAAAGATAACTTACTCTTCCAGATGGAAAGGAACTCAAGCGAATAGGGCGCCCAAGTTAGGAGAGCCACAACTTGGCCAAAACCCCACTCATTCTCACCAGCCAGGTTTTCACCTCCAGCCAGATTCATGAGACGCTGTTTTCCTTGTATCATCCTGGCAAAGGCACCCCACATCATCCCAAACCCACAAAGTCCTACAAAGGCTTTCCAAGCCAAATTCATCTTTTCCCGGTGAAGATCAATCCATGGAGCTCGCAGAAAAGCATATCGGCCTGGACAGCGCTCGATGAGTAAAGGTCGTAAATAGTCGACCGTCATCATCTTGAAGGAGACTATGGCGGCAAAGACAATTGTCGTCGTGATAATCCTCTCGATAAACGTGACTGGGTTGATAAGAAAGAGGCAATGTTCCTCCCAGAGAGCGTCTTTCTCAACAGATTTTCCAGCCCGATCGCCATGGTCTATCTTCGGATTCAATTTCTTTTGTACGTACCACTGAAAGAATCCATAAAGAATGAACTGCTGTATTGTTGTAGCGAGTAAAAGAAGGTTGTAAGTCTTCCTCCGTCTCGTAACGCCGTCGATTAGAGGCCAGAGGACATAGACGCACGAGCTGGCGAAGACCGAGACAATACAAGAGAAGAAGAGGGTGTAACTTCCGCCATCATTGTAGAACATAATCAAGCTGGCAATGCCCAACGACACTGAGAACATGACTGTTCCCTCCCAGAATCCGGTGATGGTTCCTCGTAAAGCCGCACGGAAGTTCTTTCGACCTCGTTTGTGCTCCTTTCCCGGTTCTACTGGCAGAGATTCGAATGCGGCAATTGACTGTCTCTTCTCCTTCAACGATCTCGCATCAGATGTCGCCCTCTGCGGATTGCGGCGCCGGTTGAGGTATGAATGTATGAAGCCAACCACACCCGCCAGCGTAAAAAGCGTCACTATAGACGCCTCAATGCCGAATGCTGCAACCATCTAAACCACATTAGCACTTTCCAGTTCACTGCATACAGAAGACAAACCCCTTTGCCTACGAGATCAGCATTACCCTCCCACTGAACGAATTTACAGAAGTCTCGAGTGCATATCTCGGCTGTTCTGTGCAACTGGTGCTTGAACCCTTCCGGTTGGCCTTTGCCCATCATGAATGTCCAATGGTGCATCTCTTCATTTGTGCAACTCTCCTTGGGAAAAGTCCCATTCTTTACAGTTGTTCTCAAGAAATCCCCAGTCAAGTTGTACTTCTCGTGCCCTTCTGAATCGAATGAAGCACTTAGCTGGCCATTGAGAGCCGCGCCAAAGAACTTTGCCGAAAGGAAGCAGTCGTTGCTCACGTCGAGGTTTCCCCAATACAAGCTCTCCGCCATTCCGGAACATAATTCCTTCTTTTTGACCTCCTCCATCAACCTCGAATCATTTACCCATGGGTTCGACGTGAAGTTAACCCCATACTTCTTCCATAAGGGCTCCGGCTCTTGGTTGTCTATCGTCTTTCCTCGAATAACGCTCGTATCGTTGACGGGTTCGGGCATAGCTAGCAGTATCTAGAAACTGTCAGTATCTGCATGCATCAAGCAACGAAGTACTCTTCTAAACTGTTAATGGAAAAGTAGATGCACTATACATACCTGAGAGATTCACTAAGAGAGACAGAGAAGAAAGAAAAAGAAGTACGGCCTTACGAAGGCTAAATAAGTGGGCGGTGTGTCTGAAATCAAGGTCCTTTTGATCCCACATGAGTTTCGTGATCAGAAAGGCTGCAACGAAGAGGCACGATCGGTAACCACCCACAATGGGGGGGTGAATCGACCACAAACTTCACATCATTTGAGGATCGAATGTATGTACGTAGCCCATGCCGAGAGGAACGAACAAAGAAAGCTGCCGTGGGCATGCGGTGACTACCCGAGCGGGGTTTATCTCTCCCAAACGGCCCTCTGTTGGTTGTCAGCACTAGAATTTATATTTAGACGTGCGGCACAGTACCGATTGATTTTGTACCACATACCTCTCATAACACTGGCTAGTTATACTGCACTGCGCCGTGAAGGCAAAATCATTTGTACCGAACAGCATTCTCATAGAAGGGTGCCGTTGACAGGAACCTAGAGTGCTCAAGTGTTTCGAAGTACTTCCTCAAGGTTTTGTATTTTGACACGGTTTGCGATTGCCTGACCTCGGACAGGTTTCTTCTGATTTTAAACACCAACGCACTTCATTCGTGTTAGATCAACTTCGTAGGAACGCGAACGATAGTCATTATTAGTACCTGCTAAATAATGGGATGGAAGGACTTGGGTAGGCAAGCCATACTTCTGGGATATCGAACCACCTGCGCCGCATCCTCACGCCCATGCTTTCATCATCGAAAACAACTCGTCGTATATACTTCGTACCACAAGCTCCGGCCACTGCCTACAATCTGGTAGATCTTCCACAGGAACACATGTTTCGAATTCCATGCGCAACTGAAGGCGAAAAGAAATCATAAAGAAGAAAGCTCTTTTACCACCTCAACATAAAATCCACCGTGCACCCATTAGAGACTCCTGTGCTCATAATGTCCACCAGTCCCCTTACCACCTTTAAGATCCTCGTATTCGACAGTAGTAGTAGTCGCCGCAGTCTCCTCGATGCCATCTGGATCATACGTAGACTGGCTTGGAACTTCTGCCGTTTCTTGCTTCTTGGACTTCCTTCTGCCACCAAGCCGATCCAAGCCAATACTGAAAGGGTTCAATATCATCGTCGTACTCCGCTTGTTTAGCGGGGAGGGTTCCTCATCTGCCGAACCCGAGCCAACGTCTTTGCTTGGATCAGAGGCAGGTGTAACAAAGATAGCCCTCAGATCTTTTGGTATTCGACTTGTGATCGCTCTGCGATATCCCACTATTTGAACTGGTTAGCGATTGGAGTAACGGATATAGCACTAATTCGATGGTGCAAGTGTATTCATCCTTATTCATGAAGCAAATACAAAAGTACTCAAGGGAAAAGAAAGGGGAAAACTTACAGCACAATATGAATATAAACTCCCCTGAATACGGTACCCATGTTAGAACAGCGGTAATCTGCCCGAACTCCCATGAATTCTCTCCTTCCAAATTACCAGCACCAGCATGAAGAGCTAGTAGCCGTTTTTTCCCAATGATCATTCTGCCGTATGAGCCCCACATCATACTGAACCCACAGCCTCCAACAAATACCTTCCAGCTCAGATCTAGCCACCATTTGTACTTTTCGGTCCAATCCCATAGCATGAATGTATGCGGTTTCCGATCCTTGTCACCGAGAACATTGTTTCGTTTTCTGAGTACAGGCCGAAGGAAGTCCACGAAAAACATCTTCAGAAGAACGATACAGCCAAATCCGAGTGTTACCGATACAATCCTCTCTATGAAAACAGTAGGTTTGATCTTGTAGAAGCAATATTGCTCCCATAGCTCGCCACGAATATGGTCCTCTTCCGGCGTTGCGATCGTTTCATGGTAATTATCCATGTCGACATACCGACGAAAGGCACCGAATAGCATGAACTGTTGGATAGTTATAAACAACAGCATGATGTTATAAAGCGTCCTGCGGCCGGTAATTCCATCGACGAGAGGCCATAAAGCGTAGCAGCAAGAGCTAGCAAACACTGTAATGAGTGCCGAAAAAAAGAGAGAATAGCTTCCCGATTTGCTGAAAAACACCACTGCAGCAGCAATGGAGAGCGAAATAGAGAACATGACTGCACCTTCCCAAAAGCCGGAGATAGTACCCCTGAAAGCCGATCGGAATCGGTTACCCCATGGCCGCTTGCCTTTAGAATCTTTGGGAATCTTTTCAAATGCATTACTCGAACGGCGTCGGTGCCCATTAAGTCGTTTGGTAGACATAGAATCGACCGTTGCTGCTATGGCTTCTTCTTTTTTGAGATCAACCTGCCCTTTCTCCAACTGTTCTGGCGAGGCAGCCCGACTCGGAGAAGGACTCTTTCTGTGCTTCCAAGCATGCAAGGCCGTCTGAACGGCAGCCAGCACGGCCGCGAGAGCAAAGAATGTGACAACGATAGCCTCGATTGCGAATGCTGCGACCATCTATACTAAATTAGCTTCACGTCATTGGGTAAGTATTCTCAATTGGCATACTTACGCCTTTACCAACAATATCGGCATTTCCGGGCCATTCGACACGCTTGCAGAACTCCTCCTTGCATTCCTTTGCAGTCGCCTTCATAGCGATCTCAAAGCCTAGCGGGTCTACCTCGCTCATCAAAAGAGACCAGAAGTAAACCCATAGCTCTGTACATGTACCCGTCTCATTCCAAGAATTATCCTTCGCCGAGCGCACTATAAAGTTAACAGTGTCAGTCAAGAATGAAATGTTAGATGTTTGATAAAGCGAATCGAGATTTTGGCTGACTGCTCCGTTAAAAAAGATTGCCGAGGCCGCACAGTCCTTTGTAACGTCAAGGTTCCCCCAGTACAGCACGTCCATATTCTCGCAGCCAAATAACTCGAGGTCCACCACATTCTCGTCCGTGAAAGGACTGACAGTGCGATCGATTGGGGTCTCCTTCTCTTCCATAACTAAACAACAGTCAGAATGCCCGTACTCATGGGGTTAGATGTAAGCTTTGCAAGGCCTTGAGATGACCGTACTTACTCTCGGAACAATTGACGAGTACTCTGCTGTAATGTTATCGCAGTTATCGCAGACAGACCGGATCCTGCACTCTTCTTAAGTAAAAATGCAACCCAAGCACGGATACCTAATCCGGCTACCCAACACAGCAATCATCTGCCATGGCCATCCTCGAGGCCTCGGTAATCCGTCGATTGGTAAACAGAGACCCGTGTTATAGTACCTTTCACAAACTGGCCATTATAATCCAACAAATCCAGGAGCACAAAAGTAGTACAGTGCTACAGAGTATACTGAGTACTCGGCAGTATGTGCGGTGAATTCAATACCATTCCTGCAATAAACCGTTAACAAAATCGTTCACGGATTGCAATATTGAACAGCGTAGTATGACAAACTCACCCGAGGGTCACAACTATAATATGCGTACTAAAGTAGCAATAAGGTATACAGACACTACCAAGAATCGAATTGAACTGAGTAATCGCTCCGATCTTAATTAGACCCGTTATGCTGCCACTAACAGCCGAAAGATGTAGCCGATGGAAAGACACAGATCAAGTGCAGGGCTGCGTTGGTAAGTAGGCGGTGCTCTGAGTATATTTCAATTCTCACATCCGACAGGTGCAAGTTGTTGTAAGTAGGTATAAGTTTCTGACATGCATTGATAACAGTTAACAGAGGGACTCCATCTCATTCCATGGAATCGTGATTCTCCGGATACTAGTAAGTACTTCAGCTGAATAACTGCTTCTGAGCAGAATCAGTCGATCAATCGAACAATAAGAATGTCAATGAGTGCTGTATCTTATTCCGTAGATGGCGGAAGACCGAAGGGAGTATCTAATTCAATTTCTTGGGAGACGCTTCTTCTGCTTCTCGGAAGGCTGCAGGACATGGAACGAGGTTGTTGCTGTCGACATAGGGATCCTGCAGATCCTAAAGATTCCCTTCCGTGGGCGCCCACGGGGAAGAGCACAGAAGGGTGCGCAATTGAGTCACTAAACATAACACACGCATCAGCAAACGTCCATGAAAGCCAGCCTGAACTTTTATTACAACAAGTAGTAACCTCTACATATGTACTGAAGAAGAACGTTAGAAGGGACTCCTTACCTCCCAATGCGAATCTATACATCGTGAAAGAAAGGAAAATCGTGAGCATTAAGTAAACAAAGGTATCATAAAGAAGTCAAAAATGAAGTCCGCAAAGACGAACACCGGCGAGCTGCCGGTGCAAAACATGCAAAGGCCCGACGCCACACACCTCAAAAAGTGCCCCGATCACACCTTCTCCCATTTGAAGTAAAGATCCCAGATACCGAGCTTTGGCTCGAGAGTTCCAGTTTCGCTTCCGGTCGGAGTGTCTGCTTGGTGCTTCTCCATTTGCCTGCACCTCTCCGCTTCTCGAGACTTTCTTGCCTTCAGAGTCATCGCTCTGACATTCCAAAGGCAGAAGGTGGATGCCATGTACATGGTGAAACTGAACATCTGCGGTTTAAGGTAAGGATGTGCATCGACGCCGACTGTGCCTCTCAGTTGCAGGGCGATCGGTGTGGAGAAACATGTTGGAATGCAGGTGGAGAACCACACGATACTGAGAGCGGCATTCATGTTTTTCAATCCAACAACCTCGACGGTGACGGGTGTCATCGTGACCCAGAAGGAAGCGCAGATGGCGCCAGCCATCAAGGCAAACAAGATTGACAAAGCGTACTTTGCCGTTTCGTTCCCGTAATCTGCTGGCACCCAGAGAACGATAATCATGAGTCCGGTTGTAAACCCACAGAGGAGAGAGACGTTGATACGACCGTAGATGTCGGAAAAGTACCCGACAGATGGGCGGCCAAACACCATCCCCAGAGATAAACAAGCAGCAACGATACTGGCTTGTTGGGAGCTTAATCCGATTGCTCTTGAGTAGTCGCCAATCGAGAACAGGATGGCGGTATAACCGAGCAGTTGCGTTATGCCCCACAGCAGTAGGATCCGGAAATCCCACCGCCTAAAGAGTGTAAGATCGAACGACTTCTGGTTTGCTTTGATCTCTGCACTCCGATCTTTAACAAGGCAGGTGGCAATTGTGTTGATCACAAAACAGACGATTGCTGTCATGCGGTATGCCCATGGCATTCCAGCCGTAACGATCGTGCGTTCAACCGAAAGTGAGAAAATCAATCCACCCAATCCACCTCCAGCCGTCAACAAGCCGTTCGCAAAGCTTCGTCTCTTTGTGAACCACTGTGAGACAACGCCGGCACTTGCGGTAAATAAGAGACCATGGGCGATTGAGAATCCAACACCCTGTGCCAGAAACAACTGCCAGACTTTGGTGACAAATGAGCAAGCTATTAAGCATCCCGCTTGAAGAACCACGCCCATTGCCATGGATGTTCGCATTGAAGTCATCCGAACCAATTTGTTGATAGCGGGACCAAGAGCCATAGCAACGGAAACCTGGAGACCTGCCACGAAGGCCAATTGTAGACGTGTTGCTTCGGGGAAAGTGTTGTCGGCGATGAAGTGGGCAAGGTAAACCGCATAAACCTGGTTAACTTGTTAGCAAATATACAGATATGCCTCTCAGTGGGATGTGACCTACGCTGATGATACCCCAAGTACAAATATTCACAGCAATGAGAGCACCCAGCACCACCCAGCCATATCCTCCATCCGGCCCAACTTCCTCGTTTACTGATGGATTTGGCCCTTCATTACTGACCACCAAAGCCAACCGATTCTCGTTTCTATCATCGTCCAGATCGTTCAAGCTCGCGTTGTAGGGTGCCCGTTTGTCATTGGGCGCTCTGAGATCCTCCAAGTCCACCATTGAGGATTGCCGTGTATCTGCGGGCGACGCCATTCTGAAGGTCTATGATGAGATACCGGTGCAGTGGCAACCGTGCAAGTAAAGCTTATCGAAAGCAATCGTCTATCCGAGTTTGTAGCTTGTCCGGTAATCGAGGAACGCTTCCCTGGGAACTGGCAAAGCTTTTGGGAATGGCATTTTGAAGGATGTCGACTCCTTTTATCTGTATTGGCGGAAAGACTGACCCTGAAGAAAAATGCAATTGCACCCTATATCATTTGTAATCCGGAGCTCTCGGTCTTCGCCTGGATTACGTCTTTTGGGCGATGGAGGAGGTGGATCTGTGGTTCAATTGGGGAAAGTTTGGCCCGTTGCGAGCGTTGCCGTTGTCACGACCCGACGTTTTCCTTGTTCAGGGTAAAATCGCAATTGTCAAAAATTTAGGCGGTTGGCGACTTCCGCTTACTAAACTCCCGTGATTTCTGCGGATCCGTCTCTAAGCGTTCAGGCTTCCTGCTGGACGTCCTCAGTAGTTCTTATGATAAGTCCTTAAGAAAAAGCCATAGCGGACCAAAACAATCCCGTATGGGTAGCTACACCAAATTACTGTATATTACTGTCTCTATAAACGTCTTTGAGACTCTCATGGGCGTTTTGGTTTATCAATCACCTGAGGCGCTGGGGCCAGAACAGCCACTTTGCAAGCTTTGTTACGTAAATGTTCAAGGCATCGAGGCATCTGTATACTAAATCCAGACATGATTCTCGAAGCTTTTGGACAAGCTTCTCGATTCTAGATGGCTCTAGGACCTGCTCATACAGAAGCTAAACTTCACATCCAAATCTGGAAAACAGAATTCGATCACACAGTCCGGGACCGCTTCCACACGGACCACCACACCGCTTGGGCGCCCTTTATCTCGTTTAGAGTTATCAATCTTATCTGATGAACGAGATCACAAACCTCCTCCTGCACCCCACGCGGTCATAAACCCAGTCCAGAAATTAATCTATCTGAAATGCGGCACAGATACGACCGATTTGACATCGGTAACTTGGGCACCTAAACCACAAAGGAAATCGTCAAGCCGAAATCACCAAATCACAACGCGCAATCCTTGCAATTCACATCTCAGAAACTACATCTACCGCTCCGGGTGGCATTTCGTCCGCGCCCTGCAGGGAACGAAGATGCGAGCTAAGACCTGACAGAATGCTTGCCGACAGGGTCGAGCGCTAGAAGCGAGATGTGAGCGTGGGATACTGCAAAGAGGTTGAGGGTTTAAAGCCAGGGGAGTTCCCACTGTTGGGCATTGAAGTTCGCCTCCCTCCTTGTCCCTCTCTTCAACCAGAAATCATCAGAACAAGAATCATGTCGGCAATTGTGGAATCATGCTTGAAGTAGCAGTCCCGCTTCCAACTGATGCCTAACGTCTACGAGCGAGACTGACTGTGCAACAGATATGGCAACAATCTCGTAGCAACTTACCGGACGACCGAAAGACCTGCAGAAACCGTCTTAGGAGAGGAGGCTGTCCTTCACGAACTTGAAGCTGTATGGGAGAAGACGCGGGCTCAACTCAATATTATTGCCAGTCTATGGGACAACCTGCACGATGATCTGAAGGACAAACTTGGAGAAGGACTTGCGGATCTAAAGGAGAGACTCACCTTCGGATATAGAGGTGCGTTGGGATTCGTAGAGGACATGGGGAGAAGCATGAACTAACAATTTGCAGTGGGAAACGGATCAATTACAGACATTACAGCGGCAAGAGCGAAAGACGGCATCAGCTCCCAGCTCTGGAGTCTCCAACAATGGCATGAATCATTCGACCACTATTTTCAACTCGTTGCAAGACTCACTTCATCTGCGGACACCGACGGCATCAGTAGCGGAAATGAGAAGGCACTGTTTATGGACTCGGAACGATATACGGAGGTTCTCTCCTTGACTGGATTGAGAGCGAAAGGGGCTCGTAGAGCAACCCTTACGAAGCGTAGCTCTATGATCAAGATTGCTGCTCTTTTCACCAAGAAACCGAAAGAGTACGTTGCTTTGCTAGATGGGCGCCCGAGCTTGGACGGAGAGGAAGCGTTTGGCAAGGAGGTTTTACTACACGTTCCGGCTGCTGGTCTTGAGACCTGTCCACGCAATATCTATCACTCCCACTATCGAATTGCACGGTTGCCAACTGGAGGGAAAGGGAAAGCGCCGATCCAAGGTTATGGTGCTATTACCAATGAATCGACTGATAGGCCGGTTGTCATTGAGAACATTGTTCTGGGTGTAGATAACGAGAACGTTTCTGCTCGTGCGGAATGCTATACTCTTCTTTCCAAGAAGTTGCGAGGGTTGAATCCAGCTATGGGTGGCTTACTACCATGCTCTAGCATCACTCAGACTGTCATCCCGGACACAGAAAACGCAATGTCTGTTCTCAACGGGAGCGAGCCGATGCAATCTCGCCGCGTAGCTCTTCAGATGACCTTCACCATCCCCGAAACCGTCACGCCCACTTCAGCAACTACAACCCTCCGTGGGCTAATCGAGAAGCAGTCAAGCCTAGCACCATCGATACACGCTCGAATCCAACTCGCCTTTAACATGTCCAAATCACTCTTGTCTATCCACACGCTGGGAATTCACCATAAAAACATCACACCGGATACATTTTTAATATTCCCCACGGCCCAGAACAATCGCAGCCCAACAACATACTCTGAGGATCTGGGGACGCCATTTTTGCAAGGGTACCAACTCATCAACATGCAGTTTGCGACACCAAATAACGAGTATGGCTCTCATATGCCGTGGGCAGCGTTTATCTACATGCATCCATCGCGATATCGGACGTGGGATAGCGGATTCCAGTCTACTTCATCGCAGAATGCAAGGATAAAGGCCTTTGCACAGGATGTCTACAGCTTTGGTATTTGCTTATTGGAGATTGGGCTATGGAGCACTATGGCCAAGTGGGATGCACCAGACGGTCAAGGCGGAGATTGGGTGCCTGGCATGTATCTGCAGAGGGTCTTGATTGCAATCGACCCACAGTATGCCAAGTTGACGAGCAAGGAGCTCAAGGATATCCTGCTGAAGGGAGATATCAACCCAAGAGACATTCTCCTCAAGATTTCGGAACTAAAGTTGGAGGGCCACATGGGACATGAATACTCTAGGGTGGTTGAAGACTGCTTGTGTGTCTTGGAGACTTTTGGATTCAATAGGAGAAGGAGGGCTCGCGGAGAAAGCGTGTCGACCTATGTGAATGATAGATCGGTAACCTCGGCACCTGCTGAGGCCGACGAGAAGAAGGCGGATATTGGTGTGTGGTTTTTGGAGAAGGTCTATGGAAAGCTCAGGATGCTCTCCATCATATAATTGTAATTTCAACTCATGTAGTTGTTTTTGATTTCTTTGCGATCTCCATAGTTCATACCCAGATAGAGCGCTGAATTACATATCTCTTCGAGCTTCTCGCAGTACCATCTTGAGCGTCGGGGACCCGGAGGTTTTACTTGTGGTTTTGCAGGTCTGGCAGATCCTAAACTGCCCAACCCATGTGAAAGTCAGCCTCCCTGACACCTGTCTCGTCATAGTGACCAATGATCATCCCCAGGATCTCAGGGGGGCCTACCTCCACGTGATGGTTATGCCTTCTCTTGGGGAAGGCAATCATAAGGTTCAAAGGCCAAGACCCATACTCTACCGAGCCGAGACAAGCACCCCACCATCTGATCCCTAGCTCGCCAGTTAGCCCCTCATTACGTTTTCCCAACAACCCGTCAAATCGCATTCAAAAGCAAGGACCCTCCTCCACCAAACACCATCGCCATCACCTTTACAGTCACCCGTCTCTAAACAAACAAACAAGTACGTCTCCCCCCTTCTATCGGCGTTGAGCTCCTTTACGTTTCAGTGTCCTCAAACGTTTTGCGAACCCCTCTCTGTTCTGCTATCCTGTTTCCCGATGACGACATCGATCATGATGTTCCCTTGATGGGAGTGATGCAGCATAAGGGCTCTTCAGGCATCGCCTTCAGCGTCAGGATCACGAACTAACAGCATGTCACTCCAGTCCACATCACAAACATGGTTTCCGCCGAATTCCAAGCCGCCGCCGACCAGGTCAAGGACCTCACCTCCAAGCCAAGCGACACTGAACTTCTCAAGGTACATTCACCAACCTCTCCGTTCGCTGTCCACCACGCACCACGAGACAGTGCCCTCTTTTCTGAACGCTTCAGGCGGTGGACAAAGTCAGGGAGAAGATGTGAAGGACATGACTGACACAATGCTTAGCTCTACGGTCTCTTCAAGCAGGCCAACGTTGGCGACAACGATACCCCAAAGCCAGGAGCTTTCGACTTCAAGGTACTTCTACCCCACCCCCAACACAGCCACTCCAATATACCTACTCGAGTCGAATTCAGCTTGTCTTCTCCTCTAGAGAGACTCGGACCCTCCCACCCAAACCCACCCAAACACTCCACGTGGAGCACATGCTAACATGACTCGATTACAGGGCAAGGCCAAGTGGCAGGCGTGGCTCGACAACAAGGGCAAGTCCCAGGAGGATGCCGAGAAGGAGTACATTGCTCTCGTTGAGGAGCTCAAGGCCAAGCACTCTTAGATTTACCCTTGATGAGTAGTCTAGTTGGAGGTTTGGAGATTGACGGAAGAAGATAATGTAATAAACGGGTTTCTTTCGACGCGTCTGGTTCGGCAAATGTGCAACTTCAGCATGGTGCATGTGGTTTATTTGGGGTGCATCTTATGTGACTTTCGCAATACCTCCATTTACAGCAGTTGAAAGATTTATGGTCTGGGAACAGATCTGGATACGCCTTACCATTTTCTCGGAAAGTAAGTCTTGGACTCGGAAGCGTGAACGGCAGTCGTTAATGTACACCAGCCTCAAATTTAGTGTGTCTTCTCACTATCTACCTCCTCAATCCCACCCAGCTCCACATCTCGAATCGCTTCGATATCGCTATTCCTAAATTCCCACAATCCCTCCCATTCCGCTATCTTCAGAGCCATCTGATGCGTCGCCTCTAGATCCACCTTCGGTACAGTCTCTCTACCAATCAGTCCCCATTTCCACTCATAGAACGTACTCCACCAGTTCTCAACACTGATGCACCATCTACACCCACTACTCATCACTTCATCTATGGTCTCTTTCCCGTACACATCTCGATAATCATACCCTTTTTTCTTCTTTGCGAAATCCAGAAACTCCGGCGTAAGGATGGCTGCAACCCATTGCTTCTCGACATCCGCTGCTGCAAAGTCACAGTACCCATCTCGATAGAATCCGGTAGGTGGAGTTGAAGAGTGTATGGTTAATGGGGACGAGAGAACGTTGAGAGGGTAGAGGGAGCGGACGAGGTCTGGAGGCTGGGTGACGTGACGTCAGTATGACTGGGACGCCCCGAAAGAGATAGAACATGGGCATCGATAGGGCCCAGAACGAGAACTGATTATGGGAGAAGTCGAGGGATTAGAGAAGACTCACTCCTTGTTTACGAAGACGGCCGTTGTAGGGGTCAAAGATGACGGTGGGGTCTACCTTGGAAACGTGCGTAGCCATCGGGCGAGCATGGGTAGGTACTGAGGCTAGGTTTGGGCCTGGGGTATGGGATGGTTTGGTGGTTCTTGAGAGGAGCCTGTGGGCTGCTTTGGAGAGTATTCTTGAGCTGTTTGACATGGTGTGGTATGCTAGAGGGAATAGGCTCGGTAAATCGGCAAAGAGCAGAGGCTGGGTATGGGAAGAGGTATAGGGTACTGATTGAATAAAGCAATGCAGATTGATCCTTTTAGATGCAGCCTCGGCCCAGTCTCCACGTAGCCAAGCGTAAGTAGTGTTAAGTGCGTAGTGGTAAGTGCCTTGCGAAACCAATGGATGGTCAAAGGCGGATAGTTATAGAAACTAACCTGCGTGGTAGGGAACTGAGCGCTATCCGGCATGCTGGTACCATGTGGAATAACTGAGCGTCAACCCCCAGCGTGATTTTGGTATTGATGTTCATCCGAGCTCGAACCATGCAAGGCACCATCTTTTACTACTACATAGCAGACTTGTAGATGAAACTCATGCCATGGGAAGAGAGGATCTTACGTTGAACATGCCATGCGACGCTTATCTGCATACTGTATCCAGATGATTCGGTCGGGCCGGGAACAGATGTCGTACCGAGCCGTTAGGATTGTGATAAAACATTGTGATTGCCACTGGGTTATCGTAGAGGGATAATCTATGCTAATAAAAGGTAGTAACTGGGTGCTATGGGAAAGAGACTGCTAGGAGGTCATCGATCGTGTCAAAAGAACAAAAAAGGTATCAATCCGACCGTGTTATGCTATGTCCAATGGAAACCGAGCTGATAATATTAGAAATCCAAAAAAGCGGGCTGCTGAAAAGGAAACCGTCCATAATCTGACGACAAAAAAAAACCAAACCGTGCGAGTAACGCCACAAAGGAGCCAACAACGAATAGCTCAACCAACTTGTTGAAAGGTCCTCTATCAAAGCCAAGCTACTGGCCTATGGGCTCTCATAACGGTACCCAGGAGGAGGAGGATGCTGCCCAGGTGGAGGCGGGGGAGGAGGGGGTGGAGCAGGCGACATCGACATTCCAGGATGGCTCTTGGGCCCATTGATAGGGGAGTCATCCCAAGCAAAGATCTGAATTTGGCTTCCTGCGAGCGAACCCCCCGGGCCTTCAATCATGGGGCGAGAAAAAGAAGATTGAGTTCCTTGAAAATGCGCTGGCAGGGGATAATCTGGGAAGAGAAGGTCTCGGGTTTGAAGATGTTGTGGGACTGGAGGACCGGGGGCGGTCTGGACGATTCCGGTGGGATATGGTGCGTTGACTATCGGGACGTGCTGTTGGTGGATTTGCGGATACTGTTGCTGTTGCTGTGGATTTTGCTGGTATTGTTGTTGCTGCTGCTGGTATGGTTGCTGATATTGCTGGTATTGCTGTTGATGTTGATATTGTTGTCCGGGTGGTGGTGGAGGTGGTGGAGGTGGTGGCGGTGGAGGTGGTCCAGGTCCAATGCCCCGTCTGTACTGCGCCATCAACCCGGCATTCATCATGAGTTGCTGATTGGCGGGGCCACCATACGGGACGTTTGGCGTGGGATGACAGTTAGCACAGACATCAGGTCTGGTGTGCGTCTCCTCGGATGTCTGAACTAGGGTGCATACGTGTTGTCCGTTGCCGAGCTGCTGAGCAACTTGACATGGACGTATGCTGACTCCGCAGCTCTGACGGTGGGCAGTGGGGTTTGAGCAGTATTGCCCGATGGTGTACCCTTGCATGTAGACACACATGTTCGTGGACTTGGTTCTGGATAGGAGTTGAGCTGGTACGGTATCAAGAGTGGGATGGTGCTGGAAGTGTTAGAATTCTGCAGGGATTATATAGGATTTGACAGCTCTTACCTTGAAGAAGAGATGCTCATGGCGAGAGAGTTCTCGTTGGGCTGCTTGTATGGTCAAGAGCATACGGCAAACATAGAGATAGCATATGATGGTATAGTTGGTTCATCTCAAACTATGGAACTCTCTGCTACTCGAGTAGTGTGCAGGATATGTTTGGTAGCAACTCACAAGGACTGCACTGGTCCGGTGGTATACGGTAGAAAAACTGTTTCCAGATCTGTAAGTATTTGCACATAAGACGTAGCCTTCGTGTTGAAGACTATCGGGAAATGTTTTCAGTGAATGTAAAGGCATGGACGACAGCAGTGCAAAGAGAGACAAGCAATTTGCTTGTCCTACTTGTCATAAGACTGCAGCAGTTCAGATGAAAGGGATGAAGCTGCGGGTTTGGTTCACATACCTATTGGATGAATTACCTGATCTTTCTCATTGACAATTGGTTTGGTTCAACTCGGCTATCCATCTGATATTTCGAATTCCTTCATCCCACGCTGCCACATAAAAGGGAAAGCTAGTTATTTCAGGAAGTCGCATACTTTAATTCTCCAGGCGATCGTAGGTGAGAAAAGTGAAAGCAACGAGGGCTTCAAAAAGCAACTGCTCAGTATTGCAAAATTGTAGTTGCAAGTTGGCTCTTACTATCTCCGGGGATGACGTTCAGAGTTGCTCGATTAGGCAAACGCTAACACCACAATGGCTAGGGTCATTCGGAGGGGGGTAGATGCAAGTGGTCAAACCACAAGAGGCCCAAGAAGTTCAACTTCCAGGTTGCCTGTACCTGTATGTACGCACTTTTCGCAGCATTCAACCCCCGCTTCACGGTACAGATACGACAAAGAAACGAGCTTCAATTTTCACCGAAACACAAGCACAAATAAACTTCAACCAAACGACAAGGCAATGTGTCCACACCTAAATGAACCAACCATACAAACACTATGCTCTTCCTAAGCAACATACAGATAATTAACGCGGTACGAATGGTAAGCAATCCGCCCGAACGACAAACAAGAACCCTAACGCCTAATAGTTACCTGAAACCCGAAATCCCGAAACCTGAACACCGTCCTTTGGAATAGCACAAATACGATACAAAACGCTACATCTTCCTCCAGAACGTTTTCCGTTTCTTCAGTTTCGTATCCCACCAATCCGAGATATCCTTGGCCAGCCCAGTCTTGTGCCTCTTATAGCAAACCACCCGACTACCATCCACCAGTTCATCAGGCTCAGAGTCAATGTGATAGCCGACGCGTGGCAGTATTTGGGCGAATACAACCCAGTACCCGAAGCCGATACCGAGAACGACTGTTGCAACAGTCGGAGTGATATAGTATGGGATGGAGGAAGTGTATCCGTCGGCTGGTGGCCACCAGGTCAGAACAATGATGAAGATGTTCATGATCATGTACAGTATGATGATGCAGAGTAGTACGCTCCAGCGGATGATCTTTGGCTCCCAATTATGGAAATTGTTGCCATAACGAAGGAATAGCATTCCCACGCACACGAGTAAGACCACCCAACTCTGACCGAAAACGAAAAGATTTGTAACCATGTTGTAGGCGTCATCATTCTTCTCGTTTGGTACAACAATCTGCAAATGTTAGTGGGTCAACAGACATGAAGAGCATGGGATCTTACAATGATGAGAGCAACAAAGATCCAATGCAAAGCCAAAGCACCGACAGGAGTATCGTAGTGGCTCTGCTTTGCCCAGAACTTGGAAAAAGGGAGAATACGAAGTTTGGCAATCTCTTGCTTCACTCGAGCCAACCCATAAACGATCGATATGAAGTTTCCTAGGACCGATAGCGCAACAAACACTTTCAGGCCCTTCTCGACGAATGGACCGTTTCCAAACACCTAAGCACAGGATTAGCTCTTTCCCGGCATCCTGGAATACGCAGTTTTGCCACCCACCTTGATGAGAAACTTTGCGGCTACCATCTCGCCATTATCCGTCATCAGTTCTTCCGTCGATAGAACACCAAAGTAGACGACATTTGTGAGGAGATACAAGATGGTGATGAGGGAGATTGATCCAAAAGTTGCAACCTTGAAGATTTTGGTCTCCTTTGACGGTGGCCTTTTAATCTCGCCCAGGACATAATTTGCGTTTTCCCAACCGGTGTATGCCCAAAGAACGCCGAGGATCGAGTTTCCCCATTCCGACATGGTTGGCTTGAAAGGGAAGCCGAAAGAATCGTCAAAGTTGTGGACTCCTGGAGGAATATACTCCAACCCCTTCACTGCTGGACCTTTGCCTTTTCCAGTTCCCATCGCAACTGCACCAGTTATTATAATGATGATAACCAAGATCATCTTGTACATGGCGAGAAAGTTGTTGATGAATACTCCGAGCCGTCGCGAGAAGGTGTGCAGAAGGCAAACTGCTGTCAATGTCACCAAAGCAATGAATTTGACAAGGCGGTAGTCTGGATTGACGATCTCCGGATTCAGCGCTTGTAGTATCAGCTTCGCAAACATTACAGCATTTGCGGCATAGTTGGTTATAAGTACGAATATGATCGAGACGATCGTTACTGCCAGGTATTTTGGGTGCGGAAAAGCCTCTTCGACCTACAACATGATGTTAGAGAGGTCATGAAGAACTTGAGGACTTCTCACATATACAATCTCGCCGCCGTTGAATGGGAATGCCATTCCGAACTCCACATATATGAGCAATCTACGATAATATTAGTCCATGTCTCATCTGAATCGCCTCGGACAGCCTACCCGCAGAACGTCATGAATCCACCGCCCGTCCATAAGAACAACGCTACACCTTTGCTTCCACAGTTCTGCAGGACGAAAGAAGGTTTTGCAAAAATACCAGTCCCAATTATCTTACTGAC
This sequence comes from Ascobolus immersus RN42, assembly GCA_003788565.2. Classification (NCBI taxonomy): domain Eukaryota; kingdom Fungi; phylum Ascomycota; class Pezizomycetes; order Pezizales; family Ascobolaceae; genus Ascobolus; species Ascobolus immersus. The sequence goes on from ML119686.1 coordinate 265,332, forward strand.
GATAAGGGCAATCGTTGACAGATATCCCAACTTCTGGTCCTCGGGCATTGGCGGATATTCGACCCTATCTGGATCCTCCTTCCCACTGCCCTCATTCAAGGCCTTTGACCCAGAGTCTCGATCGGATCCTCGGCTTCGATTTGCGCCTCGTCGATAGAATGATGGGAATGAATACTGGTTCGACATGACCACTGGCTCGCTCGTTACCGAAGTCATCTCAAAATCTTTCGTCACCATTATCGATGTATTGGATGGTGGATAGGTAGCCCGTCCGTTGCTTCCAGGTCTCTCCATCTTGATGGACTGTCAGCGAGGTTTTGTACGGGCGGTTTCGAAGCGAGCTTATCCTTCCGACGAAGGGCGGGTAATGTCGATCCTCAGAGCCTCTGGCTTTCCGAAACCTTACTGCACGCTGGCGTAATTATCAGACCGACGGAATGGTAGCGATTATTGGGCAAAGGACTACGTTGGAGGTTTTGTTCTTAGTTGATGCGGTGAAGAACGGGTAGTGGGACATTAAGCAAAAAGGGCCGGACCATGTGGTGAGGATACCACGCTGTCAATATATTGTTTTGGCCATGCGATACAGACGGCACTTACAAACTCCTTCGGACAGGACGCCTCTGAGGTACGTCTATAATAGCACTTCCTGCTTTGGCCACACAGCCTTGTTGACAATGGGAAGTGAAAGGATGGCTTTGGTATGCGTTCAAGGAGAGCTATATTAACCAAGTACGCAGCCATCCGTCGACCGGAAGCCGTCTTCATGGTTGTGCGACTCTTCGGATGCCTTTCATTCGACGGCGAATATGGAATTTGGTCAGCATGAGCAGTGGATGGCTGAAAGATGCGGGAGAGGAACAGCATAGTCCTCTGATTATCCGGGAATCCGAGGTATGTGCTACCATTTGTATCCAGAACTGGCTTTTAGGATACCGATTGCACTTTTGGATCGGTCTGTTTAAAGTATGTTGTGGTAGTCCGGTGGTCTGGAATTCGAAATGCTAGAGTACCCCAGCACATGTTACGTTCATGCAGCTGTTTACCCCGGACAGTTAAACTCATCGCTAATCAGTTACTTTTTTAAAGCTTGGACTGGAAGCCCACTGGAAACAGTCGCATTGCATCTTCATGCACCCTACTATATTTTTACTTTTATCGAAGGCAGGATTGCCCAGATCCGCCCAGCCTATGATAGCCGCATCAAGCAACCACCACTCGTCGGGAAACGGGAAGCTCTCCATGAGCCATCTCGTAGCAGGGCTATGTAGACGATGGTGGAATATGCAGAATTAAAGGACCTTCATTCAAGAAAGGCACTTGCCGACTCAGATGGAGGATCATCCGAATATCCTCGCACCGCTCATGCAACAGGATCGACACTTGAAAGCTTTAATCCTCCGACAGCAACCCTTTGTCGGTCTATGCACCACGACGGCTACCTCAACAAGTTATAGCACAACGGGTCGTTACTCAATGCTAGAACCCGGTAGTCTGGTATACGAGAGATTGATTCGACGGATAATGGATTTAGAGACGATGCTGGTCCGTTTGACAATGCCGTGCCGAGTATGCGCCGTCTAGTTCATGCTGAACTCCAGCAAGAAACCCCACTTTCAACAGCTCGCAAAGCTATGAAGATACTATAGAAGTGCCCAGGTACGATTGCAGAGAATATTCAAAAAGTACTAGTATTGTATCCTCCTTGCAGGTGACAAGATGCAATTACACAAGCCCGTACTACGATGAGTATCTAGTTTGCAAATGTGCAAGGGGACTAGGCAAAGCTGATGTTGATGCAAACGAGGATTCACCGGAGACGGGATATACCGTTTACTGTCAAAACGCAAGGTCCCAGGGCGTTAGTATATCGAACGAATTAACAAACGGTTTTGTCCACTCGTACCTGGCGAAGTCCGTCGACGGTGAGCATGCACCAACAGATAAAGTCACGATGCGGTTGCACAGGCACATAGGTGGTCATGCTGCGCGCTTCTCTTCAGCTATGTAGCTGGCGGCCATGTATGCGGCTGTAATGGAGAGTAGATGCTACGGAACTGTGCTTTGGACAGCACTCGGATCTCATTATAATGTCTTCTAAGAAAGCAAAAGCTCGTTCGAGAAGCCTGCCCAAACCGTTCCTTTGAGCCACAGGGGTACATTATTCCATACCAAACTTAATCTCAGAGGATCCGTTAACGCCACAACCTTTTTCTCCGAGAAGACTCTCGTATCTTCCAACAACTCGGGAACCCGTCTGACAGGCACACTAGCCGCTCTATATCATAGATTAGCAACGGTGCGGTAAGACGAACCTCAAAGCCCAGCTGAAGAACAGAACGGTTTCGGCCCCAAAGGATACTTCTGCTACTATGGCGCAGGCTCTGGCCCGGAAAATAGCATCCAAAGCCAATCTAAAGCCCTTGTTTTGACGCTCCGCGACATGAACATCAAAGGGAAGGCTACGTCAAATATAACGTCCGGATGGCTGCAGACGGCTCCTCCAATCTCCGCTGGCAAAGGAAGAGAGAAAGTGTGTATCTACTATCTGTGCCTGCGGGTTGATTTCGGCAAGAATAGATCACTTTGAACTGCTATTTGCAGTTAACCTAGTTAGTTGGGATCTCGGACCTCGAATGATTGTAGTACTCCAATGTATTTGACGTATTGCATTGCAAACCCACGACCCAGCAGCCCGAGCCACAACGGCACATGCTTGGGGCAACATGAAGTGTGCGTAGTAACCGCTTTACAACCCGGTCAATGTGGCAGAGGGCGTAGCAAAATAGTATGTACCTGGGTTAGTAAGATTTTGAATATGCATGGCATTTACGCCAGCAGTGGACCTATGAGATGACATCTGATGAGGGCTACTACTATTCTTCTCATATATTCCTCTCATAATCTACTCAAGTCAAGTAGATTGATCTGCTCGAAGTGCGTATACTCCCACTCGTAGGCCCTGATCAGCTGGTCAAGCCAATTAACTGATCAGCCAGTCATGGTTTAACAATGCACACAAAGCAACACCTGGGTGGTGTCCAAGTGTGGTTTGTGTACTGACGAAGCAGTAAACAGATGGGTGGGGCCAAACTGTGCTTTATACTGACGAAACAGTAACAGTTGGGAGGGGTCCAACTGTGCGGTAAAACTGACGAAGCAGTAAACAACTGGGTGGGGTCCAGTTGTGCAGTGAAACTGACGAAGCAGTAAACAACTGGGTGGGGTCCAACTGTGAAGTGAAACTGACGGAGCAGTAAACAATTGGGTAGGGTCCAACTGTGAAGTGAAACTGACGGAGCAGTAAACAGTTGGGTGGGGTCCAACTGTGCAGTGAAACTGGCGAAGCAGTAAACACTTGGTTAGGGCCCTCGTGTGTGATCCTGTGCAGACGAAGGAAAGAATCTGGCGAGGGGAGGCGTTCCTTTTATATCGTTCAGAGCCTTGGTTGGAACCTTCTCCGCCGAGTACGTTAGTGTCCGGAGATCTCTCTTTAATCTAAAATGGAAGGTTCCAAGCTCCGACTTTTGTGATTTGCCTCAATGGACCTTCCCTTTACTATTGGAAAGGAAGGAGACGAGTGCTAGCGATGAATTTTCTCCGGTGTGAGGTTCATTTCCTGCATAACTCCGATGCAAAAGAGAAGCAGGGCAGAAGCAAGCATACGACTCACTGGTAAGTCGAGTGCAGGAATCGAACTCTAGCAACACCCCGTTTCGATCGGGGGACCTCCGGGTTATGAGCCCGGCGCACTTCCCCTGTGCTATGTTGCTATTTAATGTTCGATTACGGATTTTTGGGGTTGTATTCAAAAACTTAGAGTAGCAACAGAAACGGTAGAGTCTACTTTACAAGATCTAGACTTGCATGAATAGTAGTCCGCGGATCTGGTGGACCGTTGAAGTTGGTGTCCTATTATTCCCTTTTAAAGCTATAATGCATTAATGTTCACAAATCACGGTAGCACGCCTAAGTATAATAAGTTAGAAGTTGCAATCATAACCGTTGCAGGTCATATCCAAAAGTGTTTGGACAATTCGTGTAGGATTGATAAGCCAAGTTGTCCCAGCATTTTGGGTCATAATGGGTAGCTTTTTTCTCCTGTCACATACGGCCATAGATTGAAGAATATACGGGATCCCGTCCGCTCTCCCATAGTCAAGCTTCTAATCGCCAAGTTAGTATTGCGGTGGGTGACCACGCGGGAATCCTTGGTGCTGTATGTCTTGAGATGGACACAAAAAACAAACAGCCACAGATATCTAGTATACGGCCATAGACAGAAGAAAGTACGGGATCCCGTCCGCTCTCCCATAGTCAAACTTCTGATCGCCAAGTCAGTACTGTGGTGGGTGACCACACGGGAATCCTTGGTGCTGTATACTTTTTGCTTCTGGCTTATCACGTAGCCTCGTTCCCAGTCCAAAGCGCAAAGCGTGTTCCGACGATATTTTTTGTAGAGGGCGTCGTGAAAATTGCTGCGTAGCATCACGTCCTTCCTAGATCTATAGACCGTTCTTGGATCGCCATGCCATGACATACTTCAAGTTTCTTTTGCTACTTCGATCACTCAAGACAAGCGGTGAACTGAATATAAGTACTAAGTAGTACCCATTTAAAGAACATGAATTAAGAGCCCGTCTATTAAAACCAAACTTTTTATGGCCGTCTATTACTTTTGTATATCGTACATGCCCTCCAAACATCGACCCTCCAACCCTTGTAGGCAAAAGAGAGCTTCCTCAGGATCAGTTCTCCTTGGTTGGTTCAACCCTTCCATCAGCAACAGCCTCCTCCCCAACCACCTCCTTCTCTTTCTTTCCCTTCTTCAACCCCTTCCCAGGCCTGAACTTCAACTCCGCCATCCTGCCAATCGTTCCATCCATCGGCTTATACTCCTCTCCTCCAAATCCAGCCATAAGATCCTTGATACGCTCCACCAAATCCTTCATCTGGCTCAGCTCTACCCTCGCCATCTTCTTCTTGATGGCAAGCGTAACATGCACTCTCTTCCCATGCTCCAAAAACTCCTTCGCCTTCTTCATCTTGATCCCCAAATCATGCTCGCCAATCCCCCAAGAGATCTTCAGCTCCTTCACCTCCTTCTTATACCTCTCCGCCTCGGCCTTAGCCTCAGCAGCCCGTTCCTTCTCGCGCTCCGCAATTTCCCGCTCATGGCGCTCCAGTTTCTCACGATCATAGATGCGGACCCAAGGACCATCCGTGGGACTGAATTGTAGACTGACCATTTTGATGACGTGGGTGTTGAGGTTCATTGCGTCGAGGGTTTCGCGGAGCTTGCTGGGCCCGATTTTGCGGCCGTCTTCGCCGATGAGCTGAACTAGCCCGTCGTGCGAGGTGGGGATCATGTAGTTTTCGGGCCATTGTTCCTCCTCTTCTGCTGCTGCCTGCTTGTTTCCAAACTTGTTTTGGGCGGCTCGCTGGCGGTTGGCAACGTTTTCGGAGAAGGTGTCCGGGATTGGGGGTGGGGTGTAGAGACGAGGGTCTCGTTGTATGGGGCCTTCGTAGGAGGGGCGGACTGCTGGTCGACTGTATTGTGATTGGGCGTTAGGCGAGGCCTGGGGAGCAGAGAAGCCGGGGCCCCGTGGTGGGTAGTAGGCGTAGCTCCTGGGAGAGCAAAGTTTGGAGAGGCATTGAGGGCGGGGCCGAAAGAGAGGCAGTGCTTTGGTTAGAGACATTTCGTGAGAATGATGAGAATGAAAATGAGATGGCCGCCTCAATTGAGTACCAGATTACGTCAGAACGGGGAAAGTTTAGCGAAATCACGTGGAGATAAGCGAAAGTCTACCGAGCTTCGTGATGATAAACGATGCGAGAGAGGCCAGTCCTGCTGCACGAGGCTAGGTAACACGAGGATGCTGGTTGAAGAGGATTGTGAGCAAATACTTCATGTGTACAAATCCATATGGAGTATTAACTGAGATAATATGAGTGGAATCTACAATCAATTAGGACCTATTACTGGCACCTGATTCCAGCCTACGTAACTTAGTAGTCATCTCTGAGCTCTTCTCAACTCCTTACGATCCATCTCCAAAATCAGCACGATGCTACTACTTAATACTACTCCATACTGTACACAGTCAGTACGCCAGCTACGTTATGTTTGCACCCAAATTCCATAGTAATGCTCAAAACAATCACACAAAGACAAGGGTAGTCCGTTGAATGAGAATGACCGATTGGCAAAGCACATCCCAAAGCATGAATAAGTAACCAGCCCACCACCTCCAAATCTCCTGCCATTACCAATTACGAAAAGATGAAACAAGCCCATAACCCCATAACGCCACAATGAAACAAAAGGAAGCAAGAAATGAAAACGAAAGAGAAGAGAAGCAGTAAAACAAAAGAGAAGAAAAAGATCCCACAAACAAACGGAGCAGAGTTCAAACCATGCCATGCTCGAAAACGAAGCCTCTCTACACCAATATCCCCCATAAACTCGCAGCCGAGCCCCTCCGTACCAACGATGGCTTTTCAGCACGAATTCCAGCCTAAAGATATATCCTCTCCGCATCGCTCTTCTTGCACTCTTTCGGGCAATAGGGACACTTCATAGTTACTGTGCTCCCATTCACACCCCTGTTCGTCAACCTCTCCAACGACTCCTTTGCAATCACATGCCCGCACGGTAGCATCATGGGCGGATTCTGCTCTGTCGTTTGTTCTTTGCTGACGGGACATACAACGATGCTGTGGAACGTAAACGACGGCGGCAATGGGATCTCAACCTAGTTGGGAACTTGTTAGAATTTGCTTCTTACTCCTGCCGGGATGGCGAAGAGGGGTACAAACGGGCAGCTCGTTGTGACTAGTCCAGGCCGTCTTCTTGTCCTTCATGATACTGGAAACCTTGACCAACTTCGGTAGAGCAATGGCGCCGGCTGTCGCGGCCAGATAGAGCGGAGAGGAAGCGGAAAGGCCCATTAATGAGCAGTATTCGCGGCAAAAGAAGGCGGAGAGTTGCTCGCGCTGTTCAGCGGAGGTTATCGTTTGCAGGTGCGGGTATGGGCGGGCCGTGATGGTTTCGGAGCGTACAAACATAGGACCTGTTACTACTTGCTGAATTTCTAAATGAGATGGAGTGTCAGTAAATGTCTGCCAGATTCAAAGCAGTGTCCAGGGCAAAAGAAGTGAGGCAAACCGAATTTGTAGAGATCCAAGAACCGCGAGAACTGTTCCCTCCCATACAGCATCGCCTGTGCATGTCCCTCTGTCTCTGCGATACTCAGGAATTTAGTCTTAACCAATTCCCACTCGAGTCTGGAGCGGCGCTCATTCAATCGTTGTTCGTTCTGCCTCGCCCACTGTATGGCCTTCTCCAAGTCTCCATCGGCAATACACGCCACAATCTCATACATGGTTTCAAACTGAGCTCTCAGGTTCGTCGGAATCTGGTTCGTTTCATCGTTGGTGTTCCTCTGCTGCACCTCCTTCATAAAGATCTCCGCAACGTTGAACTTGCCCTCTCTTGCCAAATGCATTGCGACGGCGCGATTGACGAGACCCGTGAGCGGCCCAATAGCGTCATAGTCGAGGTCTGCGATATCTTCGAGGGAGGTGGACTTGAACTTTTTGTCGAGAGCTTTCGAGTAGGAGTTGATGCCTTTGTAGACTTCCTTCACATCATGATTGAGTTTGTCGACTTCCTTTGTTGCTGCTTGTTGTAGTTTGGCTAGCTGGAGTTTCGTTGAGGATGGGTTGGCTTGAATGGAGGCTTTGGCATCTTCGAGAAGCTTGATGATGTCGTCGATGCGGCTGCTGGGTTTGCTGAGATTGGCCTTGCTTTCGAGTTTAGACAGTTCCTTTTGTAACGCTTCCATCGGGTCCGGATCGTGAGGGAGAGAGAGACTGACGAAGGTGGTTGCGATGCAGGTGGGGTGGGTTGGTTGCCGTCAATAACCTGATCCGGAATATCGTTTGGCCGATGAACCAGTGATGCGAATGCATACAAACGCCATCCACATCCGCTTCTCAGAAGTATCTATGGGTATGCAACCTCCTATGCTGGGCCATTCAAAACGCCCCAGTTAAATACATATGTAGTCAACCCATCATGTCAGCGCAGGATTTACAGCGTCAAGGGTACCCATATATTTGGTACCGAGGGTGAGCCGTTGTGATCGTTATGCACTGCAGTGCTGGATCGGAGATGTGATAGCCTTGCGTGATCTGAAGCAATACTTCGATACAAGCTCGCGTATGCTCATAGAAATAAAAGCATAGAAATAAAAGGTTCTATCTAGTCGACATGCGGCAGTCTCCATTTTAAACGCTACTAAAACACGAAAGAACTTAAAACAAAACAGCTGATTCGACAAATAACTGACTGATAATACTACATTCAGCAGTTCCCCCCCATTCGAAATTCCGGTCCATAAACATTAAGTACAGCTGAATTAAAAATGTCCGATAACCCCTAGATAACCGACCGCCCATTCTCTCGTACAAATCGTCCAACATGAGTCCTCTCCTATAACCTTTTGATCCTTCCAAACGTCATCATGATTGAGGAGCTACCAACTACGTCTCCTATGCTCGGTGCTTCTCGGATTCTGGTAACTGTTAGCATATATTTCTAACTCATAAGAGATATTTGTCGGGGACTTACCGAGTCTAGAGTACAGCATGTATAACGCAATCTGGTTGCATTCCTGTGTACCAGTGATGGTGACGAGACGCTCATTGGAGTTGTCTTGAGGCTCATTGATCTTAATGACACTGCCGCTCAATTGACGAATCTCATTAATCTTTGCACCACCCTTTCCAATGATAGCTCCAACCATGTCGTTTGGAATGAAAATCTGCTGAGTCAAAGGCTGGCCAGGAAGCAGGCCAGCCATGGCGTTGCCTTGCGCTGGTTGCTGTGGGTGACCTTGCACAGCACCTGGCTGATGAGGACCGGCAGCACCGTAAGCAGCATTAGCAGCAGCAGGATCGGCGTAGTGAATGGCCGGCTGAGCTGGAGCGGCTGGAGGTTGGCCATGAAGCCATGGGACACCGTAGGGGTTTGCTGGGGTGCGCTGCGCGTTGTTGTTGTGTCTGCGGAAGGTATCTGGGTGCCCGTATGTACCAGACATGGCCTGAGGAACATATGGAACGACCTGCATGCCACCCGGCATAACACCGATTGGTGCGCCATTTCTGGAAGCATAGGCCGATGCAGAAGGACCGCCGAAACGCTCGTTCAATTGTTCTAGGAGAGCCTTCGCTACATAGTAGGTAGCAATGTGGATAGCATCAGCAACACCCAAGATAGTCAGGCAACGTTCTCCAGAAAGTGGTAAGCAGGAGTCCGAAGCGTTAATCCGAGCCCCCGATTGTTCTTGAATTTCCCGAATCTTGGATCCACCGCGTCCAATTACAGCACCAATCAAGATAGCTGGAACCAACATGCGCAAAGGATAAGCCTTTGACTGTGTTGTAGAGGGTTGATCAAGAGGCTCCTGGTTCAGGGTGCGGACGATCAAGCCAAACGCCTGTAACAACTGTTAGTAAGAAGATTCAAACTTGCAATGCAATGGGAGAGCTCACCTTTGCAACATTATCAAGAGGACCACTGATAGTGAGAACTCTTTCGATAGCGCCACGTTGGTAGTCACTGATCGTGCTCTTTGTCTCCGCCGATCTGCGAATCAAACCAATGTTTTCTCCCTTTCTACCAATGATTGTTGCGGCCTCTGGGTTGCTGACGATGGCACGGATGTGGATCCACGACGTTTCGTCTACAGGAGCTTGGTTCTGAGCGTCCTCTGCGGCAGCAGCAGCAGCGGCGGAGGCTTGTGCTTCGCTATCAGCGGCAGCACCGGTGGATCCGGCAGGAGCAGCAGCAGCAGCAGCGCTGTTGGATTCAGCTCCAGCAGCAGTAGTGGTGGTAGCCTCGGTCTTGATCTCCGACGAGCTTTCCTCTGACTTGACAGGCTCTACCGCGATTCTGCCTCCATTGCTCTCCGTCTTGTCGGCATCAGTTCTCGACTTTGACTCTGGAGTAGGTGACTGGTTGTCGAGAGCTGGTCGTTTGGCATCTGGGACTTGGTCCTGGCCTGGCGAGGTCTCCTCGTGGGATCTCTTGGAAGCTGTTGGAGCTGGGGATGCCATTTTGCGTTAGGATAAACTTTTGTTTAACAGGCTGTGATGTGATCGAAAAGGTCCAAGGTTCGTTTGAGATAATCGCTTGTATTTCTTTCTTCGGTATATACAGAAAGAAACGGGTTGTGCAAGGGAGGCTCTCTGGACGGTATGTGTGTGCGGGTGTGGGGTGGTGGTGTAATAGTGCTAGAGGAGGAGTTGAGACGCAAAACCAGAAGGAAATCGACGTGGGTGATGAGGAATGTAATGAGGAGTGGTGGTGCTCAGTTGGAGGGAAGGCGGGGAGTAAAGGCGGGAAGAGATGGATGTTGAAGTAGAAGGATAGGGCTGGTGCAGGACAGTACTCGGTAAAACGAAAACTGATCAACTGGAAGCAAGGGAAACTAAGAACCTAACCGGCAATGAACAACCACTTCGAGGGGAGAAAGAGAGAGTCGAGATGCTTTACCTGGTAGTTGGTTGCTTGAAGAAAACTCTGAAGTTCTAAAAGCTGGACGATTTATTTTTGTTGAGGTGATGCGAGCGCGATGAGGAGCAACAGGCACGAAAATCGAGCTTCGAGAATGCTGTTACTTGGTGACAGGCAACTCGACTAAAAAACGACGTGTCTTTAAACTGGCGATATCTCGTTTGGCCGCTGCGCTTTTCGAGACTGGCTCGTTGAACAGGAAAGACGCGAACGTTTGGCTATGCCGAGGGGTTTGCTGGCGTACGAGCGTGTTTGTCGAGATGGCGGAGAGAACAGTATGGTTGTAGAAGGGTAGGAAGTAGATGATGGATGGGGTGGAGGTGGAGATGTTATGGGATTTTGCGAGGAGAGAAATTGCGAGGCAGCCGAGAAACGAGAAACAGCGAAAAGACCAAGTAAAATGAAAGGGAAGGGTAAAAGCACAAGGTGACACAAACACCGTGCAACCTACAGCCTCATGTGACTCCTCGCTTACATAAATTCCACAAAGCTTATGGCCGCCTTAAGCCTTTCCGGGCAACGCTCGGTCTCACTGATAATCTGATCATTGATGCTAGATGGTCTGTGCTTTAGACCCCTTTCGACGCGAGCCATCCCCACATGTTGTTGAGAGCCTGGCCACAGAGACCACAGACAATTCGCAAAATACCCATTTCGCTCCCTGCATTTCCCCTTCATTCACCTTGGCTCATTTGAACACTGAACTCTTGAATCTCTACTACCCGCGCTTTTCCCCATATCCTACCGTCTTTATCGTCCCGCTCATTTCCCTTTTTTTGACACGGCCTTAGATGCTTGTCGTACCGGGCTATATCCGCGATGTCTTCTCACTACAGACCCTAGACTCCCGCCTCACGCAAACCCGCACCACGCCGACGCCGAGACTCGATGACCCTTCGCCCTCCTCCTCTTCACAGCCAAATGGTCGCAAGTCATTGACGGAAAGTCCGTCGAGATGGAAAAGTTTGGAGTTCTTTGTCTACTATGGGGTCTTTATCGTGGTGATACCCATGATGTTTAAAGTCACATACGACTTGTCTCAAGGTGAGTTTTACAGGCGCCTCGTGCTCCGCGAATCGAGCCATTGGCTAACCATCAAGCCGTTTAGAATCACATCCAAACTACTCGAAATATCAACATCTTCTTAAGGAGGGATGGATACCAGGACGGAAAGTGGTGAGTGGAAGTGAGGATTGAGGTTGATGGAAGGGCCCAAGTATGCTGACATTGGTACCTTTTAGGACAACTCGGACATGCAGTACAGTGGTTTTCGTAACAACATTCCCATCCTCGCTGTAGTCCTAGTCGCCCATGCTATCCTGCGCCGACTCTTCGACATGCTCTGGGCTGGCCGCAATGTTCGCCGAGAAAGCTCGCAATCACGCCTGAACCGCCGAGTTGTCTTCGACCTCCTCTTCTCCTTCGTATTCCTCTCCGCACTGCACGGCTTCTCAGTCTTCAAAATTCTCTTCATCCTTCTCATCAACTTTTGCATCTCGGGCTACTTTGGTGGATCAATTGGCAACCCAATCGCTACCTGGATCTTCAACATTGGAATGTTGTTTGCGAATGAGATGTTCAGAGGCTATAAGTATAGCCATATGATTCCATGGCTTGCGGCAGGTGAAGGCGGTGGGCTTGGGTATGCTATGGATAGATGGGGCGGGATAATGCCCCGTTGGGAGATTCATTTCAACTTTACCGTTCTCCGTCTCATCTCCTACAACATGGATTACTACTGGAGCCAGCAGGAGGGTGATGATGGTGCTGCTATCGAGGTTTGTCGCCTTGCTCTGGAATCATGATACAAAAGCTAACGGATATCCTGCTAAGAAGAAACAAGTAGACGGTGTGGTGTTGTCTGAGCGTGAGAGAATTGACATTCCCTGTGGCGCCGACGACTACTCCCTGTTCAACTACCTCGCCTATGCTCTCTACTCTCCGTTGTACCTTGCAGGTCCTATTATAACCTACAACGACTTTATCGCCCAGGTCCGCAATCCCATCCCCACCAATACTGCTTCTCGGACTATCAAGTATGCCCTTCGCACGCTCTTCGCGATATTTACAATGGAGTTGATCCTTCACTACATGTACGTTGTTGCTATTTCGAAAACTAAAGCTTCCGGCTCGTGGGAAAATGACACTCCTTTCCAACTCTCCATGATCGGCTACTTCAACCTCCACATTATTTGGCTCAAGCTTCTCATTCCCTGGCGCTGGTTCCGTCTATGGGCAATGGTTGACGATATCGACGCACCCGAAAACATGATTCGCTGCATGAGCAACAACTACTCGGCATCTGCTTTCTGGCGAGGATGGCACCGCTCGTTCAACAGATGGATCATCCGCTATATCTACATCCCATTCGGTGGTTCAAAGCGAGTGATTCTCAACACCTTGGCCGTGTTCACGTTTGTCGCGTTATGGCACGACATTACCATGCAGCTTCTCATCTGGGGCTGGCTCATTACCTTGTTCGTTATCCCCGAGGTGGTTGGAAAGATGCTGTTCCCAGCAAGAAAATTCGCAAACAGACCGACGCTTTACCGCCATCTTTGTGCCGTTGGGGCCGTGGGGAATATTTTGATGATGATGGCGGCGAACCTGGTCGGATTTGCCATTGGCATGGATGGGCTGAAGGTGCTTGTTAGTGGAGTCTTGGATGGATGGAGTGGGATGAGTTTCTTCTTGACGGCTTGCAGCGCACTGTTTGTGGGGACGCAGATCATGTTTGAGGTCAGGGAGAGCGAGGCAAGGAAGGGAATCAATCTCAAATGCTAGAGTGCTTTCTGTTTGAGGGTTGAGGCATTGAGGATTGATTGTTGAGAAGGAGGACTGGTTGAGGAGTGAAGTGTAGGGCCCAGGTGCTGAATGGCTGAATTATTCCCGGTGGCGTGTTTTTTTACTCTTGTTTATATCTTGTCTGGCATCATATTCTTGCTAATTAGAGTTGCAGTTCTTATTTTCAAGTACTTTGCGCCGATCTGCTCGCAGTCATATATTCCATGGGCACATTTGACTTGTATCGCATTCTTGTGGCTCTGTTCATGATTCGAGATACCCTTCCTTCATTTTTGCTTCGGCTTTATTCCCGTATCGACAGCGCTCGTCAAAGTCGGCCTGTTGGGTCTTCCATATCGCAATCCGCCAATTGTGTAGCTCGCGTTGAGAATAGCGCGACAACGAAAACCCCTCCTTCAACGGTGCATTGCACGCACTTCGTATGAAGCAGTCCCATTCCTTCGAACTCAAGATATTGGGTTGACAATCGTGACAGCAGTTTCGTCCAGCGCTTTCGAAAACCAATGTTGTGAAAGATCTTCGATTATTCTCCCAGAACAAATCTCTATCGTACAAAACTCAAATACTCCATCCAGCAGTAACCGAAATTTTAAATCATGACAAGAGAAACAGTCTTACTGCTGTTGAGCGTTCCTACAGTCCGTCGTTAGTATTAAAGTACAGCACAAGCCGGAAAACGCACAATTCCTGGAATCGCTGGCCCATTCTCTCGGCTCCCTTCAAGAACTTGTCGACGCAACGGTTGAGGCAGGCCTCCTCCTTCTGGATCAGGCTCTTGCTGGTAAAGTCGTTGACGCAGTGGTCGAAGCAGCGCTGGACGAGGTTGGAGTACATCTTGACGTACTCGTTCATCTGCAAACGGTGATGTCAGTTAGCATCGTAACGAGGTTGACAATGCCGATATCCGAATTGGGCGGAAAAGCTGGACGGACCTGGCGTCTCTCGAGGACCTGCTGGAACTCCTTCTGTTCTTGAGCGTTGAGACTGTGATACAAGCAATCATCAGTATGCGATCCCCCTTCGTCGTCCGGGCAGAAGAAACTCACGCCTCCATTGTGTCGATGGTTTGTGATTGGGTTTTTGGTGAGAGAGGTGTTGGTGTTGAGGATTGGTTGTTGTTGCTTCGACACTCTTCGCACTGGTTAGACCTTCATCATAATGCCAAGACCTCGCAGAACTTCTGCCTTCTGAAGGGTCGCTTTAGTTAGCGGGGCAGGTGAAATTCGGATTAACTTTTTTTTTCTCGTTTCCCTTCGACTCGGAACTCTCCACCATCACGAACCTCCCGTAAACGACGCGCAACTCGGCTACATAGGAGGATTTCAATTTGGGATTCCGTGTTTCCTTCCTTTCGTTATTTTCTCTTTCCATTTCTTTCTCTTTCCTTCTTCTCGGACAGTTGTCAAATGGATCAATGAGGAGCCACCATCGACTCTGTAAACCTATCATATGCAATCCGTCCTTATGGCTTTCGGATTCCATCCTGGAGGTTGCAGTCAGCGCGTTTCAGAGTCGATTGGCTCCGGCATTGAATTGGTGCCCTCAAGAGAGAAAACGACTTACCCGCCACCACCAACATCAATTCCGCTCACATCACACTACTCCCACCTACCCCGCCACGTCTCCCTCAAGTCGACAACAACCTCATCGCGCTATCCGAAGACCCGCGTCTCCCTCGCCTCGGCACAGAACATTCAGCAATGCCACTTCGCTAGGGAAGCAAAGTGATTTCCAGAGGGAGCGACAGCCAGCATCTTCGGCAACGACATGGAACTCTCGGACTCCCACAATGGACCCTCCCGGACGTCCTACAAAGTACAGTAAGGGCTACCGGTCGTCACGTTGCTGCGTTCTAATGAGTGGAAGAGACTATAAATGGCGACTCAACAAAGCAAAGGACACCAGATGAGAGCTTGCCTAACTACGAGGAGGATTCCGGGAAGGAGCACTTACCGGCTCGGAAGGTGGGGAAACCTCCGGATTACCAGTTGGAGGACTATTATCGATTACCGTATCGCCTGCCCTATCGAAGTCCTATGCAAATGAGCAAGAAGGACAAAGCAACATTGCCATACCGAGTTCCGAAAAGGACAGAGCGACCTATACCACCAGCACCTCCAAGGATATGCGACAAATGTGGTATGGTGCTATGGACGGCAGACGATACGGTTGAGCGGTCAAAACAAGAAGGATTGTGCAAAGCTTCAGAGCCACCACCCGAGCTGCTGCCGCGAGCTGGTAGGCCACCCGCACAGCTGTTGGAGGAGTTGGGTGCTACGACATGCCCCGGGGAGGTCGGGTGGTTCTTGAAATCGCTTTATCGGGAGGTTGGAACTGTTAGTCCGGTTATGTCGAAGGCTGTTTTGCAGACGGCACTGAAGCGACGCTGGTTCGATTTGGCGGTGGATCTGCTTTCTGACAATCGTCTGGGATTATCAAACATCAACGGGCTCAGCCAAATCTTCGACCACCTAAACAGCAAGGGAACGATACGCCATGTTTATCCGAGTGTTGTACGGAGGGCCCTCGCGGAAGGCTACACCTTCACACACCAGGACGAGACTGCGATAAGAACACTATTGGAAGATACTGGCTTGGCAATGTCGGCACCAGAACTGGTTGATTTCTGGAGGAGGGTGGAAAGTCGGATACCATCACCGTCTTGGGAAACGATCTCACTGTGGATTCACCATGCTGGATTGGTACTCATGAGAGCTGGCTGGCCCAACTCGACGGAGGTAGACGAGGAGCGAGAACAGTTATTGCAGACAGTACTCCGAGCGATACAGAACAGCAGTCCAGGGCAATGGAAGGATCTTATGTTTCCGATCGGAGCGTTTCTGGGCTATTGGCTCAAGAGTTGGCAGAATAGTGCACCGATAAGTTATGTGGAGGATTATGCCACTTTACGAGATACGATACCCTATCTTGATGAGTTTCTTGCAAAGCTGGACCGAAAGATAGTCGAACACAGTCTGCCCCATGCTTTCGAATGGTACGCTACTCTGACAGCAAAAAAGGACTTACTGTGCTTATGGGAGCCCAAGATACTCTGGCCTGTCGTCTGCACCATATCTCGCACCCCGCTTTGGCACGGAACGAATGGCACCCTTGCAAAGCTCGAACGGATACTCGATCGTAAAAAGAAGCTTGAATACTACATTCGGCACCGAAACGATATGGAACTTGCCATCAATATGGCTCGCAAGTTTATTAGTGGCGGTCTTAAAGACATTAGACATGGAAGCAGACGCAGGACGGATAATTTGTATGATCTCGCGGTCATAAAGAGATTTTCGGAACAAGCACACGGCCAAGTTGATATATTTCTGCTTTTGGTGTACCAGCACTTTGAGGCACAGTCAACACCACAGACAACCCTGTTCAACTACATCATCCGTTACTTTGTGCAAGCCGGTCGCTACAACCCTCTCATCTTGTTCCTCGAACACCTCCCTCAGCCCGATGCATCTAGCATCTCACGACGCCTCCTTTCCGCTCCTCTTCCAGAGTTTTTACCAGCTCTCAGCACGAGCCTAGAGGCGGAGATTCCAGACGAGGAGGTTGAACTGACGCCTCTCGTACCTACCGTACCGCTTGGTTCGCCATATAAGCATCCACCACAGATGCTCTCAATTGCTCTCAGACATACCCTCTCCACTTCCATTCCACATGCGTTTCGTCTCTTCTTACTGCATCCCGAACCTGTCTCGGTTGCACGTCTTGTTGCGATGAAGATCAGTGAAGCTTCCAACTGCAGTACAGGAGACGCAATGTATGGGCTGCGAATCCTCTTGCATCTACGAGAAAGCCACCTCGGCCGTCTAATTGGGCTCCGAATTCGTGGATTATATCTTTACATTGCCAGTGGACTATTACTGAGTTTCTTCCCGCCACGAACGAACTTAGGAATCTGGCAACTTGATACGCAGTTGCCTGTCACCAGGAAGGATACTGGGAAGCAAAGGGGAAAGGCTGCTTTTTACACAAAGCCACACAAGACGAGGCCCGCCAGCTGGTCTAAAGACCCTATTACTTCCTCGTCAAAACCGGCATCAGATTCGATCAATAGATACAAACCTCCAGCCACACCCTCTCCGACTACAACCTCGATGCCTACATTGTCCACCCCTGTCGAAACAGTCATACCCCCGGAAGAAATTAAGAAGTACTTCTTCTTGATCGCTCGGATGATGCGCAATCGGAAGATTCCACTTGGCCGCGAGATGGCCATGCTTCTCAAAAGGCTGATTGAGGAGTGTGAGGCGAGGGGCGTGTATATGGAGCCCTATCTATGGGAGCTGGTTAGATTGTGGAGCATGGGCAAGGATTGGAGTGGGTTTAAAGGGAATGGCGTGCATAGAGGGGAGTTTTGGAAGGGGTTCTGAGGTGGATTCAGGTGAGGCTGGATTTGAGCGAGGAAAGCTGAAGGCAGGCGGTTGTAACTTTCAGACTCTTGAGCGAAGTTATAATATAATAATGTTGTCTGGTTTGCTGAATGGCTACCTGTTCGGGATGGTTTGTACTTATGTTGGCATGTGAGCTAGATATCTAGCAGCTTATTGACTGTCAACTAAGTACTTTGTAGATGCGATGTGAAAACTTGAATACTTGAATTAGATATAAGTTGAGCCTCTCTTTCCTTATGAACTCTGACTGAAACTCGCATCTTCTTCCAGTACTCGATATACATATGGCAGATGCTTCATACATACATGTGAGGACCCTGAAAAGCTGTGCTTGTTCATATCGCGGAGCTTGCTTCCGTACGTATGTAGACATTCGGATCTGAGCAACCCTAGCCCTAAACATTGTATTAAGTATTTTGCCGCTCATTGTTTACTCTAAACACTTTTCAGCGGGGTTGGCAGAAACCTTTTTGGTTTCGCTTCGCCTTCGAGAATCCCGCTGTGCTGCTGATGCTCATGCCTCAGAAAATTAACGACATGACTCGTTGTTGATCCGTCAACCCGTCGCAACTCTCGAACTCGCAAATCACTACGCCTTACTCACACCGTTATCTTACACCTCACTCTTTTTACTCTCGCCCTGCAGCCCCTTTGACCGCTCCTTGACTCGCTTATCGTTAACGGAAGGGACGAACTCGAGCACGAGTCGAAATTCGAGTGGTTGCTTTCGAGTGGTTGCTTTGACGGACGGATCCTACGAGGAACGCGTTTGTTCAAGTCGGCCATGACGCCACGGATACCCGTTTTTCACAAATACGAACCAGTCGACTTCAAAGTACGTGGGAGGGAAGAGGAAGAAACATCATCAGCTCGGCAAAAAAAGATCAAAGTGCGCACAGAGGATGGACGACACGTTTTCCTGGACCTCGACTATGGAAGAGATGCTGAGACTTATGACTCGATAACGCTGAAGCACCGTCGGCCTAAGTTGTCGGCGCCTATTACCAGTACTATCATCGGAACATCATCGCAGGTCCAGCATGTGCCTCTAGAAGCGCAGAAGAAACCGCAACGATTCAGGCATTTGATGGGGATATCCGGCAACGGCGAAGCGAGTGCTGAATCAAACAAAGAAACGACTATACCGGCGTCATCTCTGCCTTTAACGGGTGACATTGATTCAACAACAAAGAGAAGAAGTCTACGTCGCAGGCATGTGTTCGATCCGGATGATGATGTGGAAATGGTTTCAGAGACGCCTGCACTGACCCAGGCAGAGGACGGAACTGCTGAAATGGAAAGCCCCGAACCCAGTTCACCAGAATCTTCCATACAGGTCCAGTATAGACGGTTGGTTCCAGATTCCCAAAGAGACAGCACCCTAGGCTCGGTAGCAGTTGCGCAGCCACGCATCGAAGAACAGCCTGGCTCGGACAGATTTGTCGATAAAGCAACACACGGTGGTTCGAGAGATGGCAGCGAAGCAGAAGTGATACAGAGCGTAACAAAGCAGCACACTCCGATACCACAACCACCACTTGAAACCGCAAAAGATCGGATGGGTCCACCTTTGGCTTCTCCTGACCTGGATGACGAGAATCCGCGAAAGAGGAGGAAAATCGATGCAACTTCTGAGGCAATCGGCACTAGGCGCTCCCCGGTGGTTCAGAGACCGCGTGTTACTATTGGATTGTCCCAGAGATTTGAAGTGGAAGACTCAGACGAGGAAACCATAACCGTGAGTGGTTTCATTCCAGTCAATGCTCGGAAACCGTCAGAGGTACCGACACTCTTGAAGGAAACCGAGGCTGTGTCCCCCACAAAGTCAGTAGGAAGAACAGCGTCGCCTGAGATAGAAACAGCGGCAGACCGAGAATATGAACAGCTTACTATCCAATCCGATGAGCCTGAAGACACAAATATGGATGAAGACACGCATGAGACCTCGAGTGAGAAAAATGATTGTTGGTATTGCCATGCCCACTCAACGAGACTATTCACCAAAACCGCGGGTGGACAATCGTTCCGCTGTAAGTTGCGCCTACTCAGCAGCAAATACAATGCTAATAATGTCTCTCAGTCTGTTCCGAATGCCATGAGCAGTTTGACAAGGACCGCAAATTTGCAACCAAAGTAAGGCATCTTGCATGGCAGGAGTTGGGAGATACCTCCATACCGAAGCATCCCTTCTTCGACAAAGATAGGACGGCCAGTGCCAGTGTCGAGCCCACGAAGGTGCCCACAGCTCCGCCGCCACCACCGACGACGCTTGCAGCTCCTAAACAAACTCAACCTATGCCACAGGCTCGCAAGGGAAATGAAGGTAAGCGGAGTAGCCACGAAGACAAACCTCCATCGACAGAGCAGCAAAAGCACTACCAGATGTTGCAACAACAGCTTCAGCAGTTCAAGCAGAGTCAGGATCAAGCACATCAGGAGCATCATGAGCAACGACATCCACAGCAGGCACAGCCGCAGCAGCAACAACCACCACAGCAAACAGCGCCAAGCAACCTAGAGCAAGAATCACCACGCCCAGTTCAGCTAAAGCTGGATGCTCCTGGACCGCAAGATTTACCTGGGGCATCAAGAGACACGTTCGGTGCCATGCACAATCAGCGACTGAAAATGCTTCGGTTGTTTAGATATAGTGCCCCAGACCAATACTTGCTATTATCAGAGGAAGACATTGCGGATAAGAGAAGTCGTAGCAAGTTCTCTATGCTCAAATTAGAGAGGTTAGCATGGAAAGAATTCGGATTTGACAAGGAGACGGAGCGGTTCTGGTTCAACTACTTGACTGTGCTTGAGGGCCGAGACGACCTGAATAAATATGCTCGACGAGTGCCAGGCGGGGGTGGAGACATAGTAATCGTTCCCGTCTTGCCGGGTGGTCGTCTACCGGACGCTTTTCTCAAGGAACAAGCAAGGAGAAAGCTCCAAGCTGAACAGGTCAACCGGATTCAGTCCATGGGCTTCGAAGGGCCCTTTATTCTAACTCCGAATGGTCCAGTACCGGTATTCTCGGGGTCAATACCTCCACACATCCTTGCTGCACTTTCATCTAGTGGTTTCACGCCTATGTTTTCTATGCCTTCTCCAAATGGAAGCCCGGCAAACTTAATTACCGGATCTGCCTCACCCAATCCTTCTATATCGAATGATGTGGTATGTTGTCCAATTCGACAAGTTTCTCATTTACTAATAGATCATATAGTCCATACAAAAGTCAACACCACAAGTCGTCTCGTCACGCCTGTCTTCTGCCAATAGCGGCCATGCAACTCCAGAGGTTCCATCTCGATCGAGCGGCGACACTCCCATAAACAGTAAAGTACTAGAGGCTGCCAAAACTGCGCGGAATAAGGATAACGCCGAAGAAGCATCACAGCACGATGAGACTGAAGGTAGGGCCTCAGTCGAAAGAGATGCTGATATACTGCTTCGTGCTGCGGGTACTGCTGGCGGCCAGGATGGTACTTTCAAGTCTACATCAAGCGGAGGAAGAAATATACCAGAAATCCTAGGCGGCGCTAAATTCCCGGCAAAGTTACGAGGCAATTCATATGCTGCTTTGAGTCAGGCCCTCCAAGTCGCTGCTCCCAATTCTTCACTTCCTCCGAAAGCTTTCGACCCGTCAACATTGCCACGTCCATTGCCTTATAGGAAGCCGGCAAGCACAAAGGCAACAAGTCCTTCAACACCTGCAGCTGCAAGTACTGTACCGACATCAGCGGCAGCAGCCTTTTCTCCCGCAGCTCCTTCACCCATATCCACTGCTTCACCCATCGGTGCTAATGCCTCACCAGTCAACATGCCTCCGGCTTTTCGCCATACACTTGGCAACAATAAGGAAGGAAGCGGCAAGGATGCTGATCTGAAGTCTGTGCAGGGGGGCCCACCCAAGGCAGAGGACATTGCAAAGGCTATAAACTCAGCTGGTCTCAGATCAATAAGGCGTACTTCGGATGAAACCCCTGACCAGACAGTCATGAGGCGGTTTTCCTACGTCCAGAACTCACAACGAGCTGCCTTAGCTCGAGGCGTGAATCCTCGACCTGCTCTGCCCATGAGGTCATCCAACGTGGAAATCCCAACGAAGACTGAGCCAGCTCCAGGAAACGTCCGTAAACCCAGGGCTGACTCTTCACATGCTTCGATCGTCGCAGCTCTTCAATTCGGGGACCCCAAAGCAAAGCCAAGGACACCGAGTGCGTCTGTTTTCTCTCCATCGTCTGCTTCTTCCCTCTCTCCGAGTCTGTCACTGGCAAACACCACCCCTCTCGAGTCACCCGAGAGGCTTCAAACACCTAGGCCGATCGACAAGGCTTCCTTTGAGGAAGTTGTTGAGATTTGCATTCGGAAGCTGAACGAAAACTCCAACATCGGTAGACCCCTACGTTTGATGCTGATAAACCCCGAGAAGTCCTCAGAGCCACCACCAGCTATGGGTGGGATCCTCAGCTGTAAGTTCTTTATTCTTGTCCAGAACGGCGAAGTTGTGCTAATTCGAGGGTAGTTGACCAGAATGTCCTTATTGCAAAACTTCTGCATCAAATATGTGCAAACCCCGAAGATACTCTGAAGGACAGGCCGGACCTCCTCGCTTTTACCGATATCGCAGCCAAAATGCGGAATATAGCGAAAGACTATGGGCCCTATATTGCCGCCAATACCACCCGATAAGACGACGCCTACAGCCTCTGTCACTTCTCTTCACCCTCCCGTTACTATATACTTTACCTCCACCAGTTATAGGCCTGCAGGACCGCTCTTTTACGCCTTTTTGGACTTTATGTCATGCATCGTTTTTTGTTTATGGGATTTTGTGGTTTTTCTTATACTGTTTTATGGGCTATCATTGCATTGGGTTCTCTTTGTGGTTTCGTTTGAATTTTCGATGGTGTTCGGTTTTCCGGGGTATATCTAATGTGAGCTGTACGATTAGCATCATCTGTTTGAGTGCTTGCTTGGTTGTAAAAGCAGGCTTCTTTAGCCAAGATGTTTTGTGTATGGGTGTTCTGTTTCACCGGCGTCTGTAAATAATATAGGATTTTACGGAGACGTCTTTCAGACGGGTAGACAAATGTGCAATCGTGTGTACTGCATTGGTCACGTTGGTATATTAGGTTTTGTACAATTGTGGCTCTGTGATAAATGGTGTGTTTTACTTTGGAGACCGTGTGGCATGCATACGAGTGTGTAAAGTATGCTGGATATCCTACTTCTTATAAGTACTTATGTTTACTTTTTCGAGAGCCATGGAGCCAATAAATGAATTGATACCCACGCACCGTAAAGCATGGCAGTCCCAATGCATTGGTCAATATATGTCTAGACGTCTCGCGTATTCTTGCTTTTTTCTCGTCTCACAGAAGCTGGGAGAGAAAGGAACGCCTTCCCTGACATCTAATCCCATCCTTTACTGCATGAGTACGCGTCGAGTCCACATCCAGCAAAAGCAAAGAAAATACAAGGGTTTTTTTGTATGCAGCGTGTGGTTTTGTTGTTTTCAGGGCAAGATCTGGTGCCATTTCAGAGGCTCTGAGTTGGCTACTGCACCTCTCATGCGGATTTGATGCAACTTGGCTCATGCCGTAAACGATGGGATGGGAAATGTCTCCCATAGGCCGGTAGACTTTGCACGAACACCGAGATGACATGATATGGCGATGGTGATAGTAATGCAGCGCTAGTACGGGGATTGAAGCCTGTGAAGGTAGATTGCTTGTAATATTTGCTGATTGTACAGAGATGATGCACGAATCAACTCAAACCCCGGGCCCCGCAGTGCACCTGAAGGTTCGTATTCAATATTCTGTAAACGGTACATTTTACCGGTTGCTAATGTTTGATAAGCAAGTAGTAATCAATAGACAAAGATGACATGCCGTTCGTACTGCAGGGTTGTGCAGATATCGTCGTCATTTTCTCCATTTCGAGCCCAAAAGGACATGGCCCACCTTTCATTTACGTACTTGTATATGTACTTACTTAAAATGTCGATAACCGTGAAAGACGGTCTACTACTATCTAGAAGCCATGATCGAGTTCTACTATGAAGAGAGGAAATTTGGGTTCCCTGCAGTCGAAGAATCGTATGATGTTCCAACGCAGTGTTTCGGTATTACTGTTGCACAACCTATCATGCTGTGCATCCACGCTGCCACGCTCGGGAATAACTCCCAATGAACGCATTTCGATGATCTATCTCACAACTTGTGCGCATGGCTCCAGAAACACCAGGGTTTAGGCCTCTCTTCTCGGTCAGGCAAACCTCTCTCCGAACTGTGTCAAGCAGAATCAATTGCTTCGATGCTAGGTGAGACCGTCAGTCTGGGAAGAAATGCTTGAGTCTCTCACGATGTACAGGTACTACAAGTACTGCAACAGATCGATCGAAATGTCAGAGTGAGACTCCACATCTCATCCTTTCGCCATAAACTCAAGTAAGTTGTTAGCGTCGAGATACCTGCATACCCCACGTGCCTCAGAACTACTTACCCTAAGTCAACGTCCATTAAGTAACGTCCAAACCCCGAGCGCACCGACCATGTACTAACTAGTACCTGTACTAAGCAACATGTCAAGACCTCACAACTCTGCAACATGAGATCGATATTCCTCAGATCTTCGCATATGACTCGGTACAGATTAAAATGTCACCGGCTCTCCTTGATTGGGCTGAAGAAACCCACTCTTCAAGCATTACGGGCTTTCGGTGATTGTCTAAATTGCTCTCAAATTCGCCTCCGGACTCGCTTCCGGGTACATAGCTAACTAGTGCCCAGGGAGGTATTTCGGGTTCATTGGATGGAAATTCCGAGGTTCGGGATTTGCACCTTCTTCATACCCTGTGCGTTTGTTTCAACGGGCTTTGGAATTCTTCTCGAAGTGGAAGAATCGTACGATGCCTGCGTTGTAACCTTGGAGGGCTGTGGGGGAGGAGTGTCATGGCAAACAAGATCGCATGAAAGCAGTGCATGAGATATCGATGCGATTGTGGGCAATTGGATATCACAGAGGCAGGTTTTGATTTGAAGGCGCCCAAAGGCTCCCGAAGCTTTATGCTTCAGCTCGTTAGGTACCAAAGGTACAACGAGACTAGTAACTAATACTTAGTACATTCTGTAAAGTACCGTTGGAACCAACTAAAGGTACTGGTTCAAGCAGTCCGCCATGTCGACGGCACTCCCGGAGTTGACCGAGACACCGTTAACGTTTACATGGCCGGCCCGTATCGTAACGATAATATCAACCCTTCCTATGAAGATTTACCACACATTGTGGTGATGGAAGGCGTCATATATGTCTGACCAAAGTTATGTCAAGTGGGCGGGGAGTATCTTTACGTTCGTATTATCTGGGTATGGAAGTTGCCTGGTTGGCAAAGGAACTGGGCGAATTGGGGCATTGAGGCAATGAGCCCCGAGCCGTAAAGATTTGACTGTATGTTTCCGAATAAACTGACGCAAATGCTTGCCTGTAGCCTGGAATTCTAGGGTTTGTCATGAGGGCCACTTACTATTGCCGAGTACGTACTTCAGAAGTGGGCCAGTTGCCGGTGCGCAATTATCTTCCGTCCTGGATCCCCTTACATGGAACGTCACATTCGCTACAGCGGTTGGATTCTATATTAAAGACGTTATGGATCAATCAAGCGGCCCGACTACACTCCCGTACCGGCGACTACTTGGTATTACTTACATATGTTTCAATTTGGGTGTTAAGTAGAGACTAGAAAAGTTGCCAAGTAAGTATGCTGGAAGTATGCAAACTCTACTCACTGCTCTAATTAACCCCACGGGCAATACGGCTCATAGAGAGGCTCACAACATGCCAATATTGCAATGTGCAGTTCAAACACCGGAAGGCTCCACATGCTAAGATTTGGGCCTGACCTTTCTGCCGATATCAACTTGCATGAGCCAGATGCTCGCAATCTTGAATATACTCTGACGCCTTGAGAGCAAAGCCCGACTGCACTTTATTTCGAATGTTCCGAATCTGACAGCTGCAGAGAATGCAGACATGGGGTGAGGGTGTAAATAGGGCTCTCGTTTCGAAGAGACACTACGTAGCTACACTGCAAGGTAGCTTTTCAAGAATGATTGGTGGTTGTAAGGAGTTCCTTGATGGTAGATGAGCTCAGGATGGTTCGAGCTTTGCATAACACAGAATCATGTCAAACGGTGCACCGGCGACGAGTCACATCAAAGCAAGGCTTTCAATGAAGCATGTGGTTGTCTGGCAGGAATTAATTCATATTATCATAATCATAGACATGATCACTGCACGTACTTGTATCTAACACATAAAGAAACTCATGAAGTGAAAGCATACCAAAGGAAATCGTATGAGGCCATGAGATGATGATGCAAGAGGTGAGAATCCGACACTACAGGAAAGAAATTATAAGAAATACCCAATGACAAAAGAGACCGCCCAATGCCAATAACCTTCCTATTGGAAGGAAAAGAGAAGGAAACATAAGAAATATGCAGTAATAAACAGCGCACCACAAAGCCTCCTATCTTCTGACCGTCTTCAGCACCACCCAAGCAAGAAGCCTCAGTCCCAAAGTGATACCAAGAAGGATGCCGATCCACTGGCCTCTCTTGTCCCGCTGGCTAAAGCCATACTGCTGCAAAACAGCAGTGCCGGGAATCTTACACTCGTCCGCAAGAGGGCTGTCATAGCTGCAAAAGCAAGGTGGTGCAGCAGCACTGCATTGATAGGTCCTCTCGGAAAACTCGTTGTACATCATACCCTTGAACACATAGCTCTGGTAATCGATGTAGCTAAAGACGTATTTCCAAAAGACGTTGAGAATCTTGTCGGATACGAGGAAGCCGCCAACGCTCATCCACAGGCCGTTTGCAAAGGCTGTAACGGCCAGGGAGAGGACAAAGTTGGGGAGGAGAACGGAGATGAGGACGACGAGAGACTCGGCGGCAAGCAGGTCGAGGAAGAGCCACATGAGGTAGAAGAAGAAGGCTGTGGCCGTGGGACGGAAGTTGGCGAGGAAGTAGGTGACTACCGAGAAGAGGGTGGATATGAGGAAGAG
This sequence comes from Ascobolus immersus RN42, assembly GCA_003788565.2. Classification (NCBI taxonomy): domain Eukaryota; kingdom Fungi; phylum Ascomycota; class Pezizomycetes; order Pezizales; family Ascobolaceae; genus Ascobolus; species Ascobolus immersus. The sequence goes on from ML119686.1 coordinate 292,195, forward strand.
ATATGGTAGACCAATGAGAAAGTTGGAAAGGAGGAAAGAGGTGGCACCATACAATCCGTTGGACCTTTCTTTGGTAAATGTGTGGAAGTCTTCGAGGAAAGCAGGGACATAGGCAACTGCCATAAACGACATGAAGGCAGAGCCAAAGAAGATTGCGTTGATGAAAGGTTGGATGTAGTCTTGATGTTCTTTGAGGCGTAGCCAGACCGTGCCCATCATTATGGCCAATCCCATGTACATGGCTACTCGAACACCATAGGCAAGGACATCTCTGTATGACTTGATCCAGAGACGGTTGAGAAGAGTTAGGGTCTGTGAGAAGAAGCCAGGGCGAGCAATATCTTCGTGAGCTCCAAGATCCATGTCGTCGGTCTCGTTAAGTTGATTGGCCAGAACGGTTGCCATTGGTGAAGCCTTCCAGGCTTCAGTGATAGAGCCCTTGTGCTTCTCACTCGAGGCAGCATCTTCGCTAAAGTCGGTATTGACGAGGTCGATGATGAACTCGGCAGGGTTGGTGTAGCCAGGAACAGGGAAACCGATGGAGGAGAAATAAGAGTTGACATCTGAGACAGGTCCATGGTAGATAGTCTTTCCAGACGAAAGCAGGAGGAGCTTATCGAAGAGGTTGAATGTGGTGGTGGAAGGTTGATGTATCGAGGCAATAACGAGGAGGTTATTTTCCCGCGCAATCTTCTTCAGGAAGCTGATAACTTCGAAGGAGGCAGCAGAGTCCAAACCAGATGTTGGCTCATCCAAGAAGAGCACGCGAGGGTTGCTCATCAATTGACTAGCAACGCTTACTCTTCTCTTCTGACCGCCACTGATGCCCTTCTTGACTGGGGTGCCAATAATCGTGTTTGCCTGGTTTCTCAGTCCAAATGAATCGATGATATCGGAAACACGTTGTTGCTTTTGGCTTTTAGGTATGCGTCTGAAGAATATACATTAGTATATGCAGGGATTAATACTGGAGCATACGACAAACCTCGACAAAGACAATTGAGCGGCAAAGCTGATGGTCTCTTGTACCGTCAATGACCCAATAAGGGCATCGTCCTGCTCAACATAGGAACTGATCCTTCTAAACTCCTGGAGAGATACGGTCTTCCCATTGATAAGGACATCCCCGTCGACTTTTGCATTTGCAGCAGCAGTCCGTCTTGCCAACACATTCAACAGAGTAGTCTTTCCACTTCCTGAAGGTCCCATAAGAGCCACGAGCTCACCTGGAAGAAAGACATATTAGTATACAGGATCACAAAGGAGGTTCAAACCAGCAAGATGAAGTGTGCATACCAGGTCTGACGACACCATCAACACCGTCCAGAAGCAACTTGGGTTGCTTCGTCTCATTATCCTTGACGGTAACGGTAACATCCTTCCAGGCAAAGGAAGTAACCTCCGTATTCTTCAATGCCTTGAGAGCCTTGTAGTTCGATTCCACATCATCTGAGATGGCCGTCGATCTTGTTGAGGATGACATCGTGAATGGAAGAGTATGTGAAGTTGATATCGATATCGTGCGGGTGAGACTCTGTGCTGCCTTGCGTGTCTGAAGAACTATCCTACTGGGACGGATAGATCCTTATAAAGTAACCCTTCGGCTTTTGCAAACCTATGGCTGAGGGCATAGATGACAAACTTAAGCCTCCATTCCACGCTTGAGTAAGCTAGCTCCAGATCCTCCTCTCGGAAACGGGACGAAAGCCCTCACAGAAATAAAGTCGAGGTAAGCGTCCTGCGCAGCCATTCTCGTTTACCACCCGTTTGCAGGCCGAAACCAGTATGTTATTCCCCGGAGCGGGTACGGGTGAAGACGTCCTTAGCGGCCTCGGAACGGGGATAGACTTCGATGCATCTGATCCATATCTCGAACAACCAAGGTCGTAACTGTGGGCGGGGATGCTAATCATCCACATTCGTGGTTAAACATAACCGTTGTGGTTGCAAAGGTGCTCGGCTTTTCGTCAAAGGGGCCAGTATTGATAAGTTAGACTGGATTTGAACGTATGATTCTCCATGACTTGCTTGTCCAATGCAGAAATATGTATGGCTGTATCTTTTTGCTTGTGCGCCCCTGCCTCGCGAAGGGGAATGCCAGGTGCTGCTGTGCTCACTACGACGGATTGGTCGATGCCTTAACCAAATCGCAGTGGGTGTGAAACTTTTTCGCCCGAAATGGATTTGCTGCTCCGTCGTTGCCGCCACAGGACGTGAGGTACAGCCGCGCTCCGCCAGGGCATGACAGAACCGAGCGTCACTGACGAAAAATGTGTGTATGTAGAGGTTGCACTCGTACTTGGTACGGGTTTTCCGCAGAGGGGGGTGTGATGCCACGCGAGTTCCCGAACGGTGATCCAATTCAGTTGGTAGACTAGTTAGGATATATCCGCATAGGGTGTCGTATGATAGTTGTTGATTAAGGCGGTGATCAATCCAAGACGGGCTTTGGTTGGGAGCAGCTGGATCTAGCATTCTGTAAAAAGTTAGTTTTAATATAAAAATGGAAAGGGTGGGATGGATGGTAAGGCTTACGGGTGATGCATGCAATATCGGAGAATATTTTGGCTTCGGCATCTCGAGCTCGTCATGTCAAACGGGTTCATCCTTCTCTATGAAGCCCGACCGATTATGCAAGTACGGCTATCGTACTTTCTCTGTTTGAATCACCAACTCCTCGCTCTCCGCAGGGCGAGAAACAAGACCGAGACACCGAGAGCAAAATAAACAGTGTTTGCTCCGTAAAGATCGCTCTCGACTCCGTTACTACTGTATGCGTATGTAGGTTTCGGATCAGGCATCCAGCATGCCATGGTAAAAGTGCATCAACCGTTGGCAAGTGAGGGCGCTCGAGCTTCGTATGCAGGACATGCACTGGGTAAGACAATCGCCAGAATCATTGGAGTTGTTGGCAACAAGAGATAGTTCAGGCGCGGTAGCGAGTTGACGAGGCGGGGATTGAAAGATTGGCAGCATAACCGAGCGGGTAATGAATTTAAGATCTTCGCCAACCTTGATTCTATCGATCTTGGTGCTGGATAGATACGTACTCGTATGTACTATGTACGGCTACTATGGCAGTCTGCAGATATCGGTACTGGAAGACTAGGGTACGAATTAGCGCTGAAGCGGTATAAGCAGGGAGTGAATACATAGCCTATTTTACTTCATCTCGAGATGAGCACAACTTGGGCCTTTTGGCAATGTTGCAGATGTGAATGCACATCACGGGCCGCAATCGGAGGTGAGAATCGTCAGATGGCGGGTTATTCAGCCTCTCCTTCGGAGCTCTCCACTATGAAGAAACAAAGTCCGAAACGGAGGCTCATGATATCATCAGCTCGTACGTAAAGTAAGGTAGATACTTTGAGATGGTTGCAATTTTGTATCGTCAATATAGTTATGTACATAACTCGGCCGGCGTTTCGTTTAAATGAGGAAGGTTCTGTGGAGCTTCTCGAATGCCGCTTGTGAGATTCAGTTGCCGCCTTAGTGGCTGAAGGAGAAGGTGCAACCTGGTTGGTGGGTTGCCTTAGCCTGGCTTCGGGGACTGACAAAAACTTTAAATCTTCTGAATCAGCATTATAAATCTGACTTTATTCGGCCTTTGGTGGGCTTTGCTATATAACCTTTTGATCCCCATGATCTCCATCCCTGCTTGCACTTTCAGTGTCATCTCGACTCTGAGATCGTGGATAGAGAAAAGGAGTCCCCTCAAGTTCACGAAGCCGTCTGCTCCACGTGACTCATTTAAAGCTGAAACTTTGAAACTTTGCCAAGTGCCCATTTCATGTCAGGAACTGCTTGATTGCGGGCAAGATTCGCGTTTCGACGGGCCACGGAGGGTGACAAAGCCATTGTTTCCCAATAGTGTCTTGAGGGCGTTGTCGGGCTCTCGGGCTCTCCCTTTCGGAACATCTCTTCCTGCCTCTTCAACTTCCCTTCAATCAATCAAGGAGATTTACCCAGTGTTGCTTGGAATCTCCATATTGCCATCCAGCAGAAGCAGTCTGAAGGACGGAAAGAACTCGCGATGTTAGCAACCCAACAATCAGCACCCGCCATGGCCTCGTCCAGTGGCAGTGGAGCCTCAGCACGACCATCTGGAGGCTCACGACCCGTTACAGCTGGTGAGTTATCCTCAACGGCTCCACTCCAAATGTCCCCTATCAGCCAGCCCTATCAGCCCCAGCCCATCTCGACAAACTAACGGATGCTAATGGCGTGCGTTGGCGATAGCTTGTCTCGAGTGTAGGAAGCGACATCTGAAATGCGATGGTAGGCAGCCCGTATGCTCAAGATGCGAATCCATGAGCGTTGGTTGCAACTGGATGAGATCGAGAAGAGGAGGAAAGAGAACAAAGTTGAAGGCAAATTTGAATGCAAATGCAGTGGCGGCAGCAGCAGCAGCAGCGGCGGCTTCAACAGCCGCTACGATAGCGACTATCAATGCTCAGAATCAGGCACAGGTACAGGCACAGGTACAACACCAGCAGCAGCAACAACAACAGGCGGCGGCAGTAGCAGCTCAGGCTCATGTTCAGGCGTCCAATATGGCCAGCATGAGCATGACCGTTTCGGCTGAGATGGTCCCTACCACCGCTACTAACACACCCGTTTCCATGGTCAGCACCCTGGTTCAATCGCCGGCACACCACCATATGCTTATTGGCCCGAACACTCTGCAGTCCCAAGCATCCTCGCCAGTGAGTGGGATCCCGACGTCAGCGTCCGCATTGATGGTCCAGCAAGCTCACGGCCAACACCATTCGGCCTCGGGGAATGATCATATACACCATCCCCATACTAGCATGCCCTTAATAGGCGAAGGGCAGGGTGTGCATATACTAAACAGTATCCCCTCCCCATCTCCGTTATCCCCCCCACCATCTGTCCTATCACCGCACTCCCACCATCATCACCATCATCAATATCATTCCGCGTCCTCGTCGCCGGAATACATATTCGCGGACGCGGCTCACATCGACTTCAATCCATTCAACTCCATCGTTCCAACCGACCATACAATGCCTGGAGTACTCACACCGTTCGGAGCGCACCTCAACCTCGTCGATGTCTTCTATCACCAATTCTACCCATCTCATCCCTTCCTTCCACCCCACATGAGACTTATCCAGTCTTTACGTCACAACTCGGAGACCCTTACCGTCCTCATACCCGCTGTTGAATATATTGCCTCTTTCTACATCAACATACCCGACAACTCTGCCTTCAAGCAGAATGCAGAACAGGCTGTCCTCGAGTCCTCTTCGTCATCACCTTTCAAGCTCCAAGCCCTTCTCCTCCTCGCCATTGGCACCCACTCGAGTGGCTTCAGAGAGACAGCAGAGAAGTACATCAACAAGGCCTGTGAAATGGTTACGGAGCTCAAGCTCGACCAGATGGACAACAACCAGGAAAACGTCTTCCCCGAGATCTCCGACCCAGTAATGCGAGAATCTCTCCGCAGAACTGTCTGGGAAGTCTTCTACAACGATGTTGTTCTCGCTGCATTCCGTGGTGATGCGTCTCAAAAGATGTGGCGCCTCCTCTCCGGTTCTCTCAAGCTTCCTTGCAGTGACGGAGAGTACGTCATGCAGGTTTGTCCACCGCTCCTCCCTTCCTGTCCTTCAGTCGAATGAATGATTCACTAACCCCTCCCATTAGAACATCCCAAACTCACCCAACTTCCCACAATACGAGAATGCCTACCTCTCCCGCGAAGCCGACCGCACCCGCTGCTCCTCCCACGCCTACCGCCTCGACGCCGTCCGCCTCCTCGCCGTCATCCTCAAGCACGCGCGCTCGTTCGAGCCCAGTCCCGACGTAGCCCCAGCCACCATCGAAAGCGTCAAGGCCGAAGATCTCCGCATCGACTTTATGCTTTCGACGTGGGAGATTCTGCTACCCTCCAACCTCGACATTGGCATGGACTTTGACCCCATCATGTTCCAAGCCCACATGATCATCAACTGCGCCATCATCTTCCACCATCGGCCAAAGTCCCATCTGGCCTACTCGTTGATGTCCGACACCACAGTCTGTGCGGCACCAAGTAAAATCTCGCCTGCTGCTTCGTTTGCTGAGGCTCATACGAGGAAATGCTTGACGAGTGCAGGCCGGATAGCACAGCTGATTACCCTCTACGATATCAACAAATGCACGCCCTTCTTCACTTGTGCCGTGGGTATCGCTTCTATAGTGCACCTGGCTTCGGCCAACATTGCGTTGTTGTCAGGCGAGGAGGTTGATGGCGCAAAGCAAGTCGTCCGGTTAGAAGTGGCTGCGCTCGGGAAGTTGGCGAGGCGATGGAGAGTTGCCGAGGAGCTGGAAGGACAGGTACGAGGAATGGCGAAAGAGGTGCTAGGAGGCAGTACGATGGGTGGAAACGAGTTTGGAAATGCAGGCCTACTGGCGATGAGCTCACCCGCAAGCTGAAATTGAGTTTGACCGGAGTTGAGCGGAGTCTGGGAATTTTGGAAGGTGAGCTTGGCAGGATCGAGTTTCCGCCTTTTTGCTTGGCGCTTCGCGTTGGGTGGGTCGCAATGTTTGGATCCACTGGTCCTCCCCTGAGATTTGGGGTCGTTTGTCATTTGTGTATTCATTGTTTTCGGCGTTGGTATCTCCTTCGGTTTTTTTTTTCTCCCTTTTACATTGTTTAATCGGTATACCATTTGTTGCGCGGGTCAAAATTTGCTTGGTTGTAGGGATTGTTTTGGTCTCGGGATTTCACCTGTAGTTACTCCACTATTGGCGTTCGGTATTGGTTTCTTTGTTTTCCTTAGAGTTGCGTTATATAAACAGAGTGTTGGGTTATTTGAAGCTGTTGGCTATAATATATCAGGTACAAGTCATCTCCTCTCAAAGGATGTCATCACACTGTCGCTCACAATGCATTCTCTCCTACTGTGTTTACTTGAAACAACTTTGCATTAAGAGCAACCCATATATACGAAACGCTAAAGACATATGTACAAACAATACTCCAACTCCCTCAGAATACTCCACTCGCCAGATGATACCACATAATATCGCCCTTCTCCATAATCCAAACCCCGTCAGTTAGAACATGCAGAACTCACTCCCCAACCTCTCTGCCCATTCCATCTCACCTGATCACAATCGGCCCCCACCTACGTAACGCTGCGTGAATGCTAGACACACTTCTAGTTCTGAGGAGCAGCATAACGTCGATCAACGTTCCTCTAAAACAATCGGTCGCAACCTCGATCTCTTGCAGCTCAATGAAAAAAACGGTTGACGACAAAATCTGAATTGCCGCGCTTCCAACGTCTCTCTCGTCAGTTCTTCCAAGTCGGCTCAATCTTGGAGCAGACCGAGACAAAGTCGGCGGCCCTGTCCTTAATGACCTCGTTAGGGTAGGTCCAGAACATAGTCCAATGTCCTCCTGGGAGGAAGACGCTGCCGTTGGACCGCTCAAAATACTATTATTCGGTTAGTCTGTCATTCAATAAAAGTCTCACATTAGGGGGCTTACCCATTTGTTCACCGGATTGTTCCTTCGGCTCCGCCATACAACACCCTGGGGGAATATACCCATCACCATGGCCTTGAAAACAACATCTGCCACTCCGAGACCTCCACCCTGACTCTTCCGCAAAACAGCAAACTTGTCGAGGTAGGGAACCCTTTCGCCACGCACCTTTTCACCCTTCTCGTTGATGATCTCGGGGTATTCCCAAGTGATGATGGCAGCGCCTTCATAATCACCAGCGACAATCAGAGCCGCCAGATTTCCGTCCACCCGCTTCAAATACTCTTCTGTATCGAGCTCACGGCCAAAAGAGTCGTTGATGAGGTACACAAGCTTGTCAAGGTTGATGCTTGGGTCGGAAAGGTTGGGACAGGTGATGATCTCGAGCGGCATTCCGAGCTTGATTAGAGTTGTCTTTGGCTTCCGAGGGGAGTCGAGACGGACAGGTAGGGATGACGAGATTATGGGGCGGTTGGTAAGGAAGTTATGGATGAGAGGGTTCTTGGTCTCTGGTTCCCCAGGAGTACCAGTGTGGGAACGAACATGGAAGGCGGCCTCACGAGGAGAGGTAATGAGGGCGGAGGCTTCGTCGTCATGTAGGAGAGAGAGGCAGTAGTTTATTGTTGTGAGATTCTCCATGTGGATGGCTCGTTCAGGAGTGCAGCGTTGGGAGGCCAGCTCGGACTCGATTGTAGCGAATTCCTGTCGAAGGTTGATGTAGACATGGGGGTTTCCACCGCGAGTGACGGATGGAGTGCCACCAAGATGGTCGAGGAAGATGATTCGGTCCAGAACTACGGGTGTCTCGTCATCAGAGTTGGGCGAAGAAGTAGTGGTGGATTTGGTGGGATCTGTAAAGAGGCGGGAAAGGGCCATGACGATGCCGTTGGCAGATACGGGAACACATCTTTGCTCTTTGGTGTAGCCGAAGGAGGTGATGATTGGGATAACTTGCCGGCCAAGTGGTGCTAGAAGAAGGTTTGGAATGCCAATGGAGGTTTGTCCGACTTCTTTGAGGTTTCGCCAGACGGACCCGGCAACAATTCGGGCTTCTCCGTTGGCATTCACAACTGCAGCCTGGAGTCGCTCTGCCTGAATCTCGGCTCGGCGATAGTTCTCCGGGAAGGTGGCCTCCGCATCAATATCCGCATCGAGCACCACGCATGCCGTCAAGCCCAGCTTGTGCAGTTGCGCAAGTGTCTTTCCAATCCCTTCCATCGTCTCATTATCCAGCATATGGGCATCCCTAATCTTGACGATAGCCACATGGACCTGGTCATCACCAAGCAATGGAGACAACCATTCATCCATTTCCTTCTCCTTCAAGCCGGCAAACTGCAAGTAACTCGGTTGGTTCTGCTGCAGTAGCCGTTGGACATATTTACGGTTCCTCTCGGCCTTGGAAAGATGCTCCTCGGGGTTCAGCATCTGGCGAAGTGCCTCCATTCCGTCGTCGACCGCCGGTGCGCCGTCTCCCGCCACTAAAGGCTTCCCCGGTGATGAGGCCGCAAGTCGCTTCTCTTCTTTCCTTGCTGTCTCTGCATATCGCTTCAAGAACGTTTTGGCTTCTCGCTTCGTGGAGGACGTTTGGAGAATCGACAAGATGAAGTCCTGCATCACAATAGCTGCATTAGAAGTTGTCCGAACTACTGTGGAACGGTGAATGCGTGAGGTCATACCCGATTATCGTCATTCCTTCGAACATTGTGATAGTTGATGTCTGTACCATACGATTGCGGGGTGCTGTTTGGCTTGTCCTCGTAGTTGTTGTACCGAGGTAAGCTTGTCGACAGCGACCGTTTTGTACTGAGAGCCGCCTGTGATGAGGAATTGCAATCAGCTCCTGCCTCATACCAGACTGACTCAGGCAGCACCGAGAGAGGTTACCTTTAATGAATCGCGACCGATAAAAACACTCCGTTTCATAGCGCTCAAGACCGACTGTTGAAGCTAAGGGAGAACACAAAAGTCGCAGTCGGGCAATTGCAGTTGGGAGCGGTTTGCGGTGCTGGAATAAAGGCGTTGTGGTGGGGAACTCTAATGGGTCGACGGTGGTGATGACTCGACTTTGCGAACGTTCGAAGCGTTTGTAGGAAGATTCGATCGACGATTGACGGCAGGAGGAGAGGATGAAGGAGAGAAGAAGAGAGGCAGAACGATGGGAAGAGAAGAAAATAAAAGGAAAGGAAGAGTGGGGACGAGAAGGGAACGGCTCAATGGAAATGCCCCACCGGGGCTCAACCTCAGACTCTCGGGAATGATGAACAAAGAGCAGTGTGCTCAGGCATCTTGTCCACCTTTTTTGTTCTGCCTCATCGCCGGCTCCAAAAGTGATGCTATCTCCGCATCGCCAAGATCTGATAAATTTTCACTGCCCTCCCCGATGTGGTAGTAAACTGGACCGAAAGCTTGTTAGACTGGCAGGCGTGCAACCCACATTCACAGGCAAAAGCAAGCAAAAAGCCGAGGAGCAGGTTATAATATCTGAAGGGATAATTAAAGTAATAAAGAAACTTTGTGACTACTTAGTAAATCATAAAACTTCATGATGCGTGCACAGTAACTTGGTTCGAGCCCTCCAAATGCACGAGTCGACGTCAACCAGAAACTGAATAGAATGAAGGAGCCCATACTTCATAACACTTGATCCTCAAACTCACAGCGTGTCTTCCTCATCCCCGATACGAGATCTTTTATAATCCCTGATGCTAATCTGATGATCCGATATGCATGCAGCCTACGAATACCTCCTTCATGATCAATCACGACAGCGACTCCAAGCAGGCCATACGTAAGTTCTCACAGACAGGCCGACCACATATTTCAGGTCGGCTCAACTTGATAGTAGTGGTCCGGAGCGACCTCACACTGTACCACAGAAACAAAGTAGGATAATGAAGCCCCGAGATTTTCCACACACGTCACAACGCAGACAGAGAGCATCGATCTGTGCAGCACTGAACGGTGCAGGTTCCACATGGAGCTTGAACTACCATACCATAACTTTGGGGGTTCTTAAGTGGATGCCCTACTACACAACGGTACTCTGCATGTTCCCAGTTTATGTCAAGTAATTCGTAAGAGGTCCATTTGACGGCTACAAATATTCTCCGTATGCTCATTGTAAAAATTCCAAGTTCAAGTACCTGAAATGCCACACATCAAGTCAACCGGGCCGACAGGTCAGCCAAATGCTAGGTATGCTATGCATAGCTATGGATTCTGGCAATCATTCCATCTCCGTAATCCTATTGTGTTGCCCTTAGGAGATGACAAACACCTTCTCCAAGAAGTATCGAGGGAGTCTTTTCACTAATCGGTCCAATTTTGAGGTATCCTGCGTATCGCGATCTGATAATCGACAACTCAATTCTCGGGTCGACCAGTTGACAGGCAGTTAGGCTAACGGCTTACGGTGCTTGGGAAGACCCTTGAATTCCTTTCGCCTCACGTGTAGGGCAGATTGTGTGCCGCTAGACCTCATTCAGCGCCACTAAGATACAAGAAAATTCAGTGGGGCATTTTTCTGGCGACAAGAAGGTGTATTCTGCCCTCTGGTCAACACCACTTATATCCTCCGTCCTCACTACAACTTCTTCATCAGATTCCCGCTTCACTACAACGTTCATACCCATTGCACCAATTCCCCAAGACTCTTTATACCACAACATGAGCGCCATGGAGACCGAGAACCTTGCGCCTTCTGAGGCCCATTACTTCCAAAGGTGCGTGTTCCCTGTGGTGCCCCGCTCTCGCGACTCCGCCGTTCACCCGTTGGACCCCGAAACTAACAGATCTCGATCCATAGTTACAACCACCATGGTATCCACGAGGAGATGTTGAAAGATGAGGTCCGCACAAACTCATACAAGAATGCTATCTACCAGAACAAGCATCTCTTCAAGGACAAGATTGTTTTGGATGTCGGATGCGGAACCTCGATTCTCTCCATGTAGGTCTCCGTGATAACAGCGCGACTGGAAGGCAGTCCTTGATTCTAACAATTGCCAGGTTCGCAGCAAAGGCTGGTGCTAAGCACGTCTATGCCGTCGACATGTCCACCATCATTGAGAAGGCTCGCGAGATTGTACATGTGAACGGAATGGACGACAAGATCACCCTCATCCAGGGAAAGCTGGAGGATATTGTGCTGCCTGTTGACAAGGTCGATATCATCATCTCGGAATGGATGGGCTACTTCCTTCTCTACGAATCCATGTTGGACACTGTCCTTCTCGCCAGAGACAGATACCTCGCCCCAGGCGGTCTTATCTTCCCTGACAAGTCGCACATCTACGTCGCTGCCATTGAGGATGGAGAATACAAGGACGAGAAGATTGGCTGTATGTTGATTGCCCAAGAAACGGACTACCCCGACTAACTTGCGAACGCAGTCTGGAACAACGTGTATGGATTCGACTTCACCCCACTCCAGAAGGTTGCCTTGTCGGAACCCCTCGTCGACACTGTAGAGTACAAGGCTGTCGTAACCGAGCCATGCCTCGCCTACTCGATTGATTTGTACACTGTCACCAAAGAGCAGCTCGCATACCACGTTCCATTCAACCTTACTGTGCGAAGAAACGACTTTGTCCACGCCCTCATTTCGTGGTTCGATATCGAGTTCACCGCCTGCCACAAGACAATTTCCTTCTCCACCGGCCCTCACGCCAAGTACACTCACTGGAAGCAGACCGTCTTTTATCTTAAGGAGACGTTGACCGTCGAATGTGGTGAGGAGATCAAGGGAACCATTAGCTCAAAGCCTACCGTTCGCAACCCAAGAGATCTCGATGTCAAGATCGAGTACGAGCTTGTGACAGAAGACAGGGGAAGAAAGGCCGCCGGTACTTGTGAGTACGTTATGTAAGTACACTCCGCATTCGCACACGTCTCCCCATTGGATGGTTTCTAACAATCTTACAGGTGCTAATTGCGTAATATCATGTTTTTCTTTCTTTCTTTTGCTTAGATGGGGCGATATGGGCCAGTTTCAGTTACTTCATAATCTAGATGGATAGCATGGCAGGGTTGTTTTTTTGTTCCTTTGTTATTTTTTGTTATATTTCAACAAAAAGTTGGGCGTCATGGTAAATGGGACCAAAATGGGGTGTTATAGTTGTTATATCTAGTTTGGGAATTCGCATACCGATTTCGTGCTTTGGTATAATTCTACCGATGTTGCAGTTCCTACTTGGCTTGTTCTGTTTGAATTACTGTTTTCGCTTCTTTTCATAGGTGATGGGCTAATCGTAGGTTGAGTAGTTCTAGTCTGGAGGATTCGATGGTTGAGGCATGTTACGGGTAGCAGCTGATTTGCGATGCCCTTTGTAAGGGGATGTAACCGCGTTCACTTGCACTTGTATGAATTAGTTAGAGTGTAAGGCATGCAAGTACAAAAGTAAGTTGTAGTATTGGGGAAGCCCGAACTTTTGAGATGCAGCTCAAGTTGATTTCGGGCCTTATTAAGAATCAGCACTCGATTATTCTTCTAATCAAGTGTGGTGCCCAGGCCTGGTTGCTCTTGACCGTGCTAGCGGATTACCTTTTCAATCCAATCGGGCATTGAAATAGCTTCAGCAAGTCCCCGAGGGGACCGCTCCTCTGTTTACCACTGAAGTGACTCCGGCAAGAAATACTACTTGCTCAAGTTTGAGGCCGACACGGGTTCTCCCGACTCCTGCCAGCCTGTAATAGCTTTCTACATGCTTACAAGTAACTACACAACAGTGGCAGCCACGACCACATCGCAGTTCACCATCCAGTAAGATGTGAAGTCCTGTTGCACACTGCATGCCAGAAATGTCAACGAAAGGCAGTCGCATCCGTTCTGCATTGCTCGCATGTCACTCAACAAAAAAGGTATTTCGGGGACCGAACGAGTGCACGGTGTTTGAAGACTCTCAATGTTTTGCAGGCGAAAAGAAACTAGGCTCTCGCCTGCTTATCGATAGTGAGCGGGCTACTGGAAGCTAAAATATTCGAGGAGTGTGGAATCCGGGGGACGTCATTTGAAGTTGAAAGCGTGAAGCAGCATTCAAAGAAGATCAATTGCTTGATGCTGAAATATGAAAAGTGTGCCAGTCCTTTCATGCAATTGGTTGTGGCCCTGAAGAAGAAGAAAAAAACTTTTTTTTCTGTTCGCGGTGCATTCGTTGAGCCTGGCGAACCTTGTTGCTTGTTGGAGTGCCGTTGCCCCACGTTTCCGTTTCGCCTGTGCCCGCTTTCTCTTTAAGAGTCCGGTCGAGAGCACCCCGTCGTTTTACAGGCTCCCTTTCTCGTGAATGAAAAGTTTCCCGTCCATTTTCTTCCCTTCCTTTCTGCTCCTTTGTGTTCTTTTCCTCCTTACTGCAAAACTACTTAGGTGCAATTGGAAGCAGTTAGACTTTAATTGCTGGATTTCGCAAGACCGCGTGACTCAACGCTACGACTCTTTCGGTCCGTCTGGTACCTTAGACCTGTTCCTGCAAGCAACATCCTCCGAATCTCACCTCACCTCTCTTCTCTTTCTCGCTTTTCTAGAAAGATCAAACAAAAGCACCCCTCCAAAACCTTAATACCGGGATCTGCCCGCCACAACCCCGCTCATCCGCCCTCAATTGAAAGGAATCGCCCAACGACACCGTCCCCTTCGCATCAACAACAAGCTACAAGCGCAATAGCGACTGAAAACCAACACACAACTCCTGAGGACAACAACAACGACACAAGATGCATATCTCCCAGAAACTCCTCCAGGCGCAAGAATCGGGGAAGCCCATCTTCTCCTTTGAGTACTTTGTGCCCAAGACTGCCCAGGTACGCTCAATTCCTTCCTGCCGCCCATTCTCCATCCTATTCCCCAGGTTTTGGGCGACCTTGACATCACCAGTCCGCTCCACTAGCCCAATTCTACGATACTAACCGATCCTAGGGTCTCCAAAACCTTTACGACAGAATTGACCGCATGCATTCCATGGGACCCAGCTTTATTGATGTTACCTGGAATGCCGGTGGTAGATTGTCAAACTTGACGTGTGAGATGGTCAATATGACTCAGAGCGTGTATGGGCTGGAGACGTGTATGCATTTGACATGTACGGGCATGCCAAAGAGCAAAGTCGACGATGCGCTCAAGGTATGCTTGGAATTGAGCCTGTCGCGTGGGTGAATTGTGAGCTAATGACTCGGAACAGGAAGCTTACAAGTCTGGCTGTCAAAACATCCTCGCTCTTCGCGGTGATCCACCCAGAGAGAAGGAAAAGTGGGAGGCTGTAGATGGAGGCTTCCGCTACGCTAAGGATTTGGTCCGACACATCAAGAACGAGTACGGCGATTACTTCGACATTGCCGTTGCTGGATACCCGGAGGGATGCGACGACCAGCCTGATGCCGATTTGCTGCTGGAGCACTTGAAGGAGAAGGTTGATGCTGGCGCTACCTTCATCATTACCCAGATGTTCTACGATGTCGACAACTTTTTGGAGTGGGTCAAGAAGTGCAGAGCCATTGGAATCACCGTCCCGATAGTGCCCGGAATCATGCCTATCCAAACATACGCTTCCTTCATGCGCAGAGCGACTTGGACAAAGTGCAAGATCCCGGAAAGGTGGATGGAGTTGCTGGAACCGGTCAAGAACGATGATGTTGCCGTCAGAGAGATCGGAAAGGATTTGATTGCAGAGATGTGCCAAACTATGATCGACAACGGGATTATGCATTTGCATTTGTAAGTTTCGGTCTCCGTCCACATCGCTCTCCCCCCGAGTATATAAATGTGGACTCTTTAAGGCGGAATGGATGCTGATAAGATTCCTACAGCTACACTATGAACTTGGCTACAGCAACCAGCATGGTTCTCGAGAAGCTTCAACTCCTCCCATCAGTGGTCAAGTCCCCACCATCCCTCCCATGGCGTCAATCTCTCGGTTTCAACCGCAAGGAAGAAAACGTGCGCCCCATCTTCTGGAAGAACCGAACCAAGTCCTACGTTGCACGTACTCAGGAGTGGGATGAGTTCCCTAACGGACGTTGGGGTGACTCGCGTTCTCCTGCTTACGGTGAGCTCGATCAATACGGAATTGGACTCCGTGGTAGCAACGAACAGTGTATCACCCTCTGGGGTGAGCCAAAGAAGCTCTCAGATGTCACCAGTTTGTTCACAAAGTACGTCCAAGGCAAGCTCAACTCGCTTCCATGGTCCGATCAACCAATCACAGCCGAGGCTGACACAATCCGAGACGCCCTGATCTCTCTAAACGAGCGGGGGTTCCTCACAATTAACTCGCAGCCCGCCGTCAACGGCATCAAGTCTTCCCATGAGGTTTACGGATGGGGTCCAAAGAATGGTTACGTCTATCAGAAGGCTTATCTGGAGCTGCTCGTCAGCCCAGAGGCTTTGGCAGAGTTGATCACCAGGATTGAAAGGGAGGAGCAGTTGACTTACTACGCTGTCGATAAGAGTGGAAACTTGCACACAAACTCCCCTGAGGGGCCAAACGCTGTTACCTGGGGTGTCTTCCCAGGCAAGGAAATTGTTCAGCCAACCGTTGTCGAGACCATCTCGTTTTTGGCGTGGAAGGATGAAGCCTACAGACTCGGAGAGGATTGGGCCAAGGTGTACCCTGCTGGAAGTGAGAGCAGAGTGTTGATTGAGACCATGATGGACACCTGGAGCTTGGTCAACATCGGTAAGATTTACCCACAGACGTCTTGGATTAACACAGGCTAACATGAAACACAGTCAACAACGACTTCCACGATACCCACTCCATCTTCCGCCTCTTCGACGGCCTAGAGGTCTCTTCGGTTAGCGCCGATGGAATTACAAACGGTGTCGAGCACCTCAACATCGCTGAGGATGTCCATCCTACTCCAGTGACCACGAATGGCGTCTAGAAAGCGACTGTGTTGCTAGTCTAGAATGCGAGACATCTGGAGCGGTAATTGTTTGTGGGCGACATCCTACTCTCATTGATATTTCCTCTTTCTGTCTCTTTTTGTCTCTCTTCGTCTCTTCTATCTCCTTTTGTCATTGTCATCTGCCTCGTCTATTCTCATTTTTGGCCCTAAAGTCGACCTTATCTGTATGGGAAGCGGAATTTCAACATCATCTGGCTTTTTCTTATCCTTTATTTTTTGGCGTTTTCCTTTCATCCTTTTTCTTGTATCTTTCTTGTCTTTACGGTTACGAGTTACTTGCACTGGGATATGAGGGCACTTAATAGGGGTGTATGCAGTTTTTCTTGTTTTGTGTATTTCTATTGGATAACCTTTTGCCGTTTTTTATTTGCGTGGCATGGATCGGAGCAAACTTCAACATGTTTGGCGTTCGGTTGATTTTTATTTTATTTTCTTGTCTTTAAAGTAAGGCCCTTTTTCTTTCGGAAAAGTTGGGAGTGAGTGCGATAGAGGTGGTGATGTGTATTGGATCATATGGGATTTATGGGTTGGAGAATGGTTTGGGGTGGATAAGTATATCATGATAGATGATTGTTCTGTGTCGCGGAGGGCGTAATTCAACATTGTAAGATGGCTATGCCACTTTAGATTTGGGTTGATAAACTTTCCTCTATTTTTCTCCACTTTTCGTGAATGTAGTGCTGTTTCATGTTTTCTCTCCAGGTGCTCGTCGCATTGCCAATTTGTCTGACAATGTGCAGTTTCCCTTTTCCATTCCTCCAAGCCCCTCTTTGATGTGCACAGTAAGCAGGTTTCCGGATGGAGCAGGAGCACACTCATGACCTGACCCACCGACATCCTTCCGAATTTACTGCAAGCGAAACCACACTACTCATCTATAATCAACATCTCCCTCACCCACCTATAGCTTTCTGAAGCATCCTATAACACCGACAATACGCAACCAAACATCCCCACCCCAGCCCTCGTTTTCTTTTTACTTCACCCTTTATCAATTCCTCCTTCATCTTGTTGTAGTCGGACCGTCCCGCAGCCTCGAGTTTGTTAACGCAGTCGACTTTGCTGGGTCCAAGAGTGGGAAAGGGAATCCTTGAGAAGGCAGGAGAGAGGAGTATCAGTCTTGATTGAGTAAGCAAAACTTTCATCCACAAGACGAGGTTACTGTCCACAGCATCCTCCTCTCTCCTCCACCCTTCTCCACCCTTACGGTTGGCCCTTTTTCTACGACTTTGACGCCTCCTCGTTCAACCTCTACCTAGTACCTTGTTATATAACGACACTGCGATTTTTACCTTG
Source organism: Ascobolus immersus RN42 (assembly GCA_003788565.2). Classification (NCBI taxonomy): domain Eukaryota; kingdom Fungi; phylum Ascomycota; class Pezizomycetes; order Pezizales; family Ascobolaceae; genus Ascobolus; species Ascobolus immersus. Next base: position 309,887 of record ML119686.1, read on the forward strand.
AAGCTTTGCATATTCCCTTTTGTTTCTACGCAGAACACGACTACTTGTTATTCGCCATTGCAATTACCAACTCATTACACGACGAAAAAGACCAATTGATGTCTCAAAGAACAGTTTACCCGAGTTATGATGCGAGGCCATCGACGAGAAACGGCACCGGTAGCAGCTTGGACCTTGGAAGCAGAACGGTCTCTCGTTTTTCGCTCTTGACTCGAACTCGGGAGAGCTCGACCTCATATTTCGGTAAACGATCATCGGCTCCGGACCTGGTTGGGAACCCAACGACGTTGGATGATACCCCAGAAGAGCAAAGGTACTTTGTGATTGTAGCTTTGCTTTGTCTTGTTGCTAACACGAAAGATAGTGCTCATGGTGGAAGCAGGCGGTCTGATTCACCGAATCCAAAGAAAGGAAGGCCGTGGAAGCGTGCAGTAACCTTCAGCCTATCGTCTTCAGGATCGAAAAAGACTTCGGACTACCCGGATGAAAGCTACTTTGCATCCAAGGAAACGATACCACTAGAAGGTTCTACCGATGATCCATCTGGTCGGATCACCTACCGGAAGACGCCACATCCATCACCCCTCCCTACTCGGCATATGTTTTTCTGGGGCAAGAGAAAGCGAGAAAGTTTTCTCCAAAGTCTGTTGCCAACCAAGCTGAAGGAGAAATCACGACGCTCCGAAGATTCCGCCTCGCAGTCACCGAGCTCGCATTTCAATTCACTGCCTATTCTTCAGAAGGTCTCCTCTCACGATGATGATGACCCCACTCCGTTGCCAAAGGCACAAGGCCAAACCTCCCAAACCTCCCGAACAGTTTCACCGCTGTCCTCCAGAAAAACATCACAGCAGTTCTCTCGATCGCACTCTTTGAGGCTTGCGAGACCAGTATCTCCACTAGAGAGTGTGAGATCTGCAGAGGACGATGAGAGTCCGGAGAGTCCAGGTCCATCAACTTCGGCACCACCACCCTCGCCTTGGGTCCTCGTTCCACCTCCGATATGGAGAGCAATGAAGGAGGAAGGCTCTTTCGTTTTTAGAAAAAAGAAGCACTCGGAATCTCAGTCATCGCTCGGCCAAGATCCACCACCAGTCCTTGAAATATCATTGGGACAGTCGTTTACGGTATCTCAGGTCGATTTGCTTCTATCAGAACGACAAGGGTCGCCTCGAAACTCATCAGAGTTGGCTGAAGACATGCGCTTGCGTTCTGACGCCAATTCAATAGGGAAGGGCGGTTTCTTTAGACGGAGAAAGCCATCGTTTCAAGTGATCATCCCTCGGATTCAGGAGGCCTTTACCAGACGTGCAAGCAACTGGAGCTTGTCAAGCTCTGGCCGTGGATCCAAGATGAGAAGGGAATCGACGCCAATCTCATCGGAAGGAGAAGAAGTCTTGAGCGGCAAAGAAGAAGAGGAAGAGAAACCGTTGGGCAGTCGTCGGATGTCATGGTAAGCCAATTGTTTTCAACCGTTCTCCCAGCACTGACTCTTTAGGACCGGCCGAAGCAGACATCGACTTCCGAGACAGCAAGGACAAGATGCAGACTCGCTCAGCACCTCGATAGGTCGAAGATCAAGTCGACAGAGTCGGTCAGAGGGTGAAGGCGAAGATCCGACGATGTCTCGAAGCAGTTTGTCTGGGGCACTTTCGAGTGGTCGACATTCAAGCCTACATTTTCAAGACAGCTTGGAGCAGATCAAGGAACAGAGCCCTTGGCCCTCGAGAGTGTCTTCTATGGACCCGTTGAATCGATCTTCTACGACACATTCAGCCAATGCAGGCGAATTCAATCAGGTACCGTCCTCCAAAATCTACACGCACGGAAATGGGAGCTCTTTGGAGCGGGTTAGACGAAAGGGAATTGAGGTACCACCGATCAACACAAGAAAGGTTAGATCTCCAAATCACCCCTTCTCTCCCCATCTAATCGTTGTAGTTGTTTTTGAGTCCTAGAAGTGCTGAGACCTCTCCGTTGTCAGATATCGAAGAGATACCCCGAGCCGAGGCGGACCGTGAGCCATTCCCAGCGCTACTACGAGTCGAGACGCTCCTAGTACCCTCGGGACCTCCATCGACAGGCAATACTCCGGTAGACGCAATACCCTCGAGACTAAGACGATTCAGCTTTCCTCATATCACTTCTATGATTACTAGTAGAAGCGCCAGTACTCCAGATGGTCAAGTGGTACCTGTTACGCCTCTCAACGCTGCCCGGTCTATATTTTCAGAAAACAATGGTAATAGCTCGTTAATTCCAAGGCGTGCCAGCGACTTTATATTGGGGAACAGAGTTCCGTTTCTGAAGGAGATGCGGATAAAGGTGCATGCCTCAACTTTGGCAACGAGCTAGTAAGTCTTCAGCGCTCCATGTCATAAAGCAGGTTGACTAACTTGCACTTTAGGAGGAATCGCAGCCTGACGGATCAATCGAGTACACCAGAGGCAGAAGTTGAGAGTTCAGAGTTTCTTGTTACATTTTCAGTGTTTTCCGGAGAGGAGTCTATGATGGAGTTTGCTCTCCTTGCATTTTCTTTTGCCGCAATTGTGGCTTTTATGTTTGCTAGTTCACTGGATATGGATATGTGAAGGATGGGTTTTATTTTCTTTACTAGCTCGGCGGTTACGGAGTTGCACTTGCGGCTGTGTAGTCTGCCTGAGCTGGTAACTGTTGGTTTTCGGGTTGGGTTTGGGGGAACAGGGATGTTGAGCTGCGGAGAGCAATGTTGTGAGAGGGAAAAGCGTATAGTTTTGATTTCTAATTGAAGCGCCGCGCTCCGTTCCTGCTTAGGCATTGTCTTGAAGATGCAGACTGTTTATGATGCGATGGTGGATTGTATAACGAGCGTACGATCTCATAGGATGCCGTGGCCTTAGTCCTACGGAAATATGAACATGGTAGATTTTGATGAAATTTTCTGACCTGCTCTAGATGAAACCAAACCACGGTGATTCTGCCTCGAACTTGGTCATAGCTCATACTGTCCGGCCCACTTTGTCCAAACTCCCCAGATCCACAACCAACCTTTATAGAGAAGAAATCCCAATGCCATGAACGGCACGATTATGGGCGACAAGATCCAGAACAACACTTTCTTCCACTTTTTCATCTCCGGTTCTTCCTGCAGAGGATGCGGCTCATCTCTAATCGGAACCTCCACAAACTCATCGTCCTCCTCTTCTCCCAATGCAGACACAAGTTTGCCAGGAAGCGGAGTAGGCTTCCGCCACGTCTTTGGCCTCTGAACATGGTACATATGACCACCTGCCTCGAGGTCCACATCCAATTGGACGTGTCTCGTGCTCTGTACCGGTGCATCTGGAGAAACTGGGGCATTTGGGGCATTTAGGGCTTCTGGGGCTTCTGGTGTATCTGTGGTTTCGGGCACTAACACTCGGGATGCATATTGATATGGTGGTGGTGCCTCCTCCTTCGAGTTGCTGATATTAGCAACGGGTGTGGACTCTATGTCTGGCGCACTTACAAGGATAGTAGTGTACTGCGACTCGCGTGAGGTGGATCGTGGCTGCCGTGATCGAGTTCTGGTCGGGGCGAGGGCTGGTCTTGGGGGTTGGTCCATGGTGAGGTACGTATGTGGTGTTTAAGTTGAAAGTGGTGGTTGATTGGAGAGACGCGCTGAGTAGAAGTTATGGAAGGTTTGGGAAATGAAATGAGATGAGATGTTGCAACTTTAAAGGTCATGTCGTGAGCGGGATTGCTCGCTCGCTACATGGCGAGATACTCCGGGTTGTGAATGATGGGGAGCCTGAATATTATAATTATCATGGAGTTCTGGACATTAAGACACTCGCGAGGCGAGGGGAGGGGCTCGTTAGGAGATCTCCTGGAGAGTCGTCTCGTCTCGAGGCTTTCGTGGTGTTCTCATTATGTGTTCTTCCTCAGTTGATGTACGGTGAGGCTATGAGAGTGTCCGATTTTATCGTAAAGTAAGTACATTGTATGAAGCACACTGTGTAAATACATACTTCTTAGTAATAAGAAGTAAGTAGCTATTCGGGCTAAATTTATAAATTATCTGATCAACACCACCAAAGTCAGTCTGGTATCTCAAGAAATGTGTGGTAAATAATATTTGAGGAAGCATGGAGAAGACCTATGACAACTTCGAAGTTTAATCAGAGACTGTTCTGAACTACGTTGGTGGTGGTGAAAGTGGGCACTGCTTTCTGGCCGAATTTGGTGTTCTGACGTTAGAAGTACTTAGTACTAAGTAGTTAGTTTGCCAAGGTTGCAAGAGCTACAATAGCGGCAACAAAGACAGCTCGAGCTCCCACGTCGCAACCAATTCGGAGCCAGCGTGGTACGGATACTCGCAAAGCCTCTAATATGGTAGGCTTCGACACACCTCGAGATCTGAGCTTCTGCAGCAAATATTCCCAATAATCCAGAGCATCTCTAGCCATTTTAACCTGGACAAAGACATCGAGAGATAGTCTTCTGCGGACATCTGGTAGAAGTAGTTCCGAGTGGTTAACTACTAGGTCCTTAAGCAGTGCTGCTGCGTCGTGGTTCTGCAGTTGACTTGTTCTGGGCAGCGACCGGGTGGTACTCGTGTCCTGGGGTTGGTTGGGTTGGTTGGGTTGGTTGTCGTTGTCAAAGACAACCAACCCCTGGGCACAAGTATTCGATTGCGAAGAGCGTATAACGACCGACTCGAAACCCACTTATTATGATCAGCATTAAATCTTTGAAGCAAAAGTTCTGGTACTAGTAGGTATATAATTACAAAGAAGTACTTAAGAAAGGCTAGTACCTACAGACGGAATTCAGAGTCCTTACAGGACGAGGATTTTTTAGGATAGTTACAACCTGGTCAACATATTTTGTGATCTTCGGCTCCGTCAAGTACGATACCGTGTGGCTTCGCACAGCATCCATGCTCTCCCATTCGTCGATCCCAATCTTCTCGGACCCCGAACCATGCATGGGTACGTTGAACCGAAAGTAAACCAAGTCATTGGGAGGATCATTCGCGAATTTCGCCTCCATCTCGAGAGCGGTGTTTCGTGCTTCCGTAGCATGCTCGACGATGAGTTGAACCATTCCCCTAAGATAACTTGGTCCACTTGCGTTCGCCATACCAGAGGATCCGAAGTCTCCAGTTCCAATGCTGAGAAGAAGCGCCAGTCTTGCATCCCCACGAGAATTGAAGACCTTATTCGCCTCGTCAAGCACTACTTTTATCGGATTGTTGTGGCCCAGGGCGCCATCGATAACACCTTGGTACGCTGGAAAATGCGTCACGTGACGCATTCTGAAAAGTTGCAGAAAGTGTCAGAAAAGAACACATGTCCTTTTTCCACCGTAAATGAGAAAAGGTGTCATCAATGCGTAATCAATGTGCACTTGACTCATTGATGACACCTTTTCACTCATTCTAGATAATGTGTACGAATAATGCGTATAAAATGACCGCGCGAGGCAAAAAGGGCGAAGTCCCGGCCATTTCTTCGTGACATTTTATAAGTATCCGTTCATTATTTCCCCGTTTAAAAGACCACAACACATTTATACTTTAAAAGTCCGGAATCCATGCATCCAGAAGTACATAGCGCATTTCAGAGACATTTCCACGATGAAAAATGAACACTCGACATTTTCGCGATGAAAAATGGAATCTTGACATTTCCACGATGAAAAATGAACACTCGACATTTTCGCGATGAAAAATGGAATCTTGACATTTCCACGATGAAAAATGAACACTCGACATTTTCGCGATGAAAAATGGAATCTTGACATTTTCACGCAGCAAAATGATCTCTTGACATTTCCATAAAGAAAAATGAACACCATTGACATTTCCAAGCATAAATTGACCCCCTGACATTTCCACGACCGAAAATTGATCCTCTGACATTTCCACGCCCGAAATTGACCGCACGACATTTCCACGGCCGAAAATGAACAGCCGAAACGACCATAAGATTCTGCCACAAGGAGGTGGCAGAGAAAATAAACGAGAGAGAAAAAAGATAAAGTTAAAGCAAACAGACACTGTGCTATTACTGGCCATCCTAGATCAGTCTTCGACGCGGTTTAGCTGGTGGCTTCGGCAGAGTTGGGAATCCCTCTGCAGCGTTGATGGCATCTATGTGATCTGTGCGCTTCTTGCGAGCATCCCGACGTTCTTGAAGAGACAAAGAAGGTTCCTCAGCAGCCTGGGGGGCAGGTGCATCCAACGGCTTCCGATGCTGTAAACGACTACTGCCTCTACGCAGCAGTGGATTCGCCTGCGGAACCGCAAGTGAAGCTTGAGAGCTGTCGCTTGCATACTGGCCTGACGGCATCAATTCCTTGCGGAACGGGGTTCCCACTGTCCTCAATTCACTTAGCATCCTTGAGACGCGCCTAGCTGGCTGTGCAGCTTCTGTGACTCCTGTGCTGTTCTGCCCAACGGCCGGCGCCTTTGACTTGGTTGGCTTGGAAGGGGGAATAGCTGGCATAGCGGTATTGGGGCCAGGCATAGCAGGCAAGTTTGCGGGTTGAGCAGACTTGGTAACTATAGCACCCTCTGTTGGCACTTCTGTGGCATCGTTCCCCAAGGGCCGCCTCACGGAATCTGCAGCCTTCGCCGAGCGTTTACCTGCCAAAGCCGAAGGACGAGAGAGTGGTCGTGGGTCATATAGCAAGTCTGCACCATCAGACCGTGGGAACTGTTTGCGAGTTGTCGATGAGTGAGCGATATCCTCCTGCACCCTTTGTCGCTTCCAGCCATGCCCGCCTCGGCCATCAAGAGGATCTGACAACACTCCGAGAGGTCTCTTTCCGCCGACTATGTCCCTTGGAATCCGCATGGGTGGCGGAGATGGCAATGTGGAGCGTGCAGGCGTCGATTTTTGATGGCTTGCCGAAAGCAGTAGACATTGCTGGTTGCTTGGCGGTGATTGAGGCAGAGTATCAGGGTGGGAGCGGCCACTCTGACGAGTCCTCTTCTCCACATCATGTCCCAGCGCACGGTCAGCTAGGTCGAGCCCGCGTCTGTAGGCTGCCTCCTGCTCATCCAGAATCTTTACCATCTCTGCCACCTCATCCCTGATACCCTTGTCATCACAGATGTTTGCAGCAGTGCAATTTATCACCTTTTCCCTCAGTCTGTTTTCCCGCTCCTCAATATCTGCGTTTCTGGAAAGCGCCCGATTCTCAATCTCCAACGATTCCTCAGGAGACAGTTCAACACCCTCCTTTTCCAGTTTCCGCTTCAACCTGTCATTCAATCTTTCAACTTTCTCGTACCTCATTCTAAACTCATTGTTGATCATGGCCATATCATTGAGTTTTGCCTGGAGCTGCTTGCGTGTTTCCTTGGGTGTAGGAGTAACCACTGGCACACTCTCATCATCAGGCATCTCCCACTCGTCGTTAGGCTGATCCATAGTAGATCTGTTGAATCGATTCATACGCGAAGATGTAGAAGAGATGGAAGCACCAGGCATTCGAGGAGTGTATCTCGTATTCGTCGTCCTGCAGCTGCCAGAGGCCTGAGATGATTCATTTCTCCACACGTTTTGCACAATAGGCCCGTCGTTTATAGCAGTTGTTGATGGAGTAGTGTGCACTACTGGGACGGGTGCAGTTCTTGCAGGAGCCTTTGCCGGAGTTGGCTTTGCCGGTGCTGCATTTGCCGGGGTTGGCTTTGCAGGAGTTGGCTTTGCCGGGGTTGGCTTTGCAGGAGTTGGCTTTGCCGGTGCTGCCTTTCCAGGAGTTGGCTTTGCCGGTGCTGCCTTTTCAAGTGCTGCCTTTGCAGGAGCCTTTGCCGGAGTTGGCTTTGCCGGTGCTGCATTTGCCGGAGTTGGCTTTGCAGGAGTTGCCTTTGCCGGAGTTGGCTTTGCAGGAGTTGCCTTTCCAGGAGTTGGCTTTGCAGGAGCTGGCTTTGCAGGAGTTGGCTTTGCAGGTGCTGCCTTTGCCGGAGTTGGCTTTGCAGGAGTTGGCTTTGCAGGAGTTGGCTTTGCAGGAGTTGGCTTTGCAGGAGTTGGCTTTGTAGGAGTTGGCTTTGTCGGAGTTGGCTTTGCGGGAGTTGGCTTTGTAGGTGCTGCTGACGAGGGGACCTGGACATGACCAAACCGTTCGTCCGGCACAGGCGTTCCTTTCGGAGACTCAAACAAGACATCCTAAGAAGACAAGTTAGTACTTAATGTGAATGGCAAAGGAATTAACATATACGAACGTCAGTCAGGAAAGCAACGACAACGTCCTTGTGGAGTGCCATTCTCTCCAATTCATCAGCATACATGACAGGCATCGGCTGGACATTATCAGCTGCATCGTTTGGCCGGTAGTACACCGATCCACCTTCGAGGGCAAGGTCAGCCCAAGTAATAGAGTTTTTCCGGAGCCATTGGTGCCATGCTGCAATATTTGAATAAACACTCCATGGACATGACACCTTTATCATTTCATCAGGCTCATCTCCAGGCATATGTACTGTAATATCAAATAGTGGGTCTATACAACATGTTAGAACCAACAGCTTCCATAAAGACGTCAACAGGAATACCGTACCGTGCTGGACTTTGGCGACCTTCGTTTTCTTTTTCTTTCGCTTACCAATCGCCGCTGCGATCTGTTTCTTTATTTTGCTGGCCGTTGATTCTGGCATCCCAGAAGTAGTCGTTGCTAAACGATGCGATTAGTACAAGGCCGGACATGCGTCTCTCTCCGATACGTACAAGTAGTAGTAACAGACTCTTGCACCAACGGTTGCTTGCGTGGGCGACCCTTTGGCCTTGGTGGGGGCGTAGACTCTCCTCGTGCTCTCGCCTGCGCAATCTCCTCTCTCCTCGCCCTCTTGTACTCTGCCCGCCTCGTATCTGCACAGATGTACTTGACAGCCTGTCGGGATTCATCCGTCGTGGGCCTCTCGCCAGTGTCCGCCTCGACAAAATTTTTATGAATTAAAATCATTTCATTTTGCTCCCCAATAGGATAATCGTTAAAAGGATGGTCCATCAGATAAGGAGGGACATAGCCTCGCATATGTTCCCTAAACTTGATCGTTCTTGACTGAACCTGGCCTGGCTTTTTCAGCCTCCACAGTTTGTAGGTGTCGCGAGTCGGAACCGCCTTTTTCCTACTCTTCTTCCCATGGCCACCCGCCCCAGCAGCTTCTTCATCATCAGTCAACTGTACGTCTGTTGCTAAACCCACAATGTCAGCTTCATCATCCATATCCATGGGAAATAAAGGAAGAACATACGTCGTGGTCGTGGTCCACTTTCCTCTTCGGCTTCCTCCTCCTCTTCGGCTTCCTCCTCCTCTTCGGCTTCTTCATCCTCTTCGGCTTCTTCATCCTCTTCGGCTTCCTCCTCCTCTTCGGCTTCCTCCTCCTCTGGCGTAGTATTACGCTTCCTATTCCCCTTCTGGGACTTTGACACTGTTGACTTGGCAACACCCTTGACCGAGCTAGCCTTTGTTGTCGAAGATCCTGCCTTTTTGGGCTTCAATGTAACCGTAGTTGATGTTGCCTTCTTGGGCTTTGGTACCACTGGGGTCGGTGCTGCCTTCTCCTTTGGTGCTGCCTTCTCCTTTGGTGCTGCCTTCTTGGGCTTTGGTACTGCCTTCTTGGGCTTTGGTACCGCTGGGGTCGGTGCTGCCTTCTTGGGCTTCGATGTCGCCTTCTGTTTCGATGCAGCTGTGGTCGGTACCGGCTTCTGTTTCGATGCAGCTGTGGTCGGTGCCGCCTTATTGGGCTTAGATGCAGCTGTGGTCGGTGCCGCCTTATTGGGCTTAGATGCAGCCGTATTTGTAGCCGCCTTCTGTGTCTTTGAGATACCGGAAGTGGTGGCGGTGGTGGTGGAGGCTGCGCCCTTTTTCGAATCCGACTGGAGATTTGTCGTTGCCGACTTTGACGGAATAGGATCCTTCTCGGCAGGCCTGGGAGCACGAGGAGAGGGTTTTGTTTTAATGAAACCATTCTTCTTCTTGCCGCCAGTCGGATTCTTGGTATCTCGACGCACCATTGGGTGTGATGCGAAAGTCGGATAGGTGTGGTGTTGCCTAGAAAGAGAAGTGTGGTGTTGCCCAGAAGGAGAAGGAGAAGAAAGACAGAATGCAGAAGGAGAGGTAAAAGTGGATGACAAAGCAAATTTGCCCACCAATAGGAGCGGAAAAGTTTGCGACAAGAATATCAATAACAAACTGCTAAGACGAATATCTTCTGCCACCTTTATGACAACTCTCGCCGGCAACGAAGCCTCGTCCATAAGCGAACCATAATTATAGCCTATATATGTGATATGCCATCCAGAATACTTAAATAAGAATAAAAAACGAAGAACGATAACGAAAGACAATTAGAACGATATGGTAAAAATATGAGGTTGTGTATGTCCGAATCGTCTTTCGCATGTTTCCATTTGTCGTTTGTTTGACGGAATCAGTTGCGTGGGCGGCGGCCATCTCGCTTACGGACCCAGGTTTGGGAGGAGCATTGCTGCTGAGTCCTCATATGTGCTGGGAATTCGATGAGAGGATCGATAGATTCGCGAACTGCAAGAGGAGAGTGCAAGCGGAAACGGGCATTCCTGATATGGGATTGCGGGTTTGGCGAGCGGGAGCGACGACGGTAGCCGTATAATGGTCCAGCGCGGCGAGAGGACAGCGGAGGGCTTGCCTGACGGACACTGGGGCGGTAGGAATCTGGGTATGACACCACAGGGTAACGAAGAACAGAGTCATTGGCTATGTCGGTCTCATGCTGGGAGTAAGCCTGGGTGTGATTGAGGAAGGTTTCGGCATCTCTGGCGACTTGATCAGGGGCGACAGTGTTGATGGCAGAGGCCGTGTCATCTGACTGCGCTTCGAGGAGACCCGGCAATAGTCTCTCCTGAGTTTGATCAACTTGTTCCTGCTGAGACATGCTACCGTGGTGGCGGTGATGGACGTGTCTGAAATTCTGGTATGCGGAGCGACTCTCAGCGAGGAGGTGAGATCTGACAGAGCCGTCGGCGAAGGCGCAAAAGTTCTCCAATTCACAGCTGTAGAACGCCAATTCGTCGACGCCAGCAACAAGGATATGGGAGCGGGCTTCGCGCATCATGGCAGCCTGGTCTTCGAAAGGTGCATCCCTGAGGATGTGCTGCACCTCAAGACTATAGAGGAACACGTCTGGGGCAACATGGGTAGGCATGGCTGTCTCTATCGAACCTGTTTTGTCGGAAAGATCGGTAGCGGATTGTTGTTTTGTGTGGGTTGTTGCTTGTCGGAGAGAGGTGATTCGAAATCGCAAGAGAAGAAAACAGAAAAAAAATAGGGCTAAAACAAGAACGGAAGAAAATCGAGATGCTACAGCAAACCCTCAAAATAACACCCATTGTGCCATGCAACATAACTTCCATCCCTCCACTTCATGAATCCAACTGGCTCTCTTATACGCTTAACGTTGACCACTTCCAAAGTGGTCTTTGCACCATTCGGAATTTGTACAAAGTCTCTCACTTTCACAACTTTGTATCTTCGAATAACAGCAAGCTGGATGAGCTCATTATCCACATCTCGCTCATCTTCTCCCAACTGGCTACCTTGTGATATGGGGTCGACAGGTTTTCGAAGACTGAGGAAATAAAGTACCTCGCCAAAACCGTGCTTTGTCCTTCCAGTACGCCCATCTTGGTACAGTATCTCAACATTCGCATTTGAATGTCTCCGGAACCAGTGGGGTTCTTCTTTCCCGACAACCGTAAACATCGTGAACGCAATAGGATTCGTAAGATCC
>ML119687.1:0-88730 GCA_003788565.2 Ascobolus immersus RN42
CCGGCTATATGATTCGTCTTTCGGGGATGGGATGAATCCATAGCTGTATTTTGCAAAATACACAAGTCGTTGTCCCTCATCCCCGAAAAACCATGACCATCCCCGAATCCAATGGTCGGATCCTCATCCTCGGATTCTCATCCTCGAAATCCGTTCGGGGATGGTCATTTTTTTCGGGGGTGGTCAACCAGAATCCGGGGATGATGATTGGATCCGAGGTACATCCCCGGATTTACTCATACGATTGGCGTCACAGGGGAGATTAGCCTCTGCAGAGTTTTTAGCCCTTGGTGCTGAGATTAGGGCTACACTACTGCAGAAGGTGCTTAATCTTCGGGGATTCGGCAAGGGTCCCCCCTTGGTGCTCAGCGTCCTGCGCACACCAAGGCTACACCTCCATTTTGCGCATGCAAGCACGGAAATGATGGCAGTTTGACCCAAGTGAACTTCCTGCTTTGCGACATCGTTGCCATTGTTACTTATCTTTCGATTATCTTTGAGATTGAGAATGGTTCTGCATTATGGCGGAAATGAAATCGATCGGACAAGTGAGAGCGCTCTTGCTTTCGGATACGGAACGATACGATATCGCAAAGCCTCCTTCGGTAATCAAGGCGCTCTCGCATTTCAGAAAGTTAGTCACATCGGATGGCCAATCTCGAGGTGGAGTGCTTTCAATCTCGGAAAATTGAATGATGTTGAAGCATCCGAGTCTTCGATGGTCAGCTGCGCTCTTTCAAGTACTGTATTGTACTCGGCGGACCGCTTGGTACAATCATCGGTCACCGGAGCGCTTATGGAGCCCTTTAACCTTTGTCACCAGGACTGTGAGCCACACTTCTGCAATGGAGATGATATTTTATACTTCGGAATAGCATTTGCTCTCTACGAGTACGGATACTATCGATACCAAGTCGCCCTGCTTTGAGGTAACCCCTGCCTCATCTTCTCTTTTATACAAGTAATATTGATACATCATTGCAGATTTACAGCTGCATTCAGCAATCCACACTGCGTTGCTGGCGCCGATATATCCGCTCAACATCATCGATTCATCATTCAACATCCTCAAAATTCGTGCATATCGGGCAGGGCATCACCAAAGTACATTTAATCTACCCGAATGAGTTCGCATAGATTGTGCATAACTCCCCAGGTCATACGACGCAAACCACCCGTTACAAATTCCTTACGAAGCAATCTCAACTCGACTTTTAATCTATCGATATTAACTTCCGTTACACGACAACGTCGCGGGTTCATCACCTTCTCGAGATTGAATTGAGTTGCAGCTGTCGCAAACAAGACCACTTTACGAGGCCGCGCTTTTTACCCCTCATCCGGGGAAATTTGCAAAGGATTGCGAAGTGGGGGATTGCGGTTTCAGTGCGGGCGCGCTGGAGCGGTGATTGGTTGCGGAGCGGAGATGAGTGGGGGATGAGAGTCGTTTCTTTGCGACGCTGCGAGTCTGGAGTGGAGTGGAGATTGCTACTTGTGGCGATTTTCTACAGATGGTTGCGTATGACGTTGGGTGCGGGCGCAAGTTGTGGAGATTTGGCAGGGCGTGTCGGGGTGCAGATGGGATGAAACAGATGGAGTGCGGAGATGGGGTGATCGGCGAGAAGACCGCAAGATGGCCGTTGAGGTGCGAGTTGCTGCCCGCTCTGAGACACCTTATGATCGGCGGGTATTGGAACGTCAGTTGGCACGTTGAGAGGAGAATTTGGAATCTCATCTTGCGAGTAGGAATTGGAGATGAGAGGTTCAGTGTGCAGATCTGCAACTTCTGGAAGAAGCGCGGCTCTGGAGTTTGGCGAAACATCTGTGCAGATCTCACACGTTTCCTCCTCGACTTCTTTGAGTGTTTCCATCTGCACGTTTGGTAACACGAGCTCTGAAGAAACGACCGGCTGTGTGCACCTCGACTTATGAGTCTCTTTGTTTGCGCTCAAGAACGGTGACCTGATTCTCAGAAAGCTTTGAACTCTCATGAGATATTTTGACATCTGCAGATCAAGCAAAGCGCTTGCTGCATCTGGCTCTCAGACAAGTGCACATGGCAGCCACAGCTGCTCGTTTGTCCCCGGTTTGCGCAACCGCTCATCAACCTATTCCGCATCGCCCAACCTACAGAAGAAGAGCGCTCAATTTGCCCCAACTGCCACAAGCAGCATCTTGAACAGCAAACTCACACTCGTCAGATCATCTGCCCCTCCTCTGTTTGCGCAATGAGGCACAGCGGCACAGAAATCGCCATTTCTGGCAACTTTGCTCAATTGGGCGATTTGGCATCGAGACGCGGGGCATCTTGCGGACTTGCTCGTTTGTCCAGTGCAAACACCACTGCTAGTTCATCTTGAACGTTGGTGGGCTGTTGGTTGGACATCTTGAACGGTTGGGCTTGGTGGGGCATCTTGAACGTTGCTGCAGGAGCCAGATGCGTTGCTGTAGTGATGTGTTACACTAAAAAGCATTGAGCGCTCGTGCTGGAAGGGGGACGGTAGTTAATATATCGTGGGGCGATGAGGATGGCAGATGAAGATGGAGATTTGGTGCAGATAGAGTGGAGAATGTGGCGTGGAAGGTAAGATCCATGATGAATTATAGCTGGTGCGCATTTGGCTGACAGTTGAGTTTTGCTGATCGATCCACAGTGTATGTAGGTTGCAGTGCGAGTCTTTACTGCACCAGTTCGATGAGATGATTACTTTTCGGTCAGTTTGACAGAGCATGCAGGTTCCTGTAACCTGTTATGATACCGCCCTCATAAGCCAGTAACTTGCGAGGTTTACCGCCCTTGGAACTGCCGATTTTCATCGACTCCAATTCCGTTTGTAGTTCTGCTGGTTACTGGTCTGGACTTTAAGGCCTCCAAGTAAGTGCCGTCTACGACCACAAGTACAAAGTAAACGGTTCTCCTATTGTGAGAGCTATATCACAAACGCCATTAAGTGCAGTACGGGTAGTTGCATCTACACAACACATCCCATCTGGGGTTCTCGGGCCGGAGGTTGCTTCGAGACCCAATACACAGCAAAAGCAAAATCAGCGCTCCGCTACCTCAATCGGCATCTACCCCACAGGTGTACCACCCCAAAGGGCAATACTGCCGATGATATAGGGCAGAAGGCAACCTCAGTGATTGGCTTAAGTCCTCGGCTACCCGAGGGTGCATAATGATACATATGAAGGCACCCCCCACATTTGAATTCGGCCCCATCTATCAGATGCATCTCCGATCTAACAGCGCATTGCCGGTTTGAACGGACGGATTCTACTCGGCATAGAGACGCCTTACTCTGGATACTACGGAGTACGGGCAAAAGCAAAGAAGCTTGTTCGGGTTTTTAATCACGACATACTACCACTTGTGGCTTTTGGGTGGCCTATTCCGTACAATACATGCTCACAGAAGAGAACAAGACCCTATGGAATACCGAAAGAGTAACGGAGAAGACCTTCGGCATCGAATCCATCTGATATGTCCATCCTTCAAAAAGCACTTTGCGAAACGAGAAAGGTCCAGAAGCCAACACTATTCTGGTAGTAATATCACCAAGTCTATTCATCTCACTCAACCTCCAACGTCATGCTCCTTTACGGCACCTTTACCTTCGGCTTCATTGACGAATCGGAGCATCTTCTATCTCTAGATCTCGGCATACGATATCTACTAAATCTCCGATGCTACGATAAGATGACCTTCTCTCATCCTTGTTCTACTCCAGAATCCAAATCTTGAATGGCCATGATGACCATCACCGCCATTGTCTCGGGAGTTGACCCTGACAACGCACCCCGGCAAAACCCATCCTCTCCCTAAAAATCCGGCACCCCAATCTTCCGTCCCTGTTTTCTGCAAGTCTACCTTGGAAACAAATCACCAGACCAGTCTTCAGGCAACCTGAAACATTACAATGCACGCCATTATTGCAGGTACCGCTCCCCTCGGAGCCAACGGTGTTTTTTGCCCAAATGGGGAAATCCACCTTCTTTTCGGGGGGATTGCGCCGGCGCGGGTCGATGGATGGGGAAATACTTGAGATGCAGCATTGGCGCGGAGACGAGGTGGGCTGGGGTGCGAACCTGGATTTCGTTGGGGAGGGCAGGGGTCGGATGAATTGCGGTGGGTACTGCAGGATTACAGGCAGGAGGCACTTCAATTTGGAGGTCTGACGTGGAGGAATGCGAGGAAGCCGGGGTGAATTACCGGTGCCTTACTTTGGATATTGCATTTGGGGGCTATTGCTTTGGGGGCTGATCTATCGGGGGTAGTAATGATCTGTAGCCCGGTTGAGCAACCCGTGCCGGCGCCTGTACTGCTTCACCCTCTTCCCTGCTTTCCTCCTGCGCCCCAGCATCCTTCTTACCCGCTACCTGGGCTGCATCGACCGCGCCCCGCCCCGTCTCCCCTACCACCTTCCCCCCACCACTACTCTCCTCCTCCTGATACCTCGGCAGCTCCTCCGCCCCCACCACATCCGGCTCCCTCACCCCCGTCTTTGCCTTCGTCCACCTAGCATCCCCCTCAAACTTCTCCGCCCGTTCTATCCTCTTCCTCTGCTCCACCTCCCTCGGCGAATGCTTAATCAACCACCTCTCGAACCGCCCAGGCTCCTTATAATCCACCACGACCCCCTCCTTCTCATACAGCCTCTCCTTCTTCTTCTTCTCCCGTTTCTTGAGCACAAATATCAAGATGATGAGCAGCATCGCCCCCGCAATCACGCCCAGTACAATCCCGACGGTGCGGCCGGTGTTTTTCTTGGACTTCTTGCCGTAGTTGTCGATGCGGTCTTCGGAGCGCGAGAGGGTGCCGTCGGCGGCGATGGCGCCGGCGCCGAGGAGGCCGGTGCCGCCTGCTACGCGCCTGGGGTGGAGGAGGGAGGCGACTTTGGCGGTGGTGGGGAAGAGGTGGGGAGTGGGCGACATTGTTGAATGGTGAATGGATGGTGCTGGTTGTACTGTTAGGATGGGAGGTTATGGTGATGGTGAGGCATCAGGTTGTTGATGGGTTTCGTCATGGGCGGGATGGCGTGGGGCCTTATATCACAGGCCTGGCAGTTACTGGGCTGCATCATGGGAGCACAGGCTCACAGGGCTGGGGCGGTGCACTGCTAAGCTTTTTGTGCGGTGTGCTCAGCCTTCTTGGTGATCATGACATAACTAACTCCTACTAAACAACAGAGAGTTTTATCGGACGACAACAGAGCACTGGCAGGCGTCATTCATAATATTCTTCCAGCAAAGAACAGTGGGATCACACATCAAACAGGAGAGACAGTATGAAGAATCTTCCCTACTTTCCTCCTTTCCGGAGGACATAGCTACAAGTAGCACTGTCACAAGTTGTAGTACATACAACCTATGCATCTACCCTAACACACTCCCAAGCCTACCCAGCCTCCGCCTTACCCTCTCTCTTCCCACCACCACTAACAAACGCCCTCCCATCCCTCCTCCCCACCGGCCACCCCTCCCAATTCTCCTTCCCCACCCACTTCCTCTCCCACCTCTCCTCCACCTTCAAACCCCTCCTCGCCCACTTCTCCACCCTTCCCGCTTCTTTCACTTCCCCTCCCTTTTCACCCGCAAGTATAGAAGCATGATATCTCTTCATCAACACATGCCGAAGTAGGAAGTAGCACCCGATGAGGAGGAGAAACCCGCCCACACTGCCTACTGCTATGGCAACGACCCGGACGGGCTGCTTGTTGTGTGGATTCGGCGTCTGTGGAGTGTAGGGCCGGTCGTGGTCGGAGGCGATGGAGGAGGCGGTTATGATGTTAGCCCCGCTGATGCGGCGGGGGAGGAGGTGGGGCATGGACGGTGATGACTGTAGGGTTGTGTAGTTTGGTGCCATTGATGATGGTGGAAAGTGACGGGGTAATGCCGGTGTACTTATGGGAGTTCTGATCTGACCGGATGATAGAGAAGGTTTCCAGTCGTACTGACTGCATGTGAATTGGGCGAGCAAGAACCTGCGGCCTGTCCTCCCATGAGAGTCCTGGCGTCAGCTTCCCAGTAGTAGAAAGGCGGAAAGTATTCGCTAACTAGCTAGCTGCGCCCCGCTATGCTGACAGGGTCCCAGTCTGACGGGTCCAGGTACAGCTCCTCTTCACCACATCCTCACCCAAATCCTCCTCCTCCTCTGCAGTGCTCTTCACTACTCCCGGTTGCGTCTCCGCGCAAACCATACAGCAACGCCAATGATGGCGACAAATGCGATGATTGTGACGATGGGCGCGACTATCATGATGGTTAGGGCGGGGCCTTTGTCGTCGGAGGTGGCGATTCGGGCGGAACGGGGGAGGAGGTGGTGGAGTTCTGGGAGGGTTGGGGCCATGGCTGGTTTGGTTGATGAAGAGGTAAGATAGGGCTCTGGTGATGTTGTGAAGTTGTGAAGTTGTGATGAGGATGGTGAGTTGTGAGTTTGGTCTAGAGAGTTCGACAGTACAAGTACAGAGCAGTGGAGTGGAAAGCAGGAGAACAAGTTCGAAAATTCCAGTAGACAGTGGACGAGAAAGCCTTTTTACACACTCCAGCGGGTGGCCTTGACCAGGTACATTCCTACGCACCCAGCCGCAAAGACAGCTGGTACTACCGGCAGAGAAAGACACACCACCATCCCATCCTCCTCACTCAAAACGCCGTCCGTTCACTACATATGGTACCACTGTTCTCCCCTCCAAGCAAATTCATGATTGGCCGAGCTTGCGATTGTACCTCCTGTCGGTTTCCAGGTGATCCATTCTCCTTGCTGGTGTTGCTTTTGGGGATGGACTGAGCGCAAGGGGATGCATTGTTGTTGACGGAGAAAGCCGTGCAGGAGTTCAGCTGGGGGGCTCGGCAGATGGGTGGCCTGCTTGGGAGGGGTCGGTGCGTTGACGTGTTGACAGGAGTTGGAGGTTAGGGCAAAGTGCAGTGCATGCTCCTTATTGACGGGTCGTAAGTGAACAAGCATTGTAGGACGTACGAGCCAACCTAGAACAGGCGGATATTTCTCTCAAATTGTACTTGTACAGTTCAAGAAAAGAGTGTTCAGCCTCATACTGATTATCGATTTGGTGCTACGAAGCCAGTTCTCCCAGAACACTTGAGCACTTCCTATTTCAGGGAGAACAGACGAGCAGCAAAAGTGATTTCGTCCAGGTTTGAACTGGAGACCTTCTGTGCTCATTGTTAGACAGATGTGATGACCAACTACACTACGAAACCGATCATATTCGGCATGCCGAGGCGAGCATTGCCGAAACTCCAGAAGCAAAAGTCTCCGAAAAAGGAAACGAAACCGGAGCAGCTAAAAGTTCAGCTTTTGAAGCTGTGGCTGATTCCGTCCAGACTTGAACTGGAGGCCTTCTGTGTGTTAGACAGATGTGATAACCAGCTACACCACGGAACCGGATGATACTTGATTGCCAAAAGAAAGATTCTTACCGGATTAAGGCCGAAATTCGGCAAGCTGAACAGTTAGGCGAGCACGGAGGCAGCAAAAGATGATTTCGCCCGGGTTCGAACCGGGGACCGCCTGTGTGTTAGACAGAAGTGATAACCAACTACACCACGAAACCATTCGATGTACGGCTGAGAACAAGAGACGTTACGAGTTTTGTTGTGTTTGCAACCAGGCAAGCAAAAGTCTTCGCACTCGTCGGGAGCTTTTTGCTACTGACTTGGGCTCGAACTGAGGATCTTCGTGTAGAGATGCTTTGGACGTATCCACGAGCTGTTCTACTACACTAGTAACCTATTCGATAGAGTTTCTGTCAAGTAATATAGACATATAGTGTTTGCATCTGCCCAGAGCATGGACTGGGTGGTGCCTCGAAGTATCCGCCAGGTTGTCCATCTGCACGGACGGGTAGAAAAAAAGGTAGGAAATTTACTTGGGCTCATTGAATAATCTACCTGCAAGAAATAGAGTTCTGGATTCGTACCAAAAGACCCTGACGGTAAGTAGTTGGCGTTCGATTCCATTGTGCTCTTGGCCACCCAAATATTAATGCGGGCCAGCGAGAATGACATAGTGCGTCACGTGCTTATTATTCTACTCGCAGCTCCCAATGCCCCATCGCCTTCCTTCCTCAACATCTCTGCATGTACCCCGCTTTTCGAATTCTCCACCATCGGTGCCTACAATGCCAACAACCTCGTCAAGTTTCAACAAAACTTCTACATTTTTATACATCCAAACGCACATCTACTCTACCTTTATCTCCAAATTGAACTTCGAGGCTATGTCCATAGCGATTTACAAGACATCATACGCCAATCTGTCTTTTTTACGCCCGTTCTTGAGACAATATGGACGCAAGAGAAGATGACAAGATGCAGAGAAAGGAAACTCTGCCTGCACTTCGACGATGGTTTCAAAATGTATCTTCTTCCCATTCATTACGGTCGGATCGAGGCTAACTGGAGAAAGACGTGTTAACAGAGGCTCTGGCTTGTCCTCCTTGACCTTCTCTCAACAGAATTTGAGTTCAGCCTCGTACAGGTTCTGTTGTCCCTGTAACTTCTATTCCCTACTCTAACATTCTCCCAGCAACCACTCGCACCGTGGTACCATCCCGTCCCGCACGTCATTGAAGACCCACCAACCAGTTTCCATCATCCTCGGAACCCCTCGCCGCCTCGATATATTCCATCATATTTGCCCCTGGCAACGCAAAGAAGCTCATCCACTGTTTCCATCCCGTCGTTCCCGCGCCGCAACACCACATCTGGAAATCAGATTACTGCTTTTGGAGCTGTGCCACGTTGGTCAAGCCACCCCTTTGATGTTCTTTCACGAGCTCAAGGCTGGAATCCATCGAAAGGAAATGGGTAGCTGGAGCTGCACATGCACTCATCCTACCCACCAAGTCTTCATCACCATTCTCAAAGCCAATGGAAAACATCCACACCACCTCAGCTTTCATCCCAACTCAGGGGCCGCCTATCACAGGCAGAACGGTACGGTCGTGCAAACCCAGCAACGGCTACATGCATCTGGTAGTACACCTCCTTTGCAGAGCGGCAACAACGGAAGCACCGTCAAAGGCTGAGGTTTTCGGAGCTTTTCTAACCGAGGAGGTTGAGATGAAACAAGACAAGAGGATTAGCAAGCTGGATGGTCTGGAGGGTTCGGATTTGCGGATACATGCATGAATCGGAGGTGCTGATGTCTATGTGAAGATGTGTATGTGGAGGCTACGGGAAGGGCGAACGAGATGTAGTTTGGTGTCAATTTGGGATGGTGGAGATGCGGGATGTTTGTGATACGGGTGATGGGTTGCAGATGGAGATTTGCTGCAATCTTGGGCAACTTGCTGAAGATTCAGTTGATTTTAGGTAAGTAATTTGCAAATCTGGATGGACGGTCACGAGGATCAAAGGCACATACTACGGAATCCTGTATGATGGCCAGAACTGACAGAGTAAGTATAGGTTCCTCGACTTTGCTTGACCGACAAACTTCGCTACATACACGTACTCTTCGCACTTCTCCGACATACCTCAGCGGCTTCTGCTGGCTTCCCTGACGTCTATGGCAACGATCCTGCATGTGTATTCAACAAGCCGAGCATCATGATGTGGCAAACAGAGAAGAATCAACGTGGAAGCATAAGGTGAGTCCAAGTATCTCGGCTTCAGATCTATATTAACTTGTTGTATAGTCAGCCTCAGAATTTCAGTGCAGCTATCCGAATATTCAGGATTCGATTTCGCTTCACTGGGTATCCGTCACGTGCTGCATGAGCTGGTCATTTCCCTTTACTACCCAACTCCTTTCCTCCTCCCCACAACCTCGCCACGGCTACAACGACCCGCCAAAATCTGAGCAGACATTTCGCACCTCTGATCAACAGACATTTGCACAAAGCTGAGAGGAATATCCGAAATTGTAGCCCTTCCCCAAATCTCGCCCCGATTCTCAAGCCCCCTTGCGCGCCCCATCGACTCAGACAACTTGACAACCGATCGGCAGCCCGCCCCCAAACGAGATCGTACTTTCCGCCTTGATCCAACCTTCTGGGTCTAATATTGACAGCATGCAGGGCCTGGTTACCCCGCATCGCTTTCTTTCTCGATTCGTCAGGAAAGTTCGCTTGAACAACGCGGTAACATCTAGTAACTACACCCAACAATTGCAACTTTCCTACCGGCAACCGAGACTTCGTCAGTATCCGCTGCTCAGGCCCCGACTTATGAAACATTAGGAGCGATATACTTATAACAGTGTTATCCATTCTTAAGTTTGCGGGTCGAACCCCAAGGTTCTCTGCTGGATATTGGATATGGCAATATGGCGAGACTAACCTAAGCTGACAGATACTTAATACTTTGTCAGCAAAGCCAGTATTGGTATGACATTATCAATGTACAAATTCGATACAGCAACTCTTCGATATTCCACAGCATAATGCTTATCACGGAACTGCTCGTCGATCAAACCGGTCGTATGAGGGAACACACAGACGTTTGAGACACGATGAAGATGACTCTTTAACGTTTCCACATCTCGAAGTATGGATAAGCAGCAATCAGGCCTTTATTTCAAAGCATCGACATACATATGTCTTCCAATACATCCGGCCGGCTGCTTACACCTGTACATCGGCGCCGTCGTTTTCGACATCGAAACTTCATGGCGCCCTGCAGCGGCTCTCCCGGTTTTGACAACTCGATGTCTTGGACCTTCTCAAAGAAGTCAAGGACGTTTCCTTTCATACTTTTCTCAACAAACCTCAATTATGAGCTCCTTGGGAAGATCTACAGAGTAGTTCAGACTTATAAAGAACATCAATATTATAAAGCATGTGCTATGCCAACGAATACTAGCGGCTCGGGCTCGTTAAAGGTCAGATGTCCACTTGTGGTACGTACACCGAGATGGGACGAATGCAGATGATTGGAGCCCTCGAGGAATGATGGTTGAGTCAACAGAAAGACCAGAAGTACTACGTGTACTCCAGCAATTCCTTCGAGTGCTTGTGTGCAAGCGAAAAAGTCAAACGGATTGTTATGATTTATTGATAAGTGACGACACTGCCCCTCAATCCCTTCGTATCTTCTACAAACACAGGAAAACGCCCAAGGGAACACCCGTGCCAACGGCGCAGCAGTAATCCTGACGATTTACGACGTCCACAGACCTAGTGCACTCACTGTTGCAGAGTTGGTATTACATGGTACAATTCCACACTTTTGCAACTTTTGGAAACGAGGCTGACCATTACATCCAGGCATCTCTTCGAGGCCAGGACTTCCGCCGGGTAGACGCCCACGCCCTCCGCCGAGAGTTTGAACGCCGCACCTGGCGTTCCTCTGGACGCTCCCTTGCCGATCTCTCCCGATCTCTAACCCACCCTCTCGGCAAGTCTCCCCTCGACGGATACCGTGCCATCTTTGTCTGGGTCCAACACAACATCAGCTACGTTATCGTTCCCGGTGAGGACCACTACGAATATCAGCACCCAAAGGAAGTCTACGCAAGTGGAGTAGCCAGGTGCGTGGGCTTTTCGGCCCTGTTCAAGTATATGTGCAATTCTGCCGGGCTGCCGTGTAGGATCGTGGCTGGGCCAGTACATGGGGCTGGGCCAGATCACGAACTACATGCATGGGTGAGGGTAGAGCTGGCGGAAGTGGGGGGATTACGGTACTTTGACCCAACATTCGCCGCGGATATGAGGGGGAATGATCATTGGTTCACCGCCAGTGCTCGGGAGTTTTGTAGGACTCATGTGGATTCGTTTCCGTTGAAGAGCAAGACGAGTGAACTGCTCGACTGGTAAGGGGGGTGAGGCGGAATGGGGATTACATATTGGGGAGCTTTAGGGGTCGAGGGGGTCAGAAGAGGGTGAGGTGCTGGTGCTCCAGTTGTAGTTGTATTTCTACCCATACCCCTTTGTGTCACGAATACGAACGAAGTTGAGTGATAGAGAAGAACGATGGTTTGACATTGAGGGGCACGGCGGTCCTTATGTAGCCGCCGTGAAACACCAGCGTCGAGGACGCACCTGTAGACTAGCTAGTTTGACACTTCCCCTCGTACTCGACGCTGTAAGAGCTGCTCGAGACGACTTCCCTCTGTGATAAAAAAAAAGAAAAACATATGAAATCCTTGGTGTAGCGAGGCCTTACTCCTATGTCTCGGGCGCTGCTAACCACACAAAAAGGCCACCTTTCGGGCACCACCATATCTATGGCGGAGGGGTATGGGGAACGTAACCCTCCTGTATTTAGGAGGTCAAAAAGCCCGATACCCACCTTAAGGACCACCTCTCGGTCCTCCTGAGATTCACCGTCCCAAAACTCCCGAGATGCCCGCTTTTGGCCCCCATGCCTCCATCATCGGCACTGTACCCGCTTCCCCACTAGTTTCCCACACAGAGGCCAGGGTGTCAAACCCTGAATCCCACAGCGTTGAGCCCTTCTGTCCAACTTTGCCAGATCCTCCTGATCAAGTGTTTCGCTGACACTTCCACATTCACGACGTTCCGACAACTTCGAGAACACTCCAGGCCTAATAGCAACGTCATGGCCCAGATGACTATCGACCGTGTCACCAAGCGCACCTCTTCCATTCCAGCTGCAACCCACGATGCTACCCAATCAGCCATTTCTCAAGAGAGTCCAGCTATGAGAGCTTTCCGGGAGAAACAAGATCGAGAGTTGGCCGAGATGCTCGCAAGGGAGGAAGCCGACCGTGCAGCAGAGCGACAGCGGGTTGAGGAAGAGAGTCGTCGTGTAGCGACAGCAGAAGCTGCAGAGCGTCGTCAGAGAGAGATTGCTGCGGAGGCTGTGAGAGCTGGAAGAGAGCGACGACGCCAGGAGTTGGCTGCTGCTGCTGCTGAGTATGAGTTACTTTGTAAGCAGGATGCCAGTGCGACGCAGGCAGCGACACCACCTCTTGTGTCCAGTCTGTTCACTGCTTCCGACTCTGGTCCATCCTCGATCCCTCAGCAGCCTCATCCAACTCCGACAGTCTCTTCTCAAGAGCCAATGCCAGATGCAACACCTTCAGTTCCTGCTTCCAGCCAGGCTTCAATCCCGCCAGCCACCACTTCTATCCCAGCAACTCCAGCTTCCGTACCGCAGGAGGTTCCCCCGGCTTGTGGTCCTGTCGAGCTCAACGCCGAGGCGGACTTTTTTGAGTTGTTGGCCAGGATGAAGAGATCAATGAGGCGAGGTGGAGCTGGTGGAATTCCTGACCGAGTGTTTGTTGAGTTGTCTTCCGTATTGTCTCGTGCTGCAAGGGGACAACTTGAGAGGGCAGGATCGGTACCTAGTGCCCCAATTGAGATTGTTGAGGGCCCAGAGGATACTCAAGCGCAGTCTGTAAGTATGTCTTCCCCTCTTTTGAGATTGTCGCTGACTGCGAAAGCGCAAAAGACAGCGAACGGTCCCGCCTCCACCACCACCATACGCGCTTCCAAGCCCGTTCGGCCCCGGGCTACACGAAAATACCGAGTAGAGCGGGCTATTTTCGAGTTCCTTCCTTTGCGAGCTGGTTTTAATCGAGATGGCCGGGGAATCGATCTGGAGAATCTTTCGCATCATCGCTATTTTGCCATTCAGATGGTGCGACGGTCGGTTCCACGCTCAGATCGAGGATTTTGCCGAGTTTGTGTTGCAAGGAAGGGTCCTTTTGATGGCTGTTTCTGGAGTAGGAAGGAGATGTCTGCTGAAGACCGAGATCAAGGTGTGGCTGAGGAGTGGAATGCTGGGTGTGCGAACTGCCGTTGGTTGGGGCGTTGTTGCGAGCAGTGAGCATCTCGAGATGACATAGCCTCTTTTTTGTCAAGATTTTTTGTTTGGATTTTCCGTAGTGTTTTTGTAGTTTTGTCTTTGGAGTTAGAAAATATTCAAGTAGTGGAATAAGAGCAATATTGCAGAGAGATAAGGACAGGACAGGAATGACTTCCATTTGTGAATGAGCCCACTCTAGGCCCCAAGATGCCACCAGTGATGACAAGAGGGTGCCGCATGGGCTATCATGATGACGCCAAGACCGCGTCACCATTGCCGGAGACCCATGCCTCCGCAGTGCCGCCAATGTGTATCGCGCGGCAACGCCTTCGTCATGATATCTGCTGTCATGTCTGCACTGGCGAGGTAGTCGATGGTGATGACATTGCGCTCACAGGCGTCACGCACAAAGTGATAGCGGATACTGATGTGCTTTGTGCGCTCATGAAAACGTGGTTGACGTGCGAGCTGAGCTGCGCCGTTGTTATCGAGATAGAGACGCTGTGGCGGTACATCTAGAGTGTCAACAGTCTCGGACGGAAAGGTCCCGTCAATGATAGGTGCATCGCAGTGACGGCATGCAAGGTAATCATCCACTGCCTGTCGCTTCCCAAGTGCTAGATCGGCATACAAGTTCCGGATCCATATCGACTCCTTTGCCGCATCCGATGCGCCAATGTATTCCGCTTCTACTGTCGAGAATGCCACCAGTGGCTGCTTCCGGGCACGCCACGACACTGCACCCTCGCAAAGCGTGAACACGTAGCCGGAGGTAGACTTCCGGTCTGCTGTGTCACCGGCAAAGTCGGAGTCCGTAAAACCAAGTGGAAAGGCGTTAACGTCGGAACGGCCATTGTAGGTGATGCCAATGTCATGAGTGCTCTTGAGGTAGCGTATGACATGCTTCGCCGCAGCTTCATGACACTGTGCTGGTGCAGCATTGTACCGGCTAAGAGCTGCTACCGCAAAGGCAATGTCAGGGCGAGTACCGAGCATGAGCCACATGAGGCTGCCGACAAGTGACTGATAGTTCCGCCGGGCTGTGTCGTCAAGAAGGTTCGCCGGGTCAGTATCCGCCTGGAGTGTTGACGTCGGCAGAGGTGTCCACTGTCCGTAACAGTCTACCATCTGAGTCTTCTGCAGCAAATCATTAATGCGATTACACTGACGTATGGTGATACTTCTCTGACTGCGGTTCCGCTCAATCTCAAGCCCTAAGAACTGCTTGACGGCACCGAGGTCCGTCATGCGATACCGCTGCATAAGCAGCTTCTTGAAGTGCATAATGCGTGCCGTTGATGAGGAGAACATGAGCAGGTCGTCGACATACAGGAGAAGTATGACACGCTCCTCCGCACCTTCGGAAACGTATACATTAGGGTCAAAGTCGCACCTGCGGAAGCCCAAGCCGCGTAGGAACTTGTCAATATGGCGGTACCATAGCCGTGGCGCCTGCTTGAGCCCATACAGTGCCTTCCGGAGCTTGAGAACATGCTTGCCGATGCATACATCCTGCCGGGCTACGGCACCAAGCTCATACCCCTGCGGTATCTCCATGTAGACGTCAACGTCAACCTCAGGGTTCAGAAAAGCTGTGACAACATCCAGTTGCTCAATTTCCCAGTCATGACGTGCCGCCAGCGCAAGTAGTAGCCGTAGACTCACCATCTTTGCCACCGGCGCAAAGGTCTCGTCATAGTCGACGCCGCTCAGCTGCTCAAAGCCGCGGATAAC
Organism: Ascobolus immersus RN42; assembly: GCA_003788565.2. Lineage (NCBI taxonomy): Eukaryota > Fungi > Ascomycota > Pezizomycetes > Pezizales > Ascobolaceae > Ascobolus > Ascobolus immersus. The sequence goes on from ML119687.1 coordinate 15,469, forward strand.
CAGCCGTGCCTTATGACGCACTGCACCTTCCGCTGACACCTTCCGCTTGAAGACCCATTTGGAGGTGAGTATATGTGCATCTGGCGGTAGTTGCACCGTAGGCATGACTTGCCATGTGTCATTGGCATGAAGTGAGTCAAGCTCCTCACGGATACCCATGGTCCACCGCTCTGCATCTTGAGAGTGACGCAGTGCTTCATTGTAGTTCCGTGGCTCAGGGCCGAAAGCTTTGCCGTCATCTTCCCCTCGGACCTGTGCCGCGCGGGAGTAGATGATGCGTGGCTGTTGCCGTAGGCGGGAGCGGATCCCTGCTTCTTGTGGCAGCTCCTCGCCCGCATCCCGAGTACGCTTTCCATGCTGATCAGACATGGTAACAGCGCCATCCTGGCCAGATGCGACGGCATGATTCTCCTCAGTATCCGGTGTGATTCTGGTGTTGTCTTCGACAGCGTCAGAGTTGTCACCAAAGGTGAGTTCTCCATCTTCACTGCGGCGTAGTAGCTCGACAATCCTATCAGTGTCAGCATGTCCGGTCTTGATATCGCAGGCAAGGCGGCTCTCATCAAAGACGACGTTTGACGCATTCACGATGCGCCCCTTGTCAACCAGGCGAAAGCGCCACATGGTGACACTATCATGTACATAACCCAAGAAAATGGCACGGTATGCGCGTGCGGAGAACTTGCCATCCTGCAGCTCTTCCGGCATAGTGATATATGCGAGGCACCCGAACCGGCGGAGGTGGTGTATGCGTGGCGGAAGTCCATAGAGTTTCTCATAGGGGCTCCGGCCATCATTGGCGGTTGTCGGGGTCCGGTTAATGATATAGGCTGCCGTCATGACGGCCTCAGCCCACCATGAACCTGCCATGCCGCTCTCAAGTATCATGGCGCGTGCCTTCCGGCATACTGTCTGAATCATCCGCTCCGATACACCATTCTTGTGCTGTGTGTATGGCGGTGCAGGCTCGAAGCTGATGCCACTATCACGAAGTGTGTTGCGGAAGAGGTCATTGTCATACTCACCCTTCGCATTATCGCAGCGGAAACGCGAGATGGTGTAAGTCTTTGGCGGTGTGTCGGTACCCGTATGGAACTCCATTCCCTCCATCTCCTTCTTGTAGTCAAGGAAGGCTTCCGTCACGATGTGCGAGTGCTTTGACGGGAGGATTCTGACCGAGACGGCACGTGTGTAATCGTCAACGAATACTATGAAGTATCGCTGTTGCTGACGTGACGAGGGTGATATCGGACCGCAGAGATCACTATGAATTAGCTCCAAGGGGCGCGTCGCGCGACGTGGGCGGTACTTCCTTTGGTATTTAACCTTAGCTTTTGTCATGACACAGGTCTCGCATTTGGCAGTATCCTTGCCATGCTCGCCATTGTGTGCTAGCATGTCGTTAACATAGAGGCGCGGTGATAACACGCGCTTGAGATCCGCCGCATTAAGGTGCGCAAAGCGTTGGTGCCAAAGCGAGAGGGGTATCGTGAGACGTTGGTCCGCTTTGACCAGCTTGACTGTATCACCACTGTGGGGCTCCGGAAGCGAGCTCGCTTGTGCGGGGCTCGCTTGTGCATGCACCATTCCGCTTGTGTAAGCATGCACCGGCGCTGACGCAAACTCTGCAGCTTGACGCTCAACGGTACCATAGACGTAACAAGTGCGCACATGCTTATTGCTCCGCCCGACAAAGGTCCAGTACTCAGAGCGCGGCGCATCCATGTGTCGGATCTGGCAAGTCCGATTGCGAGCATTGAATCGCACGTCAAGATGTGACTCATTGAGCGCGTCAACTGATAGCAGCGACACCGCAAACCCTGGAATGTAGAGGCAGTCTACAAGGGTGAGTAGCGAGGTATCGCTTAGGCGGATATGCACGCGGCCTATACCAGTAGCCGGATACGTGGTACCGTTGGCGATCTTGACGTTGAGCGGGGTAGTGAGTTGACGCATATCGCTGAAGGCGGAGCGGTCGTGAGTCATATGGTATGACGCACCACTGTCGACGACCCACTTGGTGATCTTTGACGGCGTTCCCTTAATCGTTAGCGGAACTGTTCTCGGACGGGAGAGGCTAGCTTCCCCGGTATAGGCAGCAGCTAGCGGAGCGTCACTGTCCGCTCCGCTAGTGCTGACATCCTCTATGGCAGGCTCATCCCTGCCGTAGAGGGGAGTGTCGTCAGGCGACACTCCAAGTCATAGGTTAGAGGCCTCTGCTGGCGTCGGCATGACTCCGGCAAAGTACTCATCCACCTCCTCCACATGGCTAGTGCTGACAACTGCAGTAGCTGTATTGCCACTGATACCGGCACCTCCGGACCCGCTATGGTTGCCGTTGTTGCGATCCGCCTGACGCTTCCTGCACTCTCTTGCCCAGTGCCCCTTGTGATGACAGTAGCGGCACTCATCCTCCGGTCCGGCTCTGCCAACGGTACGCCTGCCGTAATTGACACTGCCATTGCGACGAGTGCTATTACGTCCACGATAACCACCTCTTCCACCGCGACCTCCTCCTCCTCGTGGGCGTGATGTCGCCGTGAGGGCAGTAGCATGTCTGCGGGTTCCTGCCGTAGATGCTCCACCGATAGCATCCTCGCGCATGCTGGTCTGATCCTCAAAAGCTTGCAGCTCTAGCGCCGCTCGGTCAAGAGTCTGTTCCGCAAGCGGAAGATGGGTGATGACAGTGACAGTAGTCGCATAACGCTCCGGGAGCTCCGTGAGAAGGTGAGACAGTAGACGGCGGTCAGTGAGTGCATCTTCGGAGTGGGCGAGCTCCGCTTGATACTCGCGCATCTTGGCGATAAAGGCACCGGCGGTGCGGATGTCACCCGTCATCTTCAGGCGCTGGAACTTGGTGAGGAGCTGAAGGCGGCTACGGTAGGGTCTGCCGGTGCCATAGTGCTCGTCGAGGATCTGCCAGATCCGCACCGGATTGAAGTTGCCGGCGATAAGAGAGGCGGGTGTGTATCCACAACTGCGGTGGAGCAAGCTGGCAGCCTGCTCACAGCGGGTGGTGTACTCGCGGTATTGCTGTGTCGCATCTGCGCGGGGCGCAGGCTCCTCTTGGGTGACGATGCGGCGAGCGTTAATGCCGGCGAGTGCGATTAGGATAGCATCCTTCCACTGGTGATAGTTGTTCTCCGTCAACTTGATGGGCGGCACAGATGGTGCGCGGTTGACGATGGTACTGTCGATACTGGGTGCCATAGTGGAGATGTTGCCGGTGAAAGTGTTGCCGTAGCTTGTAGGGTGGGGTGGGTGGGAAAAGAAAAATAAATTTGTAGCACAGGGTGTTGTGCCGGGCTCAAAACCTGTCACGAATACGAACGAAGTTGAGTGATAGAGAAGAACGATGGTTTGACATTGAGGGGCACGGCGGTCCTTATGTAGCCGCCGTGAAACACCAGCGTCGAGGACGCACCTGTAGACTAGCTAGTTTGACACTTTGCATTGATGTGCAGCCTGTTCATGGATTGCGTTTATACCACTTACGTTTACTTATCAAGTACTTGTTCACCGTTCATACTCACTTGTCTTCAGAATCTGCCCGCCTCAATTACAGCGTTATACAATACCATGGTTCATTTGTTCCTACGCCTTTCATCGTCATCTCAATTCTTCTCGCACCAATTCTTATTGATCTTGCTCAACAGCAATCTACTCTCAACACTCACGCTCAAGCAACTATAAATTGATATCATACCCGGTTACCTTTTTCCGTGTGATACCTTTGGTAAAACCCCCGCCCCACGTCAACTGCACTAACCCATTACTCCACGTTTCACCCCAGTCACATCACCTTACATGCTACCTGCTCTTCTCTCACAATGCAATGCATCTCTCCCGTTGCATCTATCTCATATCTGCAACTACTCGAGGCTTCCAGAATACACCATCGATGCATCTCATGTGCCCCGCAGACACCGCTTATGAATCCAACGTTCTACTGATTCATCCGCCATCAGATACAGTATCGGATATGTACAAGTGTCAGCGGGTTCGGATTCAAACGGTGTGGCACAGCCGCCTGCGGATACCGGAAGAGCTTAGGGTGTATGGGTACCCGAGCCGATCTAACGGTCGACCTGATGGCAATACCACCGCACGAGAAGCTTTCGTCCCGCCCAGTACAATACGATATGGACAGCTCATTAAGTATCTGTACTCTATCACATAGCCTACACCAGGTCGAGCCATGGGAGCGGGAGATCGTCATGGCAGGAGCTACGGGTAGATGCTGCGTTGGGCATGTGATATTTCCAAAACAGGCAATGTACTACCCGAGTGCAGCCCAAGGGGGAATAAACCGTACTTGCAAGTTTGGGCGATACGGACAGTTGAGGAGGAGGATCGGGAGATACGGGCGGAAGAGGGGAAAGAGACAGAGGAGGCCTGAGGGGAAAGTCTAATCCTATTCATAGCACCGTCTGAAACCTGGCACCAGCAAGCAAGCAAAGCAAGTCAGGATGAAACCAAACCCGAGGAAATGTCACGTACCTATCGCCCACTTTCCTGCCCCCTCCCGACTTCTGCCTGCAAAGTGATACGAGATCACATTGTGTGGATTAATTCCTCCGTTTGATTCTCAGCCTGGCAAATTCAGAACTTGCATACCATCTCAATTGGCAATTGACCATCAAGATTGCATTGTCCGTGGTACGACAATATCTCGAGTCCACCACGGAACCGGAGTCTCCGCGTGTAAAGGCTGAACACCCCAAGACGGGAAGCACCACGGGGGGGCAAATACACAAGAAAAGTCAACCCAAACCAGCAACCACGGACAAATTGGACAAACGAATTCAAAGGCAAGTTCTTTCTAAGCAAAAAAAAGTACAATCATTAATACTACGGTACGGTACGTCTAACTAAGCTAGGTGTTGATTACATGTATACATCTCAATCCATTACAATTACTGCCGGCCCTTCGAGAAGAAGGAAGCACGGGTCGATAAGGAAAACAAAAACAGAAAACAAAGCAGCAAAAACAGAAAAGACAAAACAAGACAAAACAGAACAAGCAAGCAAGGGAAAAATCTTTCAAAAACAAAAGCAGTAGTACAGTACGATCTATTCAACCTCCACACACCAAAATCTTCAACAAACGCAACCACCAAGAGAGAAAGGGCAAGCCCAGTACTCCGTATATCAAATCCAAGGTTTATAATACAACAATCCCCACGTACACACGCCATTGCAACAACACGGTACCGCCCCGCTGCACCTCTATTATATAAAGAATTTCCCCGCCGAGTAAACGAAACGAAATGGAGCACGAAAGCAAAAGCACAGAAGTACATTGTATCAGCACGCAAAAAAAACACAGCAAGACGAGATAAGTAGACAGACCCCATGGAACAAAAAAAAAGTGACATAAGATACGATAGTAGATTCCCAACCAAAAAAACAGTACAAAACAAAGGAAACGGAACGGTACAGGTTCAAACAACAAAACAAAGGAAATGATAAGCCGCCATTAGACGGAAGACAAGACAAGACACGATAACCTCCGCCCATCATGATATCAGGGTATCCGAGGAAAAATCAAGAACCAAGCAACAAGCGCAAGGAAGCTAGGAAGGGGTATTACAGTTAGGGAATCTATAAAACCGAAAAGAAGAAGAAAAAGAGACACCACCGCCGACATATTAGGTTGTAGCGTGATTGTACAGAGGTATTAAAACAGGTGAACCTTTCTTGGGGGTTCGTGGTATCGGGAAGTGTATAAAGGTGTATAAAGTGGATAAAAAGGTGTATGAAGTGTACAAGAATTAAAAATGTCTCGCTCGAAGGAGCAAGTCGTGAAGAATGGGGTATAAGGAAAACGTGAACAAAGGAAATAGAGTAGAGATACATCCATGGTATGGTAACCTCGAGGCCTCTGAGAGAACACTCAAGGAGAGAGAGAGCACAAGCACAGGGAAAGAGACAGAGGGAGTACGGAGAAAGTAGGGAGAAGGGCAAGTAGAAGCTATTCCGCTACTGCTCACGCTCCCCATCCCCATTCCTCGACGACCTCCTCTCAGTCCACTTTCTCTTCCCCGGCCTCGTCTCAAGATGAGGAGCCACCTGTAGGACGTCCTGGCCAGCAGCCATCATGGCGCTTCTCATCTTGTTTCTGTACGCGTCCACTTCTGATCCGTTAGCTTTCGTTCCCCTGTTTTCTCCTTTCTACTCTCCGTCTAAACAGGAAATACTTCTCGGCCTGACGGCCTCGAAAGGGCAACTTACAAGCTCTCTGCAGGAAAATCGGCCGGTTCTCAAACGTCTTGAGCTGCGTCCAACTCATACGATACCCCAACTCATTCAGCTCCTCCTCCTTACGTCTCTTCCCGCTCCTCGGCTCGGCATTGACGCAGTACTCGGTGCCGTCCACCATGGGGATGACGATACTCGTAGCCACCGCGTTTTCGGGGGGTGGAGACATGCCAGACATGAAGCTCCTCGGATAGACGGCGTGAGCGCGGCGAGCAGACTCGGGCATTTCGGCGGTGTCGACCTTATCGAGGCTGACCTTTACGCGGACGCGGGAGGAGCGCTCGGGGTCGTCGACGAGGATGAATTTGCGGCGTTTTGATTCTTCGCCGATGGGGCCGGAGAAGAGGGAGTTTGAGGGTTGTTGGGGGGAGGGTTGGTGGTGGAGGGGGCTGCTGAGGGAGGAGGGGGGGGGGTCGGGGGGGGGGGTGGGGGGGGGGGGGGGTGCGGAGGGAGGAGGTGGAGGGGTCGGGGTAGTGCGAGTAGGAGTCGTGGAAGATGTTTGTGCGGCGGAGTTGGTCGTCGGAGGCTGGGGGGGGAGGGGGGGGGGGGGGGGGGGGGGGGGGGTGGGGGGGGGAGGGGGCGGGGGGGGGGGCGCCGTACATGGAGGTTGTGAGGGAGGGGGAGATGTGCCCTAGATGGTGGCTGGTGTCAGGGGATGTTCTGAAGGGGTCGCCTGAGGTGGTGGTGGGGGGGTAGGGGCTACCGTTTAGGTGCGAGGGGGCCATGGAGGAGGGGGCCATCATTTGTTTGGACATGGTCATGGCGACGGCTTGCGAGGAGGTCATGCCGGGGGGGGAGATTTGGTTCTGGTGCATGGCTGCGGCTCGGCGGGAGTTGATTTTGGCCATTCTGCGGACTCTGCGGGAGCGGAGACGGGGGTCCTGGTTGGAGTTTCTCCACGAGTCGACGGCACGCTGGATTAGGCCGCGTTTGCCGCGCAGACAGACGTTAAGGTCGGCGAGGGCCCAGCCTACGTTGTTGCATTCAGTCTCGTATTGCAGACGGTTGCCCTTGTATTGTTCCTTGGGGCAGCAGGCGCGGGGGTAGACGCAGTTCTCGGTCTTGAAGGAGGCTGAGAGGTTGTCGAGGTTGACGGATTCAACGTCACAGCGGATGGTGTATTCCATCTTGACTCGGTCCCGGGAGTATTCAAAAGCAATCCACTGAACACCATTTCCATCCTGTCTCACTACCAGTGGTGTAGTAGCTGGGATTGGGCCTGGGGCAGCATTGGAGCCCATAGAGTTGTTGCCCTGGCCATTTCCGTTTGGCTGCTGGCCCACTGGCAGCTGGTTGTTTGGATTTGGATGTAGAGTTGGCTCTCTCTTGATTTGCTGCTGCTGCTGTTGCTGTTGTTGTTGTTGCATTTGCTGTTGCTGCTGCTGTTGCTGCTGCTGCTGCTGCATCCCCTGTTGCTGTTGCTGCTGCTGCTCATATTTCACCTGGCCCTGAGGCCTCTGGAGTTGAGGAGGCGGCGTAGGATTATGATGTCTCGGCAAGCCTGGATTAGGCGATTGGGCCAGGAGCATTGGCTGTGAGAAACCATGTGAAGTGGCCGGTAGAGACATTTGCTGCTGCGAGTTTGTGATGGAAGGGTACTGTGGTGGATAGCTGTACATTTGCTGCTGCATTGGAGGTGTAGGATATACCGAGCGGTGGTCCGGGCCGCCAGTCGGTGAGGCTACAGACACGGGAGAGTTGGATTGTGGAGTGTGGTAAGAGTGGCTTGTTATCGGTGGGTAGGCCCGATTCATCGAAGGGTGCGTGGCGGTCATCATCTCGGGAGTATCTGTAAAAGCAAGAAACAAAACGTTAGTAAAGTGTCCTTTTTTATCGAGATGGGAATTCGGCTCGGGATATCGTACCGTGCGGCGAATATGTCGGCCCGCTTGTCGTTGGTGTTCCGTAAGGCGTGTGGTGGGAGAAATAACCAGTGTCTGACGACTGATGAGAAGCAGACAAGGGAGTTTGCGAATAAGGCGAAGCGTAAGCTGGGGGATGAGGCGAAGGATATGCTGAAGATGGATTCGACGTGGGTTGAAGTGATAGGACAGGTCGCTGAGGATGATGAGACTGTTGCTGTTGAGCTTGATGTTGATGATGTTGAGAAGGCTGTTGATGATGCTGCTGCTGTTGTTGCTGCTGTTGTGGTTGATGATGTTGCTGATGATGAGGACCGTGGCTCTGAAGGCTGGTGGACTGTTGCAAAGGTGAAGGACTGTTCAGGCTACTTTGGCCTTGTATTGAACGAACGTGGTTGTGTTGATGATGTTGATGGTGATGCGGATTTCCCAAATGTTCAGGGTTTGCGATACTCTCCTCCTCCTTATACACTCTTCCGTCTTGATGTGCCATCAGTCTGTCTGTAATAGAAGCCGGTTGGTGTGACTGGGGGGGGGTGATTCCCGGGGCCTGTATTTTATACTATGCTTTCTTTTTTTTTTTCCAGAGAAAAAGAAGAAGAGAGAGAGAGAGAGAGAGTCGATTGGAAATTCACAGGTTGTTGCTGTGAGAAAAGAAGTCGCTGGTTGATTTAATTCCGACCGAAAATCGAAAAATTAAAAACAAATTAATGCCGAATTTCCTGATTTTTCCCCAATTCCCACACACTAAGAAATCGTGATTTCTTGCTCTTTAATTTTTTACCCACTTGGAAAGGACTCCAAAATAAAATGGCAGCTTTTCGTTAGTGCTTCAAACCCAAACGGTGCTTGGGGGAAATAAAGGAGCGAGAGAGTGGTCGTTTCAATGCTCTGCGAGTCGAAATTGGGGTTGACGACAACAGAGTTTGGCGTATGAATTTCCGGCTCCGCGCTGGTGGGCGAGGTGGGGAGAAAGAGACGAGATCGTAATGTCGGCTGCGAATGTGGTGGTGTGGGACGTTGTCCTGTGGTCTTGTTCCTGAAGCTTCCCGAAACACGGAACTGTGACGAGAGAGAGAGATGGATGGATGAGATGCGGGCGACAAGAGACAGACGGACGGGAAGAAAGGGCTGTAAGAAGATAGGTTGGGATGGAAGGTCAAGATGGTGTATGTACGTCTCTTGTGTTGATGATTCCTCTGTAGTATGTATTCCTCTTGTAGAATTCGCAAGTCCACTGGTAACCGAGTATTTCTTCTTCCTCTCTTTGTTATCGATTGTGAGGATGAGGATTCCGCCCTGCAGTATTTTTCAAAGATGAGCTTAAGCTTCTTCTCGAACAGATCTATCAAGGTACGCGAGCTTGGGGGCAGAGCCGAAACCGAGCCAGAATCAGACACCAAGACCAAGAACGAGTCCCGTCAACCGACCAAAAAACAGGGTCTTCCAATGAGATTTCAGGAACGGCGAAAAAGGCGTGAAGATGTGGGATGCGATAGATGCGAGCGACTCGGAGCGCAGGAGTGTAGGTGTGTGTGTGTGTTGAAGAGAGTAGCAAGTGGTCTGAAGAGAAAAGAGCACAAGAGCAAGTTGAATCTGGTCCGAGGCAAGTGGGCGAGACGGCGCGTTAATATCAAGCTGATATGATGATGAAGCCAATACCGAAAACTTTTTATGCAATTCCGACGAGTGTCAGAGGAGAGAGTGGAGTAATCCGTAGTGCGAGGCGGGCCGGTCGGCAGTATGCAACTGGTGATGATCTTTCGAGATTGATTGCTAAGAAGCTTGTGAACGAGTAAAGAAACAGAGGTGAGAAGGAGAAGAAGAAGCTTGCAGGTCAACAAAAGAATACAGAATTCGTGATCAAGATGAAGCAGAGAAAAGGTTCAGCAGCGAAAGTCAAAAATCAAGGGAGGAGAGAGCAGCAGATCGAACCGATACAGGTACAGGCAAACGAGGACACCGATGGCCCAAGATGAACCCTCTTTCTGATCTTGCCCCCCCTTCCGATTAATCCCCCTTCGGCATTTTCAAGAATCCCATGCCACAATCCAACTTGAACCTCGCTCCGAGTCCGTTACGTTTTCCTTCTCTCCTGTCATCTGTCGTCACCACCACCACAAGGGGCCTTTCTCTAATTCTCCACAGTTAGGTAGCCGAAGAAACAACTTTGGACGTATCGATACGTAAGGCTCCTGAGCCTCAGCTCCACCACCGGCCACCAGGTCACAGACTTCTCGAAACCCTTTAGAAATTGCTGGGCCGAGTCCGAAATTAGTGCCATCCCCAAGCGGCCAATGCAATCAAACCGCTTGCTTCGCGAGCTTCTGCGCTATTCCAAGTCGGGCCATCCACCTTCTCGATCACTTCTCAAACACTGCAAAAAAAGCAAAAAACAAAAACATCTTCAAGCTGCTGCCTCTGGGATGTCTCTCCAGTGCTTTTTGCTTAAACTGCACTGTACTGGCCTCCGATCCCGTAACTAACTGGAGGAACTAACAACCAGGTTTCCACTGCCTTATTTCCCCCATGCCCGGCCCTGAATCATGGCATGGCCAGGACGCAATCGTTCGAGAAGCCTTCGGTTGTGTATGGAGTGTGGAGGGCCAGGGAAACATCGTGATGAACCCTTCCGACGTAGACAAGGGAGTGCCCTTGATTACCCCGGACTTTTGGGCCCTCTGTCAAGCTGGCTGCCCCTGTAAAACGATCCTCACGATATCGTGACATCAAAAACGTACATACATGAGCATCTTCAAGATCTCTCCCAAGTCCTCAGGCTGCTCGGTTGGTGTTTTGTGCTGTGGCCGATATCTGAATGACGAAACCGCTCCTTAATACGCCCGCCGCCACAGCTACTAGCCATCTTAGCAGGACGCGTACAGCGCCCCCACTCACTTGAATGAGTAATTGCAGAGTGGGAGACAATTATCCGCAGGCAGCAGCAGTGATGTCGCTGATGGGGGTCCGGTCCCTGGTGCTAAACTAGACGCAGCTCTCCTCTCCGAGTTGTACTTGTGTAGTCGAGTCATGTTACTTGTACCAGTGTCCAACACCGGCGCGGCTTGCTAAACTAGCAGCCGTGCTCCTTTGATGAGGCAAGATGCTTCTTTTCCGCGGGGCAGAGTACATAGTTTCTGGATTTCGGAACGGTTCCGAGACTCGAGCGCCGTTCGTTTGTGCTTAGGGCTCAGTACGCCGAAACGTTAGGGCCAGACTCGAACGGTTCGGCATGAAGTGGATGTCCTGCTTGGCGAGAGGTCACTTCACGTACTTCACCGGCCGGAGTACCCCATACTTGATCAATGCTGAAAACAACGTGAAGCTGGATTCTGGAATGTCATTCGCTGGTGCTTCGGACCTGAGTCTCTACTGAAACATGCGGATTATGCTCGTGGTCGATGGATCTCTTTCTCCACATTTGGCAGGCATAGGCATTGCAGCATGAGGAATCCAATCGACTTGATCCATTGGTTGAGGCGATGATGATATGGGCGTGGGTGCGTATATCAGCGAGTCTTCGGTATGTACAAGTAGATACATACCAACATGTGAGGTTGTGAGATCAGAGATCTCGAGTGTCCCAGAAGTGTTTCTCGCCAAACCTTCTCTGATCTTCCATGACTTCTACTTGCACCAGAGGATGAGATGGAGCCGGCCAGAGTCCAGATGCTCTTCCCCCATCGTGCTTTGAAATCCTGCCAAAACTGGTTAACTAATTCGCGACCGGGCATCTATCTCATCGCCCCAACAGACGGCGGACGGCATCCGGATATTCCTACCCTATGGAATCCCCCCTCCGAAGATCCGAAAGTCATGCAAGTACCTACGTCGTCCGCGCGGTATGGCTTCCCTGTTTGGGCTGCTTCTGCCGGCGGTGCAGGATGCTGCTGGCAGCGCAGGCTGCTGTCAGTGCAGTGCTGCTGCAGCCTCGATTTCAAGTTTTCCTGCCTCCCGGGTTTTCCGGGATCATCGCTCCCCACCTCCGTACGATACTGACAGCATCATGATGCTCCATGCCGTCCTATGTACATACGTATGTCTGGTCGGCGCATCATCGGTTGCATCTCATCTCAGGGCGGCAGGACGCGGCATCGTGGGGGAAAGATGACTTCAGATCAGATGAAAGCGAGAAAAAAAAAAAAAGCTTCTCGATGATAACCTCATCGGGTAGTCTCTCTTTCATCTCGGCCCTTCTGTTGCCATTTCTAGCTTCTTTAGCTTCCGGCTTTCGTATTTGATGAGTGCGTCCTGGCCGCTAGGGTGGTAATCTCCGCCGCTTTCCGCTGGGGAGCGCTCCCGGCTCAGGTCGTTCTGATGGCTAACTAGTGCACGCCGGCGCCAGTAGCTCAGCCTGGAGTCTATCGTAATTATGATTTCTGATGGGTTCTAGGCTTCGCCTGGGGGTAATTTGCAGGCGAGTCGGGGGTCTCGGTAGCCTATTGTGGGTTCTGTAGTGGGGAGGCCTTGCAGGAGCTTCTCTGGTGTCAGCGCGGTTGATGGGGTTCGGCAAGGCGGTGGGGGTTCCTGTCTCGGCCGTCCTCATTGGGCTCACCATTCCGTCCGAGCTGTGGACGTTCCGCTCTGTGCATCTCCGCGCCTGGTCTGTACCCTATCTTTGCAACTACCCATGTATCTTTCCTCAGCTGTAAACTCGTTCGTTCTTGTGTGCATCTTGTGTTCAGAATAACCCCAGTAACTCACAAGGGCCCCCAGAGGATGCATTTCCAACGGCTGTGCATCCGGGATTGCATCCATCCTACGCCCCTGCCTAACCGGGGTGTTTGACACGGCTCCATGCCTGACGAACAGACGGGGATACAGTGAATTCTCAACGGGACCTAACGGTTGGCTTGGGCGCGCCGGTAGGTAAGGCTACATTTTGCAGCTAGTTTGGGTGGGTGCCGAGACGATTCTGCACCTGGATTTTGTGGGGTGCCACCCGAACGCCTTGTTGCAAGTTGCCGAACAGAGAGGAGTTGCAGATATCGAGTGCGGCACGGGAAGTGTTTGTGAGGTGCGGATTTTCCGGGTTTAAGATCCTCTTGTGGCAGAAGTATCGTGGTCTATTTTCGGCTGTTGATCGAGCTCAACCTGAAGATGCGGGAGACTTGTCAGTTTGGAAACACCAATTGGAGTTGCAGAGTGAGGAATTGCGAGAGAAAAGTGCAGAATGCAGCAGGTCTTTGCCGTGAGATGACATGACAGTTCCCCCTCGTGGACAGTGCTCTGCTTTCGACAATTGCCGACCGCCGGTTCTCAGGATTGGGGAAGAAGGAAATAATTCTACTCACTTTGCTTCTCACATGTTGCTCAAAGGATCCCTTACTTTGACCCGTCCGAAAGTGCTGTTTCGTATGTATGAAGTAACGAACGCACAATGTGTGAGGAGGACGTGCATAATCCACGCCTTGGTCCTGTGTTGCAAAGGCGATGTTGGGGTGAGGACCGTTCGAGCTGGCGCAAGGACATTGAGGTTCCGAGAGTCGTGAGCTATTACTGAACCGTGGATGAGACTGTGAATATCAAACATGATCAGTTTGATCCAAAGATGGTGGTTTTGTGCTCGTCTGTGTGTAGAATTAGAAGCTCGCCAGAGGTCGGACATGAGCTTGAGGTATGCAGAAGCGAAGGCGATGTTTCCAGCTAATCCTTCGTTCCCGGTATCCTTCTATCGGCACAGGTACCCCCTCTGCATTGCGGTAGGCGACAGCTGAGACCTCTGTTTGTGACTGATCAACAATGAGGTCACACTGGTAGAAAAAGGCCACCCAATAGTAATTCCACTTGCCCATTGAATTTGCGCCCATTCCCACGCCAGAATCATGACGTCCCATCGCCATCATTTCCAACATGAGGTCTCAGCCTACAATTGCAATCACACCGGTTCGTTTCATCCCAACGAATCACGCCCACTGAAACATTCCCAGCAACTCGCTGCCCTGAAAAGTGTCAACCAAAGAATCGGGATTTCTTGATTCCTTCCAGATCGCCGTCGAAACAACAGGCACAGCTGCAATTTGTAACTTGCTTTGCCCCACGCCAAAGGTATGTAGGATCCACACACACGCTACAACCGAAGATCGTAGTGTAAATCTAGGTACCCGCGACATCCGGTGACCTTCAATTGACAAAAAAAAGTTCAGGAACGGCAACGTGTTGTTGACAGGTCGGTTGCAGAATGTAAATTGGTCAGATGATGATGGATCCAAGCATCTCCACGTTCTGCAAGTTCTCCAACATGATGTATGAAGATGTATTTGGCAATACAACCAGAACTGTGGAGATCCGGATAGGCTCCTGCGGATGCATGAAACAGTCCGAAAAAGTAACTCTGAGGATGGTACTGAAAATAGCATTGGAGAGCAACTCGGCATTGCCGATAGAACTTTGGAGGCCGGTTTTCTGATCATGAAGATCTAGTCGACGGCGAGGTTGATATTTATGAAGGCGTCGTTAATGCGATCTCTACAAGCGGTATCATGGCGAGTCGCTTGCAAAGATGCATGCGCTCATAGTGTTGATGTGTTCAATTGCTGTGGCTGATGCAGAGTTGCAACATTGTACTTGTACAAGTATGTGACCAGAATGGCGGAGCTTGATGGACGTCGTAAAGAGCTCCACAAAGGCGTAGATGTGCTTGTATCAAAGTTGTGTACTATTAGGGTACATGAAGCAATCCAGAAAGATAGTACTGTGCTGGACCAGTACCAAGATGACGATAGAAGTCATAAAAGACTGGCTTTGAGGAGAATCTGGTGACAGTGATATTAATAATAGTGAATTTCCTCTTTCGATGGTATAGTAACTGTGATGAACTGTCGATGAAAGAGCATGCAATACTCTGTACTGCAAGCAATACTACCGTAACTCATAGTCGAGGCGAGTATTTACAGCGCAATGCTACGCGGAAATACTCTGAAGATGTCTCTCGTAAACGAGTGAAGCTTTGCTTTTTCTTCGAAACCATGATTGAAGAGATACTGATCATACGCAGTTATGCGGAGATTCTCAAGTCAAAGACGCAAACAGTATTAAAGTTCCCCGGTAAAGAGTACTCTCAATGCCTCCGATGCCCTTAAATGGTTCTCATCATCGAAGAGATACTCGGTAGATACGCAGTTATGCGGAGATTCTCAAGTCAAAGATGCAGAGCGTACTTCAATGGCTTTCATCATAATGGACTTGCCTCGTTCCCAAGCCTGAGCGTTTCGAGCGTAGTGAAAGAGCGTCCGAAGATTGCTGCGTAGAGCTTGAATGCCTTCGGCAACGTAACGATCGATCTCGGAGAGTGCTCTCGATTCCTACGAGCATAAAGCTCGAATGCCTTCGGCAACATAACGATCTCGGAGAGTGCTCTCAATTCCAACGAGCGTAGAGCTCGAATGCTTTCACCAATGTAACAAACTCGTAGAGTACTCTCGATATCTCCGATAACTGCCAACGATGGAACCCTATCCAGATCAATGTCTTCGACAACGTCAAACCTTGAAAGATTCTCAAGATAGTTGGCATACAAAGCAGTTGAAAGCAATTGCTCGGGTTATCCATTAAATGGATTCAGCACACAGCAGTGACTTGTACATCCCCAAGGCGGGAACAGCAATTCTCAGATGATTGTGCACTGGATGATGCAATTGTTCTCTGGCGCTTTTCCGATGACATCTGAATGTAAAGCAGTAGCACTGTCCGTCTTCTTCAATAGAGGGTGAGCTCAGCTTGCTGCTACGACCGTGAAGCTTCTAGCACGGAGTCTGAGTGTAATGGCTTTGCAAAGGCTCGATGGAAATGCCTATGGCAGTGTGATGGCCTCTTTGAATCTCCACAATCGGCGAATGGACTGAACATCATCTAGTACTGAGACTGATATCCGAAGGATGTGTACTGAGCTTGTTGACTGCGCTGTACTGCAAGACAGGTAGAGAAAGACGATCCTCCTCCTCCAAGGCAGATGCAATCAGAATGGATATAGCACTGATGAGATTTCAATATTGCAGAGTATCCAGCTTTGATGCTCTCAATCTCTGAAAAGCTTCTCGAGAGCAAAGTAACGTGCAGTGCAGCATCTTAAAGCTCGATACCCCCTCCAGAGCCTCTCCAACACAGCATCATCCGCCAACGCAAGAAGCAATTGGCACCTGCAAAGCAATTATGTGGCGTACATAGTTAGCCGCAAAAATCTTTCCAAGGCGTGTGGAGCACAATGGAAACACAATGGCAAAAAGCAAAGTGAGAACCATGGCCTCGGATTCGTAAGGTGTTGGTCATTGTTGGTTGTGAAATGTTTGCGATGGAGGTCCTGAGGCAATTTGAGCCCTATGTGTTACCACACTGTGTTCTGGAAACTCGATGATGTATTATCGATATATTGAGAGTGAATTGTAAAGAGGTTTGTAAGGATATGTCAGCCGGAGTTATTTGGACTGTGGAACAATGTCGAGATGTTGCCCAGAAACAATGACGATATTTGTGTTGAAGCCTGGGCTCGAATGATAACTTGCGGAGGTACTGATACTCGTATGTACAGCAGTGACAATATATATGCTCGTGAGGCCTGTGCTGATGGATTACCGGAACCTATCACCGAAAGTTTCATCTGAGATGCGTCAAAGACTGACAGTGACAGTGTTTATCGAATTGGCTTCTGAGGTTTTCTCCGACCCGGCCTAAAAGGGTATCTCCCAAGAAAATAGACCGAAAGCTTCCTGATCGAGAAAGGTACATCAAATACCAGTTTCAATTCAAGACCGGTTCAAGAGTACCAATGCTTTCTCACCCTGCAAAAAGTATATTAGAATGTGTACCATAGCAACAAAGAGTGACTTTGTACCGTGTCATCAGTATGGGAGAAGCTCCAACCAGGCCTCCATGTACCAGTTACATGCACGACTGGCGCCCTCGGTCCTTAAATCTACACTATATTAGCATACGTATCATGATTGCAACGAGTCACATACCTCGAACGTCGTATCGTAAGCCTCAATATGAATAGCCGTAACAGAATAACGGATCCAACACAGTTCCCAACCGGTGGTTGTCATAAGGCGACCCAATCAAAAATCCCAACTGCCACAAGCGAGATGTATCTGTAACATCCGCATCTCCAGCATTGTATTCGTAACCTACTCCACGTATGTACCACGAAGCGGTCCAAGAAAGGTACTTCGTATAATAGCCGGAATTTGAGGATGCAACAACGTTGCAAGTAAGTAAACGGTCATATGTATAGAGCGATGGCCCACAGTATACTGTAGTAGTTTTCGAGGGTACACACAGCAAGAAGTTGCGGTATCTTGTTCTAATCATGAAGGATAAACACAGGATTCCAGATCCCAAATGCAGACAAGGTTATTCGAAGAGTGGAGACGAGATGTTTTGCCGTTTCGAGAATGTTGAGTTGAAATGGTTGCATAATATGCACTGTTGCCTCGGCTGCAGAATAGAAGGGAAAGGGTTCGATAATGCTCTGCGCCGAATATATGGCCTGGCACTTCACGCCTCCCGTGGAATCAGATGAAAGGTAAGGGCATCTGGATATGCCGTACGGATAGTGGTGATATTATTTCTGAAGCTTGAATTCTTGTGCTTCGTCTTGCAGTGGCAGCATCGTGAATCACTTTCCGCCCGCGGCACATCTGCAGACTCGAGTATAGCATGTGTGGACCTGATGCCTCCAGTCTCGTCAAGTGTGGCATGACCGTCAGTGCATTATACTCATCACAGTCCGGTTGTGCTTATGAAACTCTTCCTCGATCTTCTTAATCACAGATAGAGGAATTTGCTCTATTGCCAATTATCGTTCATCTCAAGATCTTAAGAATGTGGCAAGGGTTAGCTGAGCCGTATTCTGCTGAAGCAAGACCGGTTTGCCCGTATTTATCCCACTGGATTCATCTCGTTCTGTTTCTCGAAGGCCTTGCTAAGACACCATCAGCGGCAGAGCTGAATGGTGACAAGTAAAAATCCGAGACGGTTCACAGCAGAGACGACTGGAGTGGAGTAGCGGAGCTACTTGTTGCATCATGCGCCACAGCTCCGTATCCTGTCTCGGAAAAGCCCTTCTTGCAGGCATCTCATGGCCAATATCGAATGCTACAAGTAATACTTTGCCATCAGAGGGAATCATGATGCTCATCGGCTCGAATCTAAAGTTTCTCAAACTTCAGATGCCAGTCGTTTTCGAAATACACCGATGCACTATTCGATATCGGCGGCGGCAACGCTCCGGAAAGCCGAAACGGCAGAGGTAGCGCCAGAAGTTTCGACCGAGAATTACAGCGAATGCCTCTCATGTCGCAGAACTATTCGATTGTGGTGCAGGCGGAGATGTTGTCGTGCTGCCACGCTGGAAGGCTGAGGTGAAGCCCTAAAAATTGAAGGGTTGCCCAATTCTGGAAGTAACCTGAAGTGGAAGAAATTCTCTTAAGACCAACTCTATGACGAAGACGCCGGGGGCGGCAAGCCTTGAATCTGATGCATCTCTTCGGCATTTCATCGTTTGGTGATGCTGCAGCGCGTGGCTGTCATATAACCCAATCGATCGATGGGCTCTCGGTGAAGACCCCACATGAGATGATGCCGATGCATTTGCAGCCTTCTTCGGGTTCAGCGGGTGTTGATTCTTCAGACCCGCTCTATCCAGCAAATGTTCTAGATGCTCTTCATGCAGCACATTTGAACACAATTCGGCAGGATGTAAGGTTATGGATATGCCGCAGACTTTTCTGCCTCGTGTGTCGACGTACTAATGGCCGAACAGTGGGGGCATATGTTTCTCCTGCCATCATACATATCCATGTTATCTCTCCTTGAGGACACAGATCTTCTCTTCACAGATTTCGCAGGAGCCTGTTGATTCTATTCCTTCTTTCCGGAAGTGTAACAAGAACAAATCGTGTGGATGAAACTTGCTTTTTCCAATCGCAGAGCAAACTCGTGTGAAAGTTTGGCAGGTCGTGAGCATAAAGTGTGGTGGATCTGCTGTGCTATTCGTCAGGAACGGAATATCACAAACTCATATCCTGAGGAACTTACCAAATGTGGTATCCAACTAAAAAGTTTCGTTTGTTTCGAACAAAGTGTGTCCTGTAATGGCCGCGTGCTAACAACCTCTTGACTGGACCAGATTTAGGAAGATCACTCGGGGTAGCCGTACCCAAGTAACTTCAGAGAGACCCCTTAGAGTAGCAAAAGTACTCGTTGAGATGTAGAGTAAACCACTATTGTGGTTACGTAGAGAATTGGGTACTTGCTGTTGCAAGGATTACAGCCCTACAGACAGCTAGCAGGTGCAGAGCTGGCTTGCTGATATGAAAGCACTGACAATCGTCGTCTGTGTGCTGAAGCCTGGTCGTTCTTTGTGGACGAACGCTGAGTTGACCAGGACCTCAGTCCATGGTTGATGCGTCAAATGTCGTTCATGGGTGGTGCTCGTGGCTCACGCTATGAGCACTTTCCTTTTCGAGCGCAAAATTGTTTCGACAAGTGTCAAACCACGAGCCAGCCTGGTCAAACACCTGGCGTGTTGCACGAAACAATCCCTGAAGACAACCCTACTCGATGGTGTTTCTTTGCAAGCGGTAGCATCACGCAACGTCAAGGTTCGGCATATTCCTAGCCCATGTGAACCCATGTCGATGTCGAGCGGTAAATTGACCGGGATCCCTAAATATCGTCCGTGAGCATGCTTCTCGAACGGTAGCCTCGGCATGCCGGAGCAGGGTGTAGGTGAACCCATGTCCGCCCCAAGAAATGTTCCTGTCGATTACACATAACGGCTCCTAGGGTAGCCTGGTCTACCCCGGATACGGAAAGGAATGTAGCGAGCGAGCTTTGATACTCTAACGGCATGTAGGATTCACCTCATTCGAAATGATGTTCATGCGTGCCTGATGCCGTGTTAGCTTGATGAAGAAGACCCCCACAACTCTGCGGATGGAGTACTTACCTATCGGATGCATTTCTTCAGCGTGCAGATTCGCGCGCAAAAGTGGGCCTGAAATCGAGATGGCTGCCCAGTTCTTTCACTGATGCAACCTCCTGAATCGCATGATTGTGGATGCTGAGGGACAACGGCGTTAACCTGTTCCGAATGTCAAAGACGGGAATCCGTAAGGTTGCAACAAGTCCGATATCCACTTCGGGAGATTCTCATCGGATACACCTTCGGGATGCGTTCAAAGTGCATGCCGCTAAAGCAATCAGATGTCCACATGATCATTGCTGGACGCATGTAGAAGCTTGGTGCAGGACATCCGCTGCAGCATCTTGTTTGCCCTGCGCACTGAATTGCTCCTTTTGAAAGGGCTGCATGATAAAGGACTTTTCGCAGATTGATGGAAGAGCAGCGGCAAAACCAGAAACGGCTCACCAATTTAGACGATGCGACCTTCTCGCGTCTCGTTCGTGTCGTCTCCCGGTTGCTTGATGCTGGCAGGATACACAGCTGTCTCCCTCGAGGTCTTACAAAACATTTAGGCGAGGAGTAGCAACGGAAAAGGCTAAGAAATCCGAGCTGTATCTGAGAGACCCTCAAGCTTCTCCGCATTTTCATGAGCCGCGACAGAGGTCCTGACGTTTCGTTACTGTAAGGCCGTTTTGTGCGCGCCGGCATGAGAAGGTGAGGACGAAAGCGACAAAGGCAACCAGCTCAAAATGGCAATCACCGATGATGATTTCCGGAGAATATGCCCAAACATGGCAAATGTTCTTTTAAACTTCAGAAAAACAAAGTCCTAAGCCAATCAGATACCGCGGTTGAAACCTCTTGCGCTTTGATCAAGCTGGTTTAAGCATCGGCCAGATGTTTCGTTCGACCGACTAACGAGGTCCTCAATTTGTGTGTAGGCAAGCACCGTAAAGCTTCAATGCTAACACTCGGATAGAAGCCGAAGTTGCGACTTCGTACAAGTACAATCGAGAGAGGTTGGTGTGGTTTGGATCTGCTGACCTGCACCTGCTGAATATCTCTCATACATACGAATACAAATCCAGCGGCTTCCACAAGAAGTTTATGCGAAGATCAACAGGAAGCAGGCCAAGATCAAGCTTCTTGACGTGGCAAGCAGAATCGAATCCGATGCGAGATGCGTCGAACTGCAGGAACATGAAACGCAGCGCATGTCCAGAAAAGTTGGGGGAAGGTTCTTCTGCGATCATATTAGAATCCAGATATTGAAAGATAAACACAAGAGTCATTCGATGTTTACCTGTTTCTTGACCGCATTGCATCGACTTAATGCCTCTATCTGCAATTCCCTGCCTCTGTCGATCTGTGGACTCTTATGAATGTCGGCCCGTGAGTTCGTGTAGTTAAGTACAAGCACAAAAGATGCAAAGATGGCCGCACAAGAGGTCCTTCCTGGATTTCGCGATGCGACCAAAGTGGTTAACTTTCTATCTGCAGCAATCAATCTCCGAGTTCGTTGAAAGTTAAACCTGAATCGAGCCATTTTCAGTTAAAGTATGCAGCCCAGCCAATCCAAGTTCGCTTAGTGCATGGTAACTAATCGACGTCCGCTTCAGTGCGATACTTCGTATGAGATGTACTTGGTTGCGGTCGTCAACTCCAGGTCTTTCGGGGGGTCAGATGTAGCCGGATATGGACTGAGACTGGTGGTGTGGGACGCCGTTGAAAACTACGCCTCTGTTAGCCTTCATCCCTCACCAAGAATAGGAGCCTTACGTCAAGGAGACCTCATCCAATTTCCGAAACTACATATGCTCGCTTCCCCCACTCCATCATACGTATGCTCGGAGGCCGGTGTCGTCAGTTGGGCATTGAAGCCGTCTAATTTCCGGCCTTTGTAGACTGAAGTTCTCCACAGGATGATCGAGCAGAGACCTCGTTGGAAAGCCTCCTCACATGCTAGTCGCTACTGATACCCACCCACTTTGTTTCGTTTTCAATTTATCCTGAGGAGCTCTTCGGGCATGCCACCGAAGCCACCAGTAATCCACGGAGACAACTGAAAGCCAGACAAAGGACCAGCCCATCCGCAAACCGGCGCTGACTTCCGTGGCTTTCTTTCTTGTGCCAGATACTAGGTGAAAGAACTCAACATCTGGTAGATTCCGACTCAGGTATGCCATCAGATGCAGATATGGCAGTCCAAGAGTGCTGTCTGCTGCACATGGCCTCCAGCCCAGCATACTTTCGTACACTGGAAGAACCACCACCGTGAATCATCCCAACAAATTGTAAACTCATGTCACCCATGTTCTAACATACCACGAGAAGCCAGGGCACAGATCTCCGAGGGCTCATTTTCGCAGGCATCTCATGTCAAGTTCCGCCCGTCGTCAGTTCTTTCCTTGCCTCTTTCCAGCTGGTCTGAAATGCTTGGAGATTGGTGTGTTCGGGAAAGTTTCGCCGGACCCTAAGATTACCCATTCTGTACAAGTTGACTTCTAGCGTGCTTCCAGAAGAAACCCTCTAACCTTGTGTGTCGTTCCACCCAATTTCCAATCAATCCATCAATGCGATAAGGTAAAGTACCGGCTTTGAACTGTTGGCCGCAAATTGCATACACAGACGTCTACACGACCCTTTCCATTGACAACGCAGTAAAGACCCGTGTTTGACACTTTGCTTCCTTGAAATGAAAGAACGTGCACCTGCTGAGGGTGCAAGGTAGATTGCGTATAATGCGAGACCGTAACAAGATCCGTCGCCCGAGAGAGTACCAGTATCGATTCGTGCTGCGGTTGAAATAACAAGTGGCCGTCTCTGTATGTATGTAGCCAACCTCCGAAGGCCTGACAAACTGCAATTCCATCCGTACTTTCTGGTGGATGACGGAATGGAAGTCTTGATGAAGCACTAACCCTCGAAAAAGAAAAAAGTGACAAATTAAAAAACGGAACTCTTACCTTACTGATACTTACTTCAGTCATATATTCTACTTTCTTGCAGCCGGTACAGGTATTTCGAGTGCGTGTTGTAAGCTCTCGGCGTGAACTCTGTCCAGGAACTGGACTCAAGTGTTAGCATCAAGATGATTAATCCTGAGTTATAATGTACCTCAGAATACTACCTGTACCAGCTTTCTCAATAAACGCTAATGAACCAAAGATATTCTGGTATTGCAATCTCGAGAGGGTATCAAAGGCAACCAGTTCATCAGCATTCAATGCCGGCAGATCGAAGTGATAGATTGCGGTGTAGCAGTACCATACACCAGGCTGTAAACAATTTACGGCTTTGAGTTGGCACCAGAAAACGGGCCAGCTGAGACTACTGAGCAACCGAAAGTAGAAGGCTTCGTGCCATGGGTTGTTGGTTCCTGTGTAGCCTTAAGCAACCTGTGTTGTACATAAGTTCTGTATTAAGTCAGCAGGTAGCCAGAGAAGGGCATGGTGATATGGTACCCTCGCCTAGTTCATCTCAATCTCGATTACCAGAAACGGCGCTTTGCAATAAATAAGCCACAAGAGACGTGCAGCTGGTGAGAGTATGTAACCTGTCTCACTTTACGGTACATTAAGTAGTTGACAACTGATTGCAGATGCATTGCTGAGACCGAGACGGTGAGCAGCGAGTTGGTTGTAACGTTCCCCCATAACCGATATTACTTCGTACATCCCAAAGAAGTCTGAGCTGGGGTCTGAACAATGTCGGCTACCCGAAGTGGCAGATATGGTCTCTTGTATCCATCGTCAAGGTCAAAAGCTTAACAAGTTTTGCAATGACATCCGTCATGCGTGTCTTTGTAATCGAATATATCTGCAGGACGGAAGTTACTGTAATCTCGTTAGCAATGAGCTCTCCGCTTGTGGAACTCACAGACCTCCAGGCTCTGGCTCCTCGTGAGCTTCACAACGTCATTTTCGCCGCCATTGCTGAGCCAGATGATATTTCTGAGCGTAATCGTGCCTCGGGTCCAATTGTTGGAGAAGTGTGAATCTCGAGGTGCTGTTGATTGTGAAGCTTGCGCGGTTTGAAGCATGTTGTTGTCCTGCTAACGAACCGTGAAATCGTTACGGCGATTTCTTGTTGTCCCAGGAAGTAGTCCCTTTCTTTGTAATGATTTTAGTTGCTTGAAATAAGGAAGAGATGGGTGCATTGCTGGAGTTCGTCGTTGGGCGTCTTTGATTGGTGACGATGTTTGTTCTTGGAGAGTTTGTGGGGTAGAAATTCGTAGAGAAAGTTCTACTTGGTTTGGCTTAGCGGGAGGTATTTCCGGTCAGGTGATGCGGCTCAACAGAATCCTCTCCTTCCTCGAGTTCACCTCCACCCCATCAACAACAACTGGCTTCATCATTTGGTCTCCCAAAACAACGTCGCTTCTTCCTGTGCAGCCTAGACTGCAACGCCGCTGGATGCTTCATTTCTTTATGGAATAGAGAGATACATCTCGATAGCACTTCAAGCTCTTCAACTGCATCCTGCAACTCACTTTGCGCCGCCTGCTTTTTCTCGGACTCGGACGAGCTTTGACAACGGAGATTCGATACTGCATTCGCTCGAAGCGGGAGAGATGGCTGGGGCCCCGCTTCAAGCCGGAAGCATCCGAAGTTCCCAAGAGATTGGCGAGGCCTACCCCGAGCTGAAAACCGTTGACGATTAGACTTCGCGAGCTTTCGGTTGACGGGCCGCCATCAACAACTCGGAATAGTTCGGCCCGATTATTGGAATGCGACGATGGCATTAGCTTGAGCTTAGCAAAGAAGCAATTGGAGCAACCTCCACCAAGCAAACTGATGGCTGTGATGCTGTGATGCCGCCATTGCTTTAGTTGCTGCATGATAACTTTGGGAGAGAAATATGCGCAGGACTAGGTGAGTACTGGCAATTCCTGAGATTCTTACTTACCAGATACAGATATCCTTTGCGCTTCAAAGACTCGTCCTCATGACCGTCCGGTCTACAACATTCCACCTTACCTTCTCTGGCATCTTTTGACTCTAGCAGAAGCAACGATGCTTTGCTCTGCATCTCAAAACTGCCATATCGGGAGCTACAAACTGCATCAATCGAACCCAAGTGGATACCGGCATAATCACGGCCTCTTCTCGGACTCACAAACGGCTGAGGTCACTTTTCAGCAAACCTCTCAGCGTCAAACGGATACGGAAGCTCGTTGTTCGGCTACTCTGTGTTGGATCGTCAAAGGAGAGCAGAATCCATTCCTGGAAGCTCTATCCTGAGAGCAAACGTCCTCAGAATACTAAGTAAGCATCGGTTCCTGATTGTGATCGTCTTCGAGACGGGAGGCTACATGCCTCCTTTGATTGAGGTCATGATTGGCACACGTTTCAAACGAATTGCAGGTAACGAAGTATGATATGATTGTACAAGCAGGTAAGCTGTCATGACTCAGGACAGTACCACTCTACTACCCTTATTTGCCTCCATACACCTCCGAGAAATAATACACAAGAGGCATCCTACAAGAAGATACAAGTATGTATGTACAAGCATGTCGGGGTATCTCTTACCAGGATTCCAGAAAAGAAGTGAGCTTCGGTCGTAGATGGACCCTGCTAAGCCTGGCTTTTTGCAGTAGCTTGGGCGAAAGTTTGAGATGAGCGACCCATCTCTTATCCTGGTTCCTGAAAACCTACACTGTACCATGAAAGCATTACCAAATCTGTTCCTATGACATGCTCAGGGCGAGATGGACTCCGGCGCGATATGAGTTTCAGATCCATGGGCTGAACCTGTGGAGAGACGAAGGCGGGGTTGATATCGACTGCAACAGGAAAGGCTCGAAGAGCATCCCATCGTGCCTTCACTATGAAGCAGAAGTCCATCGACTTTCGTTGCTCTTCGTTGGTGGAAACATGATTGAAATGAACCCTGAACAAGAAAGTTTGGCGATGAAACCGGTCGACTCTGAAAGCCTGTGTTTCGCTTCAACTTTGGGCTGACGTTTCTCTGCGACTGGCCCCGCATCTCTGGAACTTGGCAACCACACGGATGCAGATAGGCTGACCCTGCTGGCAACCCTCAGTGTTTTGCTTCCCCTCCTCAACAACAACGACAGGCGCCCGCAGTTGGTTTTCGCCAGTAGAACTTCAGGTTGACCATCAAATCACATCGCAGAGAAACAGAAGAGAATCTCGGAAAGGAAGAAGGTTGGGTTGATTCTGTGGCGAAGTCTCCAGCACGAAGAAAGGCAGTCAGGTTAGGATCTCTTTCGCTTTACTTCTTTGGGTGCCCTTCGCGTCATCCCAACTGGCATGCATTGCTGTCTCCAGTGACATGCCCGGGATTTGAACAGCTCACTGACTGCGCCCATATTCATTTTTCATAGCAGAAGACTCATACAGAAACACTCTTCAGCCTTTCTCACCCGGAACCTCTTTGTTCTTAAATCCTCTACTCTTCTCCGATAGCTACTTATATTGCGATACTACCTTTTTGAACCGGTTATTCTGGTGTCTCTCATAAACAAGCACCATCACCGTCATCCCGCCTCTCCTAATTTCGCTCAGTGGCTTACCCCGCCCTCACCAACAAATAGAGCCCCTCCTCAACAACCACGAGAACTTGACAAACTCATCTCTCCTCTGCAATACTTACAGAACGCGACATACTCAGTAATCCGGATATCTCATCATGTCCGGACATCGAAGGGTACCGTCCCAGCGGCAGCCCGGCGGCCAGCAACCACCTCCACGGCGAGTAGGCTCGCCAGCAATGATGATGGCTCCAGCAGAGCCAAAAGCGCCGCCGCATCTGGACTCATGGCTTCAACAGCAACAACAACAACAAGCAGCGGGACGACTTCCACCAGGCGCATACGGAAATTCTCCAGTATCCAGCGAAGAACATTATAGTGGTTATCAACATGTTCCTCCACGACACCATGCTACTTCACGAGAGCAAGTTGGATATGCCCCACCACCTCCTCAGGCCGCCGCAGCCCCATCTTCCAATCCTCCTGGAGGCGCCGCTAGACGACGAACTGGTCCATCGCGACCACAGTCAGCATACGACCCAGCCATGGCACAATACGCATATCCACCACCACAGGCCGCTGGTCCACCTGGTCGGCCACAGTCGGGGGCATATCCTGGTGGTTATGGTGGATCAGAGGAAGATTATACCTATGAAGACGTGGACTATCCACAACACCCACAACACTACGACCCTAGAGGCGGTCCTGTTCCTGGTGGTATGGATCCAGCTCGAGGCCCACCACCAGCTGCTGGATATCCTCCCCATGATCCCTATGGGCAGCCTGGCTCACCACCGCAGAATCCCTACGGATACGGCGGTTATCCCGGTGCGCCTCCTCCAGGAGTACCCGGTGGTTATGGATACGACGACTATAATGATGGCTATTATCCACCAGGTCCACAGGTTCCTGATCCACTGCCACCAAAGAAGGCACTCCCCGCACCAAGTCGCACTCCAGGCCCACCAGCAGCAGCGCAAGCTCCACCACCTCACGGCCCACCACCAGCAGCTGCACCAGTACAACCCATCATAACCCGTGATCAATCCAGAAGGAATCGCGACCGTCGAAGATCTCAGAGTCAGCATCGCAGAGGCGCTGGGGAGTTGCGCATGACAGTCAACGATCAACCCACTGAAGATCCACGAACGATGCGCAATCGGCTCTCACAAGCGGCCCAGAAGCCATCTCCAAAGCCCTCACCTGCACCAACTCCTGCACCACCACCTCCACCACCACCCGCAAAGGAGGAGGAGAAGAAGGAAGAGGAAAAGAAGGACGAAGAAAAGGAGGCCGCAGCCCAACGACGATTCATTGAGAACGAGGAGGAATATCTCCAGTTCAAGCAGTACCTTGAGATGAAGAGAGCCGCAACCGCAAATACTGGCGATGGTCCCACCAAGCCACCAGCCGAGGAGCCACCAAAGGAGCCTGAGCCAGCTCCAGCTCCCGCACCGCCTCCACCACCACCACCTCAACAAAGTGAACAAAGCAGACCTCCACCAAGAGGGCGTTATTCTGAGCAGCCCAAGCAGGAAGATCCATCCTCATCAATGGCTTTGGCGCCGATTAACCAGCCAGACCCAATGGAGTTCCAAGACGAACAATACAGAGGAGGAGGGGGAGGGGGTCGATACGGAGGAGGAGGAGATTACGGCTTCGCACCATCAAAGACGCCAGGACCAGAGGGCGGATCACGATACCACACTCCTGGAAGTGAGATGCCCGGTGAAATCCCTGGTGGATTTCCTGGCGGATTCCCGGGTGGATTCCCAGGCGAGCCAGCACCTGGAAGATATGACGACTTTGGCTATCCTGGCGCTGGTGGATTCCCTGGAGGATTCCCAGACGAGTACCCAGGCCGCTCCGACTCTAGAGTTCATCCACCACCACCACCTCCACAGCAACCACCGCCACCAAAGCAGGAAGCTCCGAAACCACCACCAAAGCCAGTTGCTCCTCCAATGCCAGAATTCTCCATTGTCCCAGTTGTCCCACCCCATGTCATCAAGCCTTACATGCCTGATGTACATGCTCCAGTCGACTATGATGACGACAGTGCATACTCCTCTGGCCCACCATATGGACGTGATCCACGGGAATACAATGACCCACGGGCTAGCTATGGCCGTGGCGACCCAAGAGCATTGGAAGATCAGTTTGGACGTCTCAACATGAACGAATTTGACGGTCGTGAGCCGAATCCCTATGGCCGACCTGGTGGTCCTCCACGTCATCCATCAGAACAGTACGAGCGTGATCCAAGAGGAGCAGGTGGTTATGGACCGGCACCATTGGGAGGTGCACCGATGCCACCGGGAGCTGGATCCACTCCAGGAGTTCGATACTTTGATCCATATGGTGATGCACCTTCACCGGGAGGAAGGGATATGGGGCCACCGGGCCCACCATCGATGAGAGGAAGAGGCGGGCGCCCTATGGGACCAGACAGATATAGCATGGATGAGGAAGGATTCAGAGGAATGAGGGGCGGACCAGGCGGGCCTGGTGGACCACCTGGGCCACCCGGCCCTCCAAGAGGTTACACTCCTGGTCATGGTGGCCATGGTGGTCGTGGAGGCTCTGGCGCCTATGGCGCTGACGAGTTTGGCGGCCGAGGACGCGGCGGCTTCGACCCTATTCCACCGCGGCGCACAGGACGCCGTGCTCCAGGCGAGTTCAAGATTGACAGAGACAAGATTGCCCGCCGGGCTCTCCAAGACATGGGCGTTCAATTCGAGGAGCAAGGTGACGAGTTGATTGTCTTCGAGGAGCTCAGTGACCAAGAGCTGGACTATCTAGAGGAGATGACCCACATCCATCGTTATGGTAAGCTCTACCACTCCAATCCTCACCACCAACCCACTAACCCACCCAGGTATTCCTCGTCCTCCAAAGCCTCCTCCAAAGGAACCAACTCCACCTCCCGCTCCAGCCCCAGAACATACCCGCTCTCCTCCTACTCCCCAGCAACATCAGCAACACCAACAGCATCAACAAAGAGGCGGCACCCCAGCCCACGGCGCCCGCTGGTCCGCTCCCCGCATCAACCAAGGCGGTCCACCACCACAACATCGTGGCCCTACTCCACAGCAGCAGCAGCCACCGCCTAGACACGAACCGACTCCTGAGCCACCACAGCAGCAGCAACCACCACCTCCCCAGAAGAAAGGTCGTCATATTGGCGGTGGGTTGATCGAGGATCCAGATAACCCAGGAACCTTCCTCAACTACCGAAGGAATCCAGTGCAGAGGCAATGAGCAGTTCACTGCTTTGCTGCCGTCCTTTTGGTACTCTTCTATGTCTTTTGTAGCGGCATACATCTTTTGTGCATACCGTCTTCCTTTATTTCATTGTTAGCTCGTGATTCTTTCCTTTTACGTTTCAGGTGTTTTGGTCCCAAAAGCACTGTTTTTGGCATCGGGTGTATGTTGATTTCATTCATGGCTTTTATGTTTTTGGCGGTTGGGTTTTTCTTCTTGATTTTGTTTGGAACTTGTTTTAAGCATGGATGAGTTTTGTATGTTTATGATTTGTATGGTTTAGCTATATATCGGTTGTTTATTGGCCTGATTGAATTGTTATGCATCGTTTTGCTCATATTCGTTTGACCTGTGTTTTGTGCGCGTTTGGCTGTGCAAGATCTGGTGTCCCTGTCTGTTCTTATCGAGGCTCAATGGTACTGGCAACCAGACTTCCCCTATTTTCTTGCCACGCACCGAGGCGAGCATTTACGGGACATCAATGTTTAAGTTGCAACTCGACTCAGCAAGCCTACGATATCGATCAAGGACTTCTTACCGGAGATCCCATCCCAACGGAAAGTTTAGGCCTTCCAGGTTGCCAATTTCCTAAGCATCGGTATTATCTCCTCTGACACTCACCAGTTTCTCCCTCACTTTTATACCCGTACAACCAGCAGGTGCAAGTATCATCATCCTCCAATTCACAATGTCATCCACTTCAGCAAACACCAACACCAACAACCGCTTCCTCACCCTCCCATGCGAAATCCGCCTCGACATCTACGAGCAATGTTCCTGCTTCACACTCCTCCAGCTCGCCTCATCCTCAAAACAACTGCACACAGAGATCAACTCTCGCCCCGCCATCATCCGCGCCAAAGTTTCCTTCCGGTCGGTCAAAACTGATGACCCTAATGGCTGGCGCGGTCTCACGCTCAACCATGTCCGCTCTATTGATACCATGGCGGAGCTTTTGTTTTGGATGAAGGGAAGGGAACTGCGTTGCTTGCACTGCCGCAATCAGGCTCGGAAAATGGGCTCATCCACCTCGACTCGGACGTATCCGGACGATCACATAGTCAATCATTACACTATTCAACTGAAAGTCTATAAGTGTCGTTGTGGCTGTAATTGGTGGCTTGTTGAGCCACGATTGCAGCCAACAAGCTACCTATTACAGCCAAGAATATACACCTATTAAGTAGGTCTCTAGGCTGTTGTAGGGCGAGGACTGGATGTAGTGGCAGTTCTATGGTAGGCGGGCTTGTCTGGTAGGACATATAGCAAGGAATAGTATCGATATATCGATGGATAACGTTAAGCAAGTAGAAAGCTAGAATGGTAATAAGAGGCACTTGAAAGCTCTCCTTTACCGAGAGTCACAACGCCATCAGTGTTGTCGGAATCCGTCCTCGGTCCCCCTCACCCCCACGGTCGTTTGTCTACATAAGCTAGCTAGATCCCCCGCCCTTCTGGCTCAATTGACGCTTTTTCTCTCTCTCTCAACCGTGTCCCAAACCTCGTATCCACCGTATCACCGTCCACTTACATCAGGTTATGAAGCCCGTCCGTCACTTCTAGCCCCATACCAACTCAATCTCAACATCGTCTCGCTTCGCGCTTGTCTCAACGCCAAGCCTACCGTCGAGCCTAGCTTCCTATCTAGGCCAACACCTCCCCACTCGCCTCCGCACTCGCCTCAACCCCGCACCCTCGACTCGATCCTATCCTCGTCTCAACATAGCACGCTCACACCATACGCACTCTATCGATACGCAATGGGAAAATCTACTCGAGAAATTCCCCTCCTCACTGGAGCTAACTATTTTGTTTGGAAGGAAAAGATAATGGACGAGCTCGCTGAAAATAATGCTCGACGCATTATTACTGGTGAGGACACTTTGCCGGCTAATCCGACTGCGACACAGGCCATTCGCGAGCATATCGAGCGCTCCGAGAAAGCAGCTGGCCTTCTTCGACGTTACTGCGGATTCGAGGCTCGCTCATTCATCCAAGGCGAATACAAGCCTCTCGTTATCTGGCGCATTCTCGAGGAGAAGTTCGGCAGCGAGCTCGCTACGCAAGCGAATCGTCTTCGCCTCGGTATGAAGTTTAATCTGTCTCGACTTCAGCCCAAACAGGCAGTTGGCGAGTGGATTGCGGAGCTCCGACAAATTCAGAACGAGCTAGCTGGCTCTATCGCAGCAATAAGCGATCATCAGATTATCTCGCATGTTTTGACTAACCTACCGGCTCGCTACAAGCCCTTGAAAACTCTGATCACTCACTCTAAAGATCCTGCCGTCCAATCGCTCGACAACCTCGCTCACGAATTCCAACTGTTCGACGCCGAAGAGAAGCTCGACAATCAACTCTCTGGCAATCTCACTACCGCCGCAACACTCGAAACAGCCAACGCACTTGCAGCTAATGCTGGCGAGGTCCGCTCTCACGGTCGCTTCCGTGGCCGTGACAGCTATCGAGGCCGCGGCCGTGGAGGTTATCGGGGAAATAACCGCAATCACCCGTACGAGCAACGCCTCGACCCTCCCCGCCCCACTCAGGACAACGCACCCCGCGACCGGGGCTTCCGAATTCCCGCTCATCGGAACACTGAGTGCTTCTACTGTGCTCGCACAGGGCATTATGAGTCAGAGTGTCGAACTAAGCAAGCAGCTGAGTTGAGTCGACAGAAACGCCAGGCGACCTCCGGCAAGCAAGCACATGTCGCCACGGCAAACAGTGATCGAATCACTGATGTGACTGAAGAAGACACATCTTTCATTAGCACTGCTGGCTTCCATGCCTCCCTTGCTAACCATATTGAGGATGTGGATCCTACTGACATTGCACTAGATGGAATGTGACTCACTGATGAGTCCGAGTCGCCCCTCACTGACCATGTCGACCCTGGTAATTTACCAGTCCTATGTGAGGGAAGTACCGTCGACCCACTTGACGATGCCCCACTCGATTCGTTATTCCTCGATAACTGCGACCTTAGAGCAGGGGTTGCTAGCCTTCACCCCCACTCTAAGCCAGTCGCTCCCTCGATCCGCAAGAATCCCTCGACAGTCACTAAATGGATTATCGACTCAGGAGCTACTCACCACATGACAAGCAACAAGGCTGCCTTCAGCGACCTTCGACGCTTACACCCACCCCAAATGATCTCTATTGCTAATGGTGCACAGCTACCAGCCATTGGCATTGGTCGAGTTCACCTTCGCCTCGCCAACAAGGAGCTACTCACTCTCACTGATGTCCTCTACACACCAGACTTCGATGTCGACTTGCTCTCAGTAGACGCACTCAATGACAATGGCCTCGATGTCAAGTTCAACGCTCGCAATCATTCCTGCCAGATTCGGTCCCTCGATGCGCACAAGCTTGATCCCTGGACCTTTCTTGGAGCTCAACTCGATCAACGCCGTAGCTGCTTCGTATATGGCAAAGTTGAGCCCCAGTCTGTCGAGTTCGATACTACACCACCTGTCAGCGCTTATGGTGCAGCGATGCTCGATCCTACAATCAAAGATATACAGCCTGAGTCTACTTCTGCACCTGCCAGCAACATACCAGAGCGGGACACTGGTCTCCCAAAACGCCTCAACATTCCACTGTCGGTTTGGCATCGTCGATTCGCTCACCTGAATCTCCCATCTCTCAAGCAGATCTTGCCTCGACACTACTATCGAGACGATATGCAGGATCATATTGGCTCTGGCCCTCACATTAGAAAGTGTGACACCTGTGTGCTGACAAAGTCTAAGGTTCGCTTTCAACGCAAGTATCGACCTCGTCGAGCTACGCGCCCTCTCGAACTCATCCACGCTGATCTCTGTGGTCCGATCTCGCCAAACTCTCGCTCGCAAAAGAAGTACTTCCTCATCTTTGTGGATGACTTCACTCGCTCAGTCGATGTTTACTTCCTAAACAACAAATCGAGCGCAACGATCGTCGCCATCTTTAAGGAATACAAAGCAAAGAAGGAGACTGAGTTTGCAGCTCAAGGCTACAAGATTCAGCGTCTTCGGTGCGACAATGGTCGTGGCGAGTTCGACAACGACGAATTCCGCTCGCTTCTCACCTCAGAGGGCATTTCCTTTGAACCAGCCCCTCCATATACTCAGCATAAGAATGGAGTTAGTGAGAAGATGATTCAGACCATCTGTCGACGCGCTCGAGCAATGCTGCTCGACAGTGGGCTCTCTGCATCATTCTGGGCAGAGGCTGTGGCAACAGCAGTATACCTCATCAACAGGATGCCGACTCGAGCCAACGATGGTCGTTCACCGTATGAGCGACTCTATGGTAAACCCCCATCGATAGCTCACTTACGTCGTTTCGGTAGCCTTGCCTTCCTCAACATTCATAAGGATCAGCAACCTCGAAACGCTGGCAAGTTCACAGTTCGAGCTAAGCGCGCAATCCTACTTGGTTACTGCCGTAACTCGACAACAATCTGGCGATTCTACCTCCCACACGAGCGTCGAGTTGTTGAGGCGAGTAGTGTCACCTTTGATGAGTCACGTACGATCGTCGATGCACCACGAGCTGAGGATCATGACTTGATGCTCACACACGATGTCGAGGCACTCAGCTTTGAGACTACAGAAGAGGAGCCTAGTGAGTCTGCTAGTTCTCAACCTCAGGTCGAGGACAGTTTCCTCGCTGATTTATCTCGCCTCGAGATTACCGATCTGGCACAGCTGCAGGGAGATGTCTCGACTGGCCATCGAGACGGAAACCCTGCACAGCCGCGAGTCGAAGACACCGGAGCACCACAGAGTTGTCCTGTTGGCATTCAAAATGTGTTGGAGCATGGTGTGTCCTTGCCTGTCGAGGCACACCGATATAACCTTCGGAAGCGACCGAGATTAGTGTTTCATGCCCATACAGCCCAGGCCCAGGTGGAAGGTGATATGCATATCGAGCCGGATCACTGTGCGAGTGATCCGTTGACGCTTCGTCAAGCGCTCAGTGACTCAAGATTTAGCACTCAATGGGCAGATGGTATTCGATCCGAGCTGACCTCTTTAGAACTCAACAAGACATGGGTCGAGCTTCCTGCTGTCGAGGTGCCAGTCTCGGCTCACATCCTTACCTCCAAATGGGTATTCAAAACCAAGAAGTCTGCAGATGGCACATTGCGACATAAGGCTCGACTCGTCATTCGAGGCTTCGAGCAGATCTACGGTGTCGACTTCGATGAGACATTCGCGCCTGTTGCAAAGCTTGCATCGCTCCGAATGATGCTAGCTCTAGCAGCACAATTCGACTGGGAGATCGAGCAGCTCGACGTTGTCACTGCCTTCCTCAATCCAGAAGTTGATGGTGATGTATACATGGAGCTTCCTGATGGTTTTGATCTTCTTAGGCCTTATGACACATCGAGCTCGACCGCAACTGGCTTCCGACCTGTTGTCAAACTGCTAAAAGCCCTCTATGGTCTTAAGCAAGCGCCTCGCTTATGGTATCAGCATATCGACCACTTCCTCACCTCACTGGGATTCCGTCGTTGCGACTATGATCCAAACGTGTACATCTCGAGCGATACACCAGTCTCACAGCTCGCCGATGACTCTGATCCGCAGCGAGTCATTATACTCCTATATGTCAATGATCTTCTGCTTTTCTCACCCTCACAAGACCGCATTCGATACTTTAAGGACCTCCTCAAAACCAAGTATCGAATGACCGATCTTGGCGCCGTTCGACAGTTCTTGGGCATTGAGATCTATCGAGATCGCGCTCGACGACTTATCCATATTTCCCAGACTGCCAAGATTCAAGAACTCCTCTCTAAGACTCAGATGGCTAACTGCTATGGCAAATCAATTCCGCTACCGAGCAACGATCTCGACCACGTTCCTGAGGAAGATCGTCTTCGCCTCATGCTCGATGAGCCTGCTCGCAAGGCCTACCAGTCGATAGTTGGTAGCCTGATGTGGCTCATGTTAGGGACTCGACCCGACCTTGCTTTCACAGTCTCTCTTCTCAGTCGTTACAACTCCAATCCGCTTTCGATTCACGATGCCGCAGCTAAGCACGCCATTCGCTACCTTAAACACACCAGTCGCCTCGGAATCCAGTATCGAGGGGAAGATACCTTGTCTACACCCTCAGCACCTATTGGTTTCAGTGATTCGGACTTTGCCGGCGATCGTAACGATCGTAAGTCCACGTCGGGCTATGTCTTCTTACTCGGTGGTGGCGCGATTTCATGGAAAGCTCGAAAGCAACCTCTTGTTGCATTCTCGACAGTTGAGGCAGAATACATTGGTGCCTCGGATGCAGCCAAAGAAGCGATCTGGATTCGCAACCTGTTTACCGACATCACCCTGAGCAACTCACGGAAGACACTGGGTATCGAGCACGACATCTTCCAATTACCACAAACAGTCGTCACGACTAGCAGTGTGCCATCGCAATTGTTATATCTCGACAACCAGGGCGCGATTCAACTGATTAAAAATCCTCGCTTTCACGATCGTACGAAGCATATCGACATCCGATTTCATTTCATTCGCGACTATTACGAGCGTGGCACTCTCGATATCGAGTATATTCAAAGCGCTGATATGGTCGCTGATATCATGACGAAAGCACTGCCTCGCGACACACACCAACGACACGTCAGCCAACTTGGCCTCTCAAATCTACAATCGCTCACCAAGAAACAGGCGAGCGAGCTAGCTCTCATTATGCACCTGTCTACTCGCTCATCGAACTCGCCCGTTGAACTATCGAACCAGCGCTTGGAAACTCCAAATCGACTCGCTGCTAGTCTTGGCAGATGAACAAGGCTCGGCAGCACTTGAAGGCTCGGCAGGAATCAGGATGGCCAGGGACTTTCACACAGGCAAAGGGATTGCAAGATTGACGAGGAGATGAATATGTCATTCTTCTAACAAAATTCACAAGGCCGAGCATCCCAGGTGCAAGAACCACACTTAGAGCTCCACTCCATCCTCACCTCTCCTGTCACCTTATCTACTACCTGTACTCTTCCCCAAACACATACCTCAAAAGGCCCCTTTCCTATTCTACATCTTTGACATTGCTTTTCCCTTACCCCCGAGTCAACCCCCATCATTATCCTTATTGCATCATCCCTATGCCCTGAAGCTCCACCCTCTCTCACTATCTTCTCCCATTCTTTCCACCATTTATAGATTACCTTGAACGGCAGTGCCGTAAAGACCTCCCAACTTACAGGAAATCTCCTTCCTTTCTCTCCTTTAATCCTGCCGCTGGTCGCTTGTTGTTGGCCGGTCCGAGCCCGAAGAATTGGCGTTTGCGTTGCCCCTGAAGATTCTACACCCGTTAGCGACAACTACAAAAGGTTCGAACGCACTGGCACTTACTGGGAACAGTGAGGTTGTCTTACCCAACTCGCCCTCCTTAGTCAAATCGACAGGTTCAGGGCCGCTGGTAGTCGCTGGCGACAAACCACAGATAGCACGCAGTCTCTCAGTCCAAGCCTCAACTTCGTCGCACAGTAGCCCCTCCTCAACCTTGGTGTTGGCAAACATCAACATTGCCAAAAAGGTACCTTGGGTTGCGAACCGACGGCCACCAAGCTCGGTCTGTGAGAAAACACCTTCATCACTGGCTGGAATGGACCCGGCCTTTGCCCTCATGTCAGCAGCGGCAGCAGCGACACGCTTGTTCTTCACTGCTTCAGCATGAGCGGCAGCAGCTTCCTTCTTCCGGCGTTCAATCTCTTCAGCCTTCGTCTTTTCCTCACGTTGACGATCTTCCTTAGCCTTACGCTGCCGTTTCTTCCTCCATGCGGCGCTGTTCCATTTGTCTTTTCTTTACCTGCTCCATCACCATCCTTCTCTTCTCGTCCCTCTCCTCCTGTCTTCTCTTCTCTTCCGCAGCCTCCCTTTCCTGTTCCTGGAGAAGCTCGGCCAGCTCTGGGTCGTCAATGAACTCGAGTTCCTCGTCGCCATGGTTGCCCAGATTCTCGAAGTCGGGGGTGTTGCCGTAGTCGGACATGCTACCCTCGAGTTAGAATCAGCAATCAAGCAAAGGGGAAGATAGGTGGAGGCTCTTGTACCTTATTGTTTCCTTTTCCAGCGTTGTTTTGGAGGTCTATTGCTTGTTTGCCGTCCCTCTTTTGTCTCGTTGTTGGCGTTTGGTCTTGTCTTCCGAGTGTTGTTTTGGTTTGGCGAACAAGACGCGGAAAATTTTCGTTTGTGGCATGACGCTTATGGAAGGTCTTGGAAAGAGTCACAGTACAGACACCCACCAACTCTCCACCCTTATTTCGATCTTTTCCTTATCATTTCAGTACCTCCATTACTTTCTTGCTGTCGAGTGGTGCAGGTCTTTTTTACCAGAAGAGAGACTGGGTTTTGTTCCCTGCACTCGCCCATCCTTGGGCGCCAAATGGACTCTACAACCAGCACATTGCGTTGATTCACCGGCATTTTCATTTTCATTTTCATTTTTGGACCAAGAACGAGGGGAAGTGTCGGAATCCGTCCTCGGTCCCCCTCACCCCCACGGTCGTTTGTCTACATAAGCTAGCTAGATCCCCCGCCCTTCTGGCTCAATTGACGCTTTTTCTCTCTCTCTCAACCGTGTCCCAAACCTCGTATCCACCGTATCACCGTCCACTTACATCATGGATGAGGTGTCGTTGGAAGCGAGAGGAGGTGCGAAGGCGGAAAGTCCTCGCATAAACCAAAGATGACGTCATCTGGCGCGCCTTCGCTTATCGATAAGGCAATCCCCAATAGTGCCATAGAATTCTGTGGTGATGGATTCATCGCACCCCGTGTACCAGCTAGCATTATCCCATCTGTTATTATTTAAGTGATGAAGTAAATGCATGAGTTAACTGATGGTTGGCACCAGAGATTGATTGTACAAATGATTAACCATTGCGTGACTATAAACAGAGTATTTGCCCTCCAGTTCTCATCTATCATTGTAATGATCGCGCCCGTTCCCTATTGTACTTTTTGGTGTTGCGTAAGTAGAAAGCTTAGATTTCCATGGAGATAATCATAAGGTGACGTCGCGACAAATCCATAACTGTAACACAGGTCAGTGAGAACTCTCATACAAACTAAGTACTAGTATACTTGACTTACACAGTACCGGTATGAGATAAAGACCAACTTCTAAGCAATGCATTGCCAGGCAAAACGCATTAATAACTTTGTGAGTTGAGCTCAATATGCGAAAAAAGATCTAACAAGTATTAGCAAACTTCCGAACACTCCAGGTCGGCAGCCTTGACACTTACCGGCGTTCATCAGACTTTGTTGGTTCTCACTCTCACAAGCCCTAATACTTTCGCTCAGTATCTTGATCCTCATACTCTCCTACAAAGCCGTCTTGAGGAGGCTTTCGCCAGTTGTGTACTAGATTAGTAGTGTTAATGACTCAGATACTACCATTCTGGCAATCTGAAGAAGAGGGTTCGAGCCGGGCTTGATGTTTGTTCTGGACAAGAGTAAAGTCTTCATGCAAGTTCAAAGGATCAAGGGAAACCGACATGCGATGGTCAGAGAAATCTCTTCATCCAGAAGTGCAGAGTTTTCTTAACACCTGCAGAGCTCTGAAACACGATGAACCATTGCACTTGAAGAGCAGATCTTCTCGTAAGGTGAGGAACTTGCAAGTTTGAAAAGAATCCATCAAAAAGAGACGGGAAGCTGCTTAAGCGAGACCAAGGTGCAATCAATATTGTACCGTTCCATTTTTTGTATGGGAACGCATGTTCCTTAGGGCAATCCATAAGGCTGGCTTCTACTCAGGCAGGGTCTTCTGGCGCAGGCGAGCGTCTACATAGACAAGCGACAGAGCCTTGCTTTTCATAATTTAATCCCTCTCAAGCGAGGCTTCAACTGCCAGGTGCAAGTGCCTAATGGTATTCCGCTTGGGAAGACCGTGGTGGAGATTGAATTTGAGCGAGCGTACACTAAGATATATCATCTCACGGTTTGGGATTAATATTAGGGTCTCTTCCAATGCCAAATTGACTGATTTTCTTGGGCGCTCATTCACATTGTACACTTTTTCGGTTGGTTCACCACTGGCAATTCACTTATCATCTTGAATCACGGATGACTCACGACCAAAAACAGGCAGAACGTCGTGACACCTCAGGTCCATGTTCACATCGGAGTCCATCTGCAGAATCCAATTCATTCACTACAATCCTATTCTAACGCAGCACACAACGAGCGGGCCATATGGGGAAGAAGAGTATTCGCAACAAGATCTCCGCATGCCACCCTGGCCCTGACGACGTCGTCGGAGCCCCGCCCACTAT
Organism: Ascobolus immersus RN42; assembly: GCA_003788565.2. Taxonomy (NCBI): domain Eukaryota; kingdom Fungi; phylum Ascomycota; class Pezizomycetes; order Pezizales; family Ascobolaceae; genus Ascobolus; species Ascobolus immersus. The sequence continues at coordinate 55,539 of ML119687.1, forward strand.
TTGATTTCGCTGAGCATCCGAGTCCTGTATCATGCCGAGCGATCTATCTGCAGAGAAAACTGTCACGAATACGAACGAAGTTGAGTGGTAGAGAAGAACGATAAGGTTGACATTGGGGGCACGGCGGTCCTTATGTAGCCGCCGTGGAACACAGGACGCACCTGTAGACTAGCTAAGTTTGACAAAAACATATGCAACCAGCGAGATGGGATCTTTCCAAGTTGTCAGTGACGCTCTTGCCTGAGAATGTGCGAAGGATGACTTACATCGCAGTCTCATGGGAAAGGTAAGCTACTGGAAGGACGCGGACACGTTAGTCAGGCCAAATGGCATAACTACTTGGTACTCATAGTGGCCATATCGCGTACGAAACGCGGTTTTCCATTCGTCACCCTTTGCGATGCGAACTAGGTTGTATGCACGTATGCCTTGCCCAAGTGTGCGTAGAAGGACTGACAGTGCAGGCAGTCTCTTGCGTTAGGGTCGATCCTCCGGAATGCAATGATCTTGCGTTGCATGCTCACCCTCCGGCCTATTCCTCCCCAACCGCGTCCGGGACTATAAAGCCATCTAAGTCACCTTCATTTTGGAAGCGAACTTTCTTCCAGCTTCTTCTCCTTGCGGATAAGGACAGAATGGTCGCGACGAACAGTTACCCGTTGGACCAGGCACGACGAATCCAGTTCAAACCGCACTCTTCTCGTATCGCAGCTAGAATCGCCTTGCAACCATCCTCTTCCAGTCATGCCCAGCTCTTCCTCTTCTCTTGTGTGAAAGCTTTGTGTGTCGTGCTCAGGTGACTCCTTTGACCGCTCTCTCTTACTAATGAGCAGGAGTTGAATTCTCGAATTCCAATTCATCGGTACGATCCCAGTAAACATGCGTACGCTTTCGTGCTTTTAGCTTTGGAATACTGCCAGTGGAAATGCAACCACCTTGTTACGGAGTCAGGTACGCGGACGAGCCCATGTCAATCTTGCCTTCGTACGCTTATCTTTACTAGTACGGATAAGAACTAGATCTGTAAGATCAATAACAATAGCTGCGTCGTTCAAAGGTAGCATCGGCTTGCTGATCAAGATATCTTCTTTACCCGTTTAAATTCGTTTGAAGCTCGAGACATCTGGATGTTGCAATGTTGTCACAATCGATGACAATTTCGCGTGCGTTCGCACCAGAGAGGATGTACAGCATCGCGGAGGCCCATGCGTGATAGTTGGTGGATTGCAGCTTCAGTCCACTACCATAGGTGGTATGGAAGGTATCGCGGTTGGTCGAGACCGCGAAAGGGGCAAGAGAGTCGACTGCAATCGATTGTGGAGCGCCCAACTGCAGATCGAGAGGGGTAGTTCATTTTTCTACCTCAATGGTCGTTGCAATTCTGCAGTCTGCAGTTGAATCCAGGAGTCGAGTTTGCTTCCTTGTTGCATGTTGCGTCGCGTTCTTAGATGCCGGAAGAGTGAGCAGCTCTAGAAGCTCAATCTATACGGGTAGAGCTCTTTGCAAGCCGGTATACATGTACTCAGTCGATCGGAGAACCTAAATTTGTCAGATGGAAAAGTGCAACGACCTGAAAGGAGAAATATACCACTAAGCATCATACTTGGATTAACCCCTTCGCGTTCTAGGATGCGTGAGCACATACACCATCTCCACTTCAAAAGAGTCTGGAAGACTGATGATTCAACATTCTTGCAGCCCCCCCCAGCACAACCTGCAATGCCAGAGTCTCCCGCCTAGGCTACCCGTTCTGTCAACAATCGATTCCGCACAGATCCAACTTCTTCAACACTGATCTTTCTGAATGTTTTCCTCCAGGAGCAACTCCACCAACCTCTCATTCAACTTTTTCACCATCTCCATCTGCTGTGCCTCTTGTCGCCCCAGTCGGTCGATCAACCGGCTCCTATCCGTTCCCTTCATGTCGGCCATGTCGGCCTCTACCTTCTCTAGACTGGCGAGTCCACAGTCTGTGGTATCTCACAAATTTAAATTGGTGGCACAGTGCCACGCCAGGTGTTCTTTGTCCTAAGGGCCTCAGTGGGTATATTAGAGGGATTGTCGTAGTTGGACCCTGAAAGTCGATTCATGCGTCAAGGGTGGCAGTTAGACGTTCCTCCATAGTTCCTGTTCTATCTTTACTGACGTCTACGAACCGTAACTGTACCGGTACCGTCTACCAGTCCAGTCGCACCAACGAGTGTGAGCGTCTCCATAGTAATGGTGTCCTTCCAGGGCTGGTAGTCGCTCTTGTCATGGAGAGTTGGAGATCCTTGAAAGATTGACATGAGGATTTGTTTTCGAACGGGGTTGCCTTCCTCTTTCCGGATTGACGCACTCCAATCGATCACAAATCGTGAAATCGAATAGATCCGGTTTGAATCACTCTAGTTAGCAGCAGCACACATGTACATGCTCCGTTCATTCTCATGTTGTATGTCCAAACCGTGGAATATCGGATGATTGGTCAAGGTGCAATTCGAACTAGCTTTGTGCCCGAAACTCGCAGCTTTGCGGCATCGCAGTTGAGACTTCGACGTCGTATACATGTAGATCTCCTCCTGTATTTAGCCGTTCATGAATGCTGTCTTCACATCCATCTGGTGAACGTGATAGTGGTAGACTGCTGAGCGTGCCAGCAGCATGCGGATATTCTCGCATGCCATCATTGGTGCAAAGGTTTCGAATTTTCCTCATAGCCTTTTCCGTACTTCTTCCGCACAATGATTTACCAGGATGAATATTATCCAGGTTCGTAGGCTGCATGCATTGAGTGATATAAGTATACTTGTTTCGCCGAAAATCTAGTCCTTCCTGTTATCCTTCAAACCGGCCTTGGTAATCGATGGCCATCGAATTTCGGCTCTAGCCAGTAAAGCTAGGACTTGAGGATCCATTGATTGATTGGCAGAGATAATGGCCAGATTGGCCGCAGAGGTTGGTATTGGGGTGGAAGCCATGGTAGTAAAGTGTTGTTTAAGGGGTTGGCTTGGAATTTGTTTATCGATTCTCAGACTTGGATTTTGACGGATACTGTTTTCTTGGGTTGGGACACCCCTAGTTTAGGTGAGGGACACCAACAACTCAATCGAGTTGCGAGACGACCGAGCAATGACAGTTCGAGGCCGTAGAACTGGAAGCATAATGCTTCTTCATTCCAGGAAAGGGGCAATGTAATCTGCTGGAACTCTGTTGCATAGTTGGCAACATTGGAATTTCGTGGTGTGCCTGCGTTATGAGGAATAAGTCAGTCGAAGCTCCCAGATGCATGTTGCTGAATTTCGATTTGATTACTGTCGCTGCCATGGACCCAGTCGCCTGTAAATCCTGGGCCAAACGACTTTCCGTACGGCATGCTGTCCAAGTCTGCCTTTGTCTTTGTTCATTGTGTAGCGTTTTCCCTTTTCTTCTCCAATGCAATGGACCCCAATACTTGTATTGACGGCAACTCGAATGAAATGACTTCCATTCAGTAGTGTATTCATACTTCGAAGATGTGCGCCATTCATACTTCGAAGATGTGCGCCACATCGACAAGCAATGTCGTATAAGAGCCTAGTATACTGTACCCTCTCTCTTATCTCTTCGCGCACAAGATATCGATATGCGGATGGACTCTAGCGGTAGCACTTCCTCTTGTGATCTTGCTGCATGAAGAGTTGATGTGGGTAATGGTGTGGAGACAGCGTCACTCTTTCAAACCGGTGAACTCAATGCATCCCAGAGGCTCCGAAGAGTGCATGTTGAGAAATCGTAGCGGAACGCTCCTGAAAATGCCCAGCTGCGGGCCCAGACACACCTGATTATTCACCGCCACCCCCAATAATAATCGGGCGCTTCTTTGAATCACCCCCGCATCCAAAAGTATGATTGGATTCTCCAAAGACCTAAATCCAACGAATCCAACGTACGCGTACCGAGGATGGGCATGATACCTGGCGAAAAATTGAGAAAGGAGGAGCCAAGAGGGACAGAGGGGTTCGGAATGAGATGGGACGGTAAGAGTGTAAAGCATTAATACATGATGCTGATGTTCTTTGCTTTGTTTAAGCTTATCCCTTTGCTCCTCCACAGATTTCGGGGAATCTCTTAGTTGTTCGTTCTCAAGACGTCACACTGGATCTAAGCTCTCACCGAATGTACCAAATCCATTCAAAAGGTCTGCCGACAATCCTGGGAGCGTATTCACCATGTCCACGAACTTCGGGCACTTTGTGAGTTCCTCCAAAATGCAGCATGATTCCACCGCAATGTTGATGATTCTGCTCTTTAAGGTAATGGGGTGTTATGACCTTCGACAAGTAGAAATGCTTCTTTACTAGTAGACGGCCGAAGAACACTGACAAGGACCATTGTCTGTATTCCACCATCGCCCTCCTTGTACCCGATTCAAAATTGCAAAAGCCAGTAGCGAGCCAGTTTATTGTTATCGTTTTGATGGTCACAGGCAGCAGAATGCATGCCTGAGAAGTTCGCAATGTACGAAGAAGCCGACTTCACTATATCGGCCAGTTGTATCAAGCCGTCAGATTGCCGTAGCTTATGCTTGAAGATTCTTGCGATGCCATCTTGGCCATGTAAGAAAGACATGCAGCCGGACCCAACCGCACCTGGAATCTACGCAGAGGGAAGAATAGGTGAATCTGGGATTTCGATTGGATTCATTGACAATCATCCTAATGCAACCAGAACGGGTTCCAATTCTTCAGTGGCATCTGAAAAAAGGGCCCCTCATCCTGGAGTCTTTGTGAATATTGTCAACTTTTGCCTCCGGGGCATCTTCTCCATCTTATCTCCAGGGACAGAGGGAACGCTTTGGGGCGTCACCTTAGCAGGTTGTTGGACTTGTCTGAGGGGTCCAAGAGGGCGATCTGGTTGAACAGCAGCCTTATAGGTTGCTGGTCGGACTGGAGGAGCAGGTGGCGGCCGGACTGGAGCTGTAGCAGGTGGCCGGTGGTGGCCGGGCGTTGGGGACCATAGGAGCGGGTGGGGCAGGCATTCTTTTTGCAACCAGACAAAAGAGAAGCCATTTTACAAGTAGTATATCAGGATTCCTTTTATTCGAATCGTGGAAATTCCCCCAGATGTTGTTCACAATTTCCTCAAATTCGCTATACTCCTTCAAGCTGCAGCTGGGCTGTTGACGAACGATACAGTATGTAGTGATGTTCAGGTACTTTCGCTCTTGCCATCGTATGTTTTGTACTCCCACTCGACGGGAGGGGAGGGTGCAGTGCAACTTCGGTGGAGGCTCATCAGGTGTGGCTTGACAGGTCGTACCGGGGTTGGGTACGGCTTGATTGCCAGTGGCTGGGATGTTCTCGGGAATTTCGATGACGGCCTCCCTTGAGCCGTGGACGGAATCGACCGCGGATCTTGAAGCTGGCTCTCCTGAAAGGAGCCTTGCTGATATTGGCTATCCGGCTCAGGTGTCGTAAGAGGCAATGGCCGATACGTTTGTGGTTGATAGGAGGTTGGCTCCCAATCTTCGTCAATTTTGAAGAGAGCATTAGGTGCCTTTCGGCAGTCCAGACGTCCTTCACGCTCAGGCGCGCACTCCTTGCCGAATCGGTGTCAGGTCGAACATGCAGTTAGTGGCCAGCTTGCCCAAGCTTCTTTGAACTGCAGACCTCTCTCATGGCATGCTATCCAACTGTTCTTTTGCTTTACTCAGGGTGTACGAGCTTTCCTTTTCCTCCTCCACGTCACCCGTACCAACTTCCAACACCCCGATATGCTCGTCGAGACTGCATGCATGCAGCCTGATCAAATGAAATTTCGATTTAACTTCATTCGTGTATTGTTCCTTTCTAAGCTGCTTCTTAAATCGACACGCGACGTCGTAGTATGAGAGGATAAAGTCCTCTCATGCAGTTGTGTTGTATAACACGGACGGAATGCGGCGAAGTCGTGCTAGTCATTGCGGTTGGCGTTCTGGCGGGCCGTTTGGTGCTGTGCTGTACGAGCTAACACCTTTCGTCTGATCTCGCAATTGATCACGCGAGCTTACAAAGTGGTCCCCAGCACAAAGAATGTACTTTGGCTGGGTGTGGGTGCAATGCTTTCCCTTAGCATTACATTGGTTGCATGTGTGCAAAGTACTCTGGTGCTTCCCAGCACAGTACTTGCATGCTTCCTGGTGGCGGCAGCTCTGCCACGCATGCCCAAATGTCAGTTCTGCGTACGCTTGCATTGATCATGAGGGCGTACTTGAGCTCTTCCTTTGTCTCGTTTCTGGAAATACAGTGGATTGGTGATATTGGCGTCCCCCATCCGACTCTCAATAAAGTATTTTGCACTTTTGACATCCTGAAGTTTCTTCCACATCTACAACATCTGTGTATCCACGTTCAGAAGTTACGGACGGCACGCCCGTCATCTGGATGAACCCTTGGGCCCTCAGCCACATGGGGACAATGATGAAGATCATTGTTATGTCTTCTGATGTCGCCAGTCTTCACAAAGGTAGCGACCACACCCTCGGCATCTAGATGAACTGTATTGTTTGATGAGCGGCATGTTCCGCAGAAGAAGGAATCGAGATGGGGTTCATTTCTGTTGCTCCTCTTCCGAGCTGGATACCGGTCTCGTTATTTGCATGTTCATCCTGAACGGTGCCAACAGAATCATCCCTGCCTCACTTTTGGGCGCGTGCCTAGACGTAGACCCACGAGTATCCCGGGTGGCCGTCCATTATTCTCAACGTACAGACCACGGCGCACAGAATAACTGAGCCTCAACCTCCACGAATGTGAAAAAGCTCATCCAGCGCACCCGGTCACTCAGATCCAGGGGATCCTGATGGCTCCCTGTCTCGAAAACGTTGGGCCTGCAGTAATGCATCCTCATCTGTTTACTCCTCGATGTTCTGTGTGGTTTCGACCTGATCCATCGCAGCCTCTAACTCAGCAGTACAGTCAATGATAGCAGCTTGAATTCGAGAAGACAAAGGCGCCAGATTCGTACAGTGACGATTCTCCCCATCTCCAGTATGGCAATAGTTTGTACACTGTTTGTCAGCTTTCATACATGGACAATGTCGCTTGTTTGCACAAGATTTCCCCATAAGTAATTCCACAGCAGCATGTTATGAAGGTGCACTCCGCCAAAGGGTGTGATCTGGCTGTGGACGGGGCAACCCAGCAGCTCATGGCGAAGACATTCCAGAATCTTCAACTCCAGAACGGTGAGGGCCTTCAGCTTTGCCGACTTCTCTTTGCAGGCGACAACGCAACTCTGGTGCTAGCGATCGGGAAGGGACAGCGATTGGGGCGTTGATTTTCTGTGGAACAAAATCTTAGACAACGTCAGTCAGGGCCCCCTTTTGCGTTTACACTGGCAACGTAACATACCTTTCGGATTATCCCAGCTACACGTCATGCATGTATCTGCTCTTTTTCCCATAAACACACTTTTTGAACGGTCCATTTCCTCTCTTAAACCTCTCGCAAGTTCAAGTTGGCAACTTCTTTTTCGCCCCTATCCACATCTGAAATCGCTTCCATCGAGGTCCTCCCTATTGAGAATGGGTAGGGAGGGGTGGATAACGTGCCTGGTAATTGTCTATATACGGAGGTGCTGCTCTCTATAAACTGGCTAGGGGTCCGGACCTTGAAGGTCTGGAACCGCCTGGGTCCGAAACGCGGGAATCCAATACTCCCATGCATATGCATGGTAGCTGAAAGGCCTGATTATGATCGCGGGTTCTACCTTGCGGCCCTTTGTCGAGGAGTTCCTCTTTGAAAATGTATGATAGCTGGTAGACTGATTTTACCATTGGAGCAGGAATGAACTTGGAATGTGGGACATATCTACCCGTGACCCGTGAGAGGAGCCACTCTAGTAGAGTTGGCAGCAGAGTCGTGTTTCCTGAGTTGACCGAACATGCTAATTTATTTGTCGAGATGGTGTATTTGCCCGGAAAATCTGCATACCTTCACTGGCATATTCGACCACGAGTTACCTTTCTGGCTTCATCTCGTCATGTAGTCATACGACTCCTTGAAGGGCATGGCAGTTATAGGCGCTAGTAACGCATAATGGAAAAACTGGAAGGCGATGAAAGCAAGTCCTTCCTTTAGCGTTCTTGACGGAGGAATCTTTGGCGGAGGCGGTTGCGGGTTTGGCGACGAGGGCCTCGTGTTTCGCCTTCTTAGCGGCTGTCCTCCTCTCCTCCTCCAACTCCTTCCTATGGTTGTCCCTGGCTACGTCGAGCCCCACTTGGACGCTCTTGACGAGCTCGTAAAGCCTTTTCGGTTGTGCTAGAGCACAACATCGTATACCCGTTCGCGGAAAATCTGGATCCATGCCGTTCCTCTTTATTCTACGATCTCTCCTACGAGCCCATGTCCTTATCCTTCGCATGCTGAGTTCTTACTGGAAGGCAACCGGGTGATCGTAAGTTTCTTCAGCGTCACAGCCACCTCCTCTGCCGGAACTCTCATAAATCCGACAAAGTACTCCGAAACCCTGGTCAACTTCTCGGTGTGCAGGTTGTACGTCTGCATGCCGCCGAGCTCGTACTGGAAGGCAACGGGTGATCGTAAGGTTTCTTCAGCGTCACAGCCACCTCCTCTGCCGGAAATCTCATAAATCCGACAAAGTTCTCCGAAACCCTGGTCAACTTCGAAGCTTCTCCGTGTGGAGGTTGTACGTCTCCTATGTCGATTCGGCCTAGCTTCACATCATAGTAAAATTGATTCCAAGCTGCGCCCGCCTCGGTTTATTCATCATTCCGGGATACAAATGAAAACAAGGGCAGAGCAACTATGCGCGTAGCTACTGCATCTTCCTTTCAGAACGTAAGCAAGAACTGTATTTCTCGTTTTGACCTCGCGCGTAGTCTACCCTGATGTAAAGAGAAGGCGCGCAAGGCACCACCAGATATCGTGTACTCGGGTACTCCCCTTGTTGAAAGATTGTAGTTCTCTTTGTGGACCAGGCCAGATTCATTGTCGAGTCGCAGACTCGACCTTCCTTAAGTTTTGATTCGGACGATGCGAAAGCCTCAGGCGTAGTATTTGAAGTAGTATCTCTTGTATCTGGCATTCGAAAAGCTGCTGTTCTGGAGTTCGCCTTTGCGATTTGTAGGGGAGGCTGACTGATGCATGTTGGTTGGCTTTGGTTGGAAGCTTGATTGCGTTTGGAGTGAAGAGTCTCTGCAGTGTATGTGCAGTTGTACTTTGGTGTTTCTAGTGGTACTAGTGATTGGCTCCGAGCGGATAGTGGAAGCCTCACAAGAAGCCTTGTCACTGAGGTAAAGTCGAAAGGCAGCGTTGTAGAAACGATTCAAGCCGTCCTCCATACATGGGCATGAATTTGAGCCGCTTGGGAGTTACTCCTCCCATCCTGGAGTTGAGGACTCGGGTGAATCAGAGCTGCTACTCGCCCTCCTAGCTGATCCAACCGGGCTATGAGGGTCATGTCTGTACGGATGGTATCTGCCCATACGGGATAGTCTTCCTTGCCTCTCACGGCCCATTGGCATAGCCATGCTGCTCTTGAAAGGCTCAGGCCTCGCTCAGAACCACTTCCTTAAAACCGCGAGTAAATGGGCCGACCTTGAGATACGTAGCGGAACACCTGGCTGACGTACATATCCTTATTACTTCGGACAAAGCCCTCTTTGTAGACCTTTAGACACAGCTCGAAACTGGAGGTCGAGAGTGGTTTTAAAGCGCCGCACATCAGGATGTTTCGACAAACGTTCAACCTCCAGGTTCAGAAAGCATCGCGCAGTGGATAGCTGCAACGATGGGAAAGACGCTCGAAAATTGGAGACTTGATTCCCTCATACTCTACAGTGAAGAATTTTGTAACTTCCGAGCAGGTCGTCCCTCATAATTCCCAAGCCCTTTCCCAAAGATTTCGCTGTTTCTGACATCGCGTGAGGTGAAGCGGCATCGATGAGAACCTTGACTTTATGATTTTCCTCAAGAAGACCGACGGAGACAATCCTGCGCTCCTTGCCTCCGGGCGTATTTCACCATTAAATGCTGCGGTAGAACTTGCCGTGCTTTGCCTCTTAACCATCCAGTGCCACCAAGTATCCCTCATCACCAGGAAGCTATGATAGGACAGAAGCATGATCATCACAAGCTGCCGGTGAAGAAATCTAAGACGGAGTTGCTATTAAAGTCTCGTTCGCGGCGCTTATTCCTGACAGCATAAGGGGGGCGATAGATGTGTCGGACTGTCTGTGGAATTAGCAGCATCTCGTCGAGGCTGGGGGTCTTGAGTCCCGTGCATCAACCGCCAGTCAGCTGCCTTAACCCGCTCTTTGTGTTCTAGGTATCGTGAGACACCAGTCATGAGAGTTAATCGTTTCCCTCAACCCATCTTTCAAATCCTCCAGTGCGCTTTGATCCGCCGGGGGCCATTCCCCTAATTGCTTCTCCACCCTCTCTTCCAACTGACGAAGTCGGAAATGTATCTTGCAAGATCTTGGTCAAGGTCGGACGAAGCGTTTCAGACACAAATCGCTCGAGTTTGTCAAGTCGACTTGCAGAAGTCGGTCGGATGTCGTCAAACAAAGCCACCAGTTCGTCCTTGTCGGATGGCTTCTCCTTGGACATGGATCATGAAGCTTATTCAATCAAGGGTATGCCAGTGTCAAAGACTGATGCCAAACTCTGTATGGGCAAATGCGGCCTCACGTTCAAAGGCTGGCGAAGTGCAAGAGACTGGCCGGATGATAGCTTGAATAATAGCTGTGGGGTCATGCATTATAATCGTCGGTTTTCGGTATACCATCCGCCTATCCGAACTCGCAAAAACCGCCTGGCCTTGACTCGATCTTTCTCCACCTTTGTCTTCAGAGACGTCGAATGTCTCGTCGGAACCGTTGTCCCCCTATGCCTTCCGTCGATTCTCGTTTATAAAGGTGCGAAGCAGAATCTTCGTGAGCAGTCTGAGTCTGGGTCATGATATCACCCCTGGCGTCAAGACGTCTGGTGATATTGACCCTATGGCCCAAATACTAAGGTAGGGTCCGTATGTTAAGCAGATTATGACATCACTTATAGGGGGAATCTCGGAGTTATAGTTGAGAGGGGATGTTATTCATCATGTGGCTCGGAGTTACAAACAATGAGGTAGATTGTCTCAGCTTTACAGACCTTATTTCCATGCATTTACTTCCCCAGTTTGAGCCGGAGTTACAGCGTCATACTGTACTCTATATATTTTGATCCATGGAGTTCTAGAATGAAATGATGACGCGTGAGCGCGTTATTTTGATTTGGGCATCCTTTGAGTTTGAGCTGTTTGCTGAATATTCTCTTCTTTTCTACTCACCAACACTGCAGTGGCTTCAACACCAAACAATATCCTTTACAAACTCGCATCCTTCGCTTGCCTGTCCACACGATTACAGCTTCTTAGCTGACAGTTTGACAGGTTCTGGCTTATTGCTCGTCCTCAATTACCCTCGCGTCTGTTTCTCGCTCGTCATCCCCATGATTCCAACTTCTCGACTGTCTGTTTGACAGGTTTGGCTTCTTGCTTGTTCCCTCGATTCCGGCTACTCGCTCGTCCTATTTATTCCTGCTTCTCCCCTTGATTCCCCTTGATTCCCCTTGATTTCGGCCCCCCTCGATTCCGGATTCTTGACTACTGTTTGACAGGTCTTTCTTCTTGCTTGTCCCCTCGATCCCGGCTTCTCCCTTCGATTTCGGCCCTTCTCGATTTCGATGACATCTCCTTAAAGGTATTGCTCTCTCGAAACCGCATTCTCTGAGCCATGCTAACAAAACCACATTCATGATGTCGCTTTTCTAAGTAGTGAACAACCCTCTCAGAGTCTCGCTTTCGATCATACTTCTAGCTGTCTCATAGAGTCACTATTCCAGCATCGATTCAAGGTTAAGTACTAAGTTGTTTTTCCTAGAACTCCCTCTTCTATGACGAGACATAGGGCGCTTCCTGTAGATTATGTTTGCTATTTACTTCACAAAGTATCTTTCCTTCTAATCTATTTGAGTACTCTCACAGCATTTCGGCCTGGTTCTTATTGTTTAAGCCGATCTTCACCCGTATGCATAATGTAACTTGAATGTATAACTGTGGTCCTTATTACACTTGTATTCTACATTGTATTCTACATTGAATTTGACTCTCTGTTACTTTTGACCACTGACTTTACGTTTATTCTACCTATACAAGCGTGCCACATATCTAACGAGCTCAGAAATACACGATCCATTCTTATTTTTACAGTCAAAGCGGGTCGTAGTGTTGACGACAAGTAGCCGGAATAAGCTGTCCATTATCGACGGCTTCATGGCGCCAATTGTGACTTTTTGTTGGTAGTAAATATCTATATGGTATCAGCTCCAGTACTGAGACGCTAGGGAATACATACCAGCCTGGTTGACCACGCTACCCAGGTCTTGCACATCTTCGGTTAAAATAACCACTCACCCAGCACAAAGCAGAGGAAGTAGGTGAGAACGAAAGGAATGACCGTGTACTCATATAATCTTCTTCACGTCTGTCGTATTTGGAATTCAATCTCTGTAGTCACTTTTGAATGCGTAGAATTAACCCCAGTTCCGGCGTTTGGTCTCCATACCCTTCTGGGCGGCACGCTTGCCGGCTGTGGATTTGCTGAGCTTGGTAGACATGATGAAGATTGATAAAATTGAAGAAGACTGAAAGTATTCGGAAGAGATTGTAAATTTCCGTGAGACTCTTCACGTCTGGAAAGCCGTTTTACACTCCTCGCTGAAGGTCTCGCACCTTCCTGTCGTATTTGGAATTCAACCTCTGTAGTCACTTTTTGATGCGTAGAATTAACCCCAAGAGTACCCAGAAAACGAGTCCATTATACTGAGAAAGTATTCACTTCCGCGTGGAATTCCCAGCTTCTTGTCGCTCCAATGAGACTCAGAGGCGCCAAGTGTAGGGACCTTCCACGGTCCGCAGACATCAAGATGCAGACGGTGAAGAGGTTCCGTTGGTGGATTCTTCCCTGCAGCCTTCGTATGGTGATGCGGTACAGCCTTTCCTAGTGTACGCCAAAGTTCCGAGAAGTATTCGAAGTCCTCCTCGTCAAGTCGGTCGGATGAGATTCGTCAAAACGGGTCAGAGACTCCATTATTTCGCTCCCGGATTTGACATCGAGGCAGCTGATTCCGCAACCAGTGTGTTGATAAAAGCTCTATTCTCTTCGCCTCTCCAAAAAAACGCTTCTTGAATGGAGCGTTTGGAGCTCGCTGTAAAGAGCATCCGAGAAGTGGATGAAGGAGCTTGGAACTCCCATTCCTGTTGTTATTGGCCTTGCCGCCTGCGGTCACTGGGTCGAACCAGTCTGGCTTTTCGAAAGAACAAGGGTCCGCCGCCTTCACACAGAAGGCACACTTGCTTGTTGAGATGTCGTCCGGGTCGGTACAGGCAGAGGCATGCCCTGCTCGGAGAGGGCACGGCGGGCCAGCCACTTGGGGCTGTATTCTCGATTTCGTAAATGCGTCAGAGAAACATTATGGATCGAATTGCTGCAGACTGTCGAGAGTGCAAGGGAGGGCAGGATCGCATGAATGTCGCGTCCTTGCCAGCCAAACTTGCGCATGGATCCCCAGCTATGATCCAACCACCGTGAGCAGAGTCACTGAATTTCTTGTTTGTGAGATCGGGAGCGATCAATCTCCCAGCAAAGAGAATTCCATAGCCTTCAGGAACCTCGATGACCAGCTTCACTAGTGGCCAAGGAATGAACCAAGCACCAGTCCAAGAGCCAACCTCTTCACCACTTTCAAATCGTTCTAACAGTATCTGGAAGTGCCAGTGTATGTTGTTCTAATATTGCGAGCACCGTTGACCCAGACACCCTTGAGTGCCTTATTATAGCCTGCAGTATCCTTGAAGGACAGGACAACTGAGCTGCACACCTTGTGTGGGGCAATCTCCTTGATCCCTGCCCGGGCCCCAGGGAAGAGAGAAAAGGAAAGGGAAGAGGAATTTGTGCTGGTAGAGGGGGAAGTAGTAATGGGTGTATTTAGGTTCTATAGGCCGTACAGAGTAGGTGGGGGTGGGAGGTTGTGTCTGGGGGAGTGGGGAAGCGCGATTTTCGCTGTTCTTGAGGTAGAACAGCGGCGTCGCACTCCCCACAGCCTGTCCGCCGGTCGCTTTGTTGGTAGGTAGATTCTCCTCGTCAAGGGGAAGTCAATGCGATAAGAACCAGGCCTGTAGGTGGCCTGGTTGTTGAGACCCTGTGGTACAATTCTCCGGTATGTTTAAATGAACTTCAGATGTCAGTAAGATTTAATAGAAATATCATTATTTCGAATATTTAATTACCATACAAACATTCTTGTCATTGTCGATAGTTTACTTAGCATGTCGATGAGGATATTTATTCGATGGAGTAAAGTTATTGGTCAGTGTAGATATGTTAAAATAATAGTTACTTGAATCACGAGTAGGCATCGTCAAGATGAACATGAGATAGTATATGAAGTAAAGCGTGTTTATTAAGATACTTCGTATTTAGACATATAACCAAGGAAATAGTAAGAATCCTTCTTGACAGTAAGAAAGTAAGAATAAATGATACAGCCCGAATAAGTAACTATTATAATCTTGCAGGGACTTGGATCTCCAGTAACCTCAAAAAATGCAGATACACGCGAACGCCTGTAAATCCCGAAACCGAATGATGCCCGTAATGCATTTCCATGCTAAATCGACAAAGGAAAAAGAGAGAAAGGAAAAAAATGAAGTAACGCGACAAGTGGAGCTGCTCACCATCCGCTGCTGTATTGGCGAGTCGATAGAGACGCGTTGTGATTCCTCTTGGATATAAGAATAAACAAACAAATGATGAAAGATGCAGATCCGGTCTACTGCACCAGTGAAAACAGTTAGCAAAGGCGGTGTGCGGGTTGCTTGCATACGTACATATGGATCGCTTATTGTTCTGTGTTCGGAGTGTCCACTTTGTTCTTTTTAGCGGACGATCTGGTTGTTGTCTTCTTCTCAGAAGTCTTCTTGTTTCTGGATCCCGGCGGACGACCTCTGCCACGCTTGACTGGAGCCGGTGGTGTGGGTGGGGTCGGTTCGGAAACTTCTTGTTGGATAGACGTCTCAGGCGCCGGCGGCGCTTGAGATGGCGGATGAGTCGCGTCGTCAATAGTATGGTTCTCGGTACCGGTGACCTTTCGAAGTTGAGCAATCAGCTCTTCTTTGGAGAGGGGTAGCGGTTGATCCGGTTGTTGAATCGCGATTTGTTGTTGTTGTTGTTGTTGTTCAACTGTAATGTCGCGGAGAGTAGCTTCGTCAACATCTGACAGTGGTGACACGAAGCGACTGCTTGGGAGCGGTTGTGAATAGCAATCGCTAGTTCCTAAAAAGAGTTAGTTTGATCATCATTGGAGGAGCGACATACCGAATGGAGCTTGCGGTGGAGAGCAGAGATTCGTTTCTAGGACGAGTTAGTTTGATCATATTTGGAGGATGAGCGATGTACCAATTGGAGCTTGTGGTGGAGCTTGCGGTGGAGGGCATTGGTCCGTTCCTAAGAAGAGTTAGATCCAACATCATTAGAAGGAGAGACGTACCAAATGGAGCGCGTTGCGATGCTGCCTCGTCTGATGCAAATGCATCTGTCATTTCGATGTCCAGACCAGTATTGTCCCGATTGATTTGCTGGCGATCGTCGTAAACTGAAGATAGTTAGTAAACTGTCTGATACGCAAGAAGAGAAGTACCGCTGTTGTCAGCCAAATTCTTGTCGATTCCCGATACCTGATGAGTAGTATGATTGTAATCTGGAAACTGATTAGTGGATGTGTGGGAGAGCAGAAGTAATACCATTACTATCGCCGATAGTCGACATACTACGGTCAGACTGGGCATCCTCATCGAAGATATCGTCCGGATGTGATGGAGATCCAACGCTCTCTGGTGAGGAGTATCTGTTGGCGCCGGTAAGATCTGGCATTTCGCTGCAGACGATTTCCCAGCGACTCTTGGTTTGCCTCTCTAGTAAATCAAAAGCATCCTGAATCTCTTCGTCAGTAGAGCTGCCAGTGAGGAATATGCGAGAATCGATATCCAATGTTTGGGATATGAAAACGGATTCCCTCTCGATATCGATCTCCAAACCCTGTACAAGTAGAAGAGAGACAAGATCAGTAATGCTCTTGCATCGATGAAGTCTGTATTCTTCTCCTTCCTTTGTGTATACATGGATGATAATGCGTCCTGAGTTCGTCAGCGTTAGTATCTGGAAATGATAGAATAGAGGGAAGCAAAGCAGCAGAGAAAGCGAAAATTATGGAAAGCAAACGTACCAAGTCTCTTCTTTACTGGAACGTTACTGCTGTGGTCGGGATAAGACCTCTTCCTTGAAGTGATAGTATCTGTCGGAACAATGGTGGAGGAAAGCGACACTTCCGTTCCGCTCGTTGTCACCGGAGTAGATGTCTGAGCAGCAGAGTGTTGCGGTTGTTGTTTTGGGATCGATTCTTGTGCATCGACTTTGGCTGAACTCTGAGACGGCTCGGGCTGAGTGGAAGGATTGTCCAGTTTGGCAGAGCTCACTGGCACGGTAGCGGGTGTCGAGGCTGGGGTTGGTGCGTAATTGACGATCGTAGTTTCTTGCGAGACCGGTTGTGACTGCTCGAAGCGCTTCGCGACCTCTGTCTGGTCCTTCTTCTTGGTAGTCGACAACACTTCGTGTTTGCGGAGGTTGCGAAGCTCTTCGATCTCTTGAGCCTCTTCATCTGTAATCTCTTGCAATTTTATGCCCTTCCTCTCGATAGCCTCATCGGTAACCTTCTTCATCTCCCTAATCTTGTTGGAGCGGTTGTCCTCGCAGACCATGGATAGCAGCTCCTCAATGAATGTGCGATCCCATCCAGTGAGTGGGTTGAAATAGGCGTGGGCCTTACGCACCATCTCACTTCGAAGGTCGTAGGAATACTCCTTCCATATACACTCAGTGAGGCGGATACCATCCATAGTCTTGATCAACTCCTCCTGTAACGTGTAAGCATATCGACGTGACGCGAGAGTAAGAAAATGGCATGGGAAAGGAACGGCTTGCTTACCCTCAAAGATCTTCTGATCTGTTGACAGATACGACGCGCGTCCTTGTGTTCTGGATGAATTCCCATCAGGAGGTTGAAAATCTTACGTGACTTTCTCTCCCTCCATAGCTGGATGTCCTTGGCCGTGATCAATTTCTTCGGCTGGAAGTCTGGCATACTATTGACAGAGAGGCCGCGGATGTATTGACAGGTCATTGCCCAGATGGTAGGGTTGTCGTACTTCTTGACGTTTGCGGTGACCTGTGATAAACTCTTGGTTAGTTTCTGTATCTCGGATGGGACCAGAAGCAATTCTGAAGGGGCAAACAATCGAAAAGACATACCTTGAATTGACGCTCCTGTACGACAACCTTCTTCCGTTCAGGAACAAGCGTTTCCACCCAAGTCCAGACATCAATGTCGGCCTCAATCAACCTTGGGAGTGTGGACTGAGTCGTGGCGGTTTCCACCTCGGCGAGCGGGATCTGAGTCTGTGGCGGTACCATGCTGATTGCCGGTCCAAGACGCGTCGGGCAAGGCGAAGACATACCAGTGGGATCACTATGCCCACGGTTGAGAGATGGTGTCGCTATTGTTGACGATCTGAGAGGGGTTGTACTCGCACTCCTCGCGATCATTGTTGCAGAAGGAGTTTTACCGATCGGGGTCCTCTGGATATGTTGCACACGCTGTTGAGGGAGCATGTTTACGTCGTTATGAGGTTTTGGTTTCGGTTGCGAATTGGTGGGTGATTGCGGGGTAGTAGGCAGGTTTGGAGGAGGCTGAGGGGGTAGGGGTGGTGGATTGTCCATTGTGAAATGACGAAGATGGAAAGTACCGAGCGGAGTGCGGAGATGAGAAATGATGCGGCGAAGAAAGTCGGGGTTAGCGGATGTTATTATAGGCTGGACGCCTCTTTGTTATGGTTCGCACGTCAAGCTTTGACTGCCAAGATTCGACGCGAAAATCAACAGCTCTCACTGGAAATAACCCCACTTATTCTTTACCTCACAAAGGCTCGTCAAGTATCTTCGTCTGCTTGCCAGTAACTCTTACATACGTCCCTTTTATGCAGTATACACCGCCATTTCCAGTATATTCCTATTCCCACAAGAATTCATTCGCCTTTTCCACGATGCTCAAGATTAAGAGGTGCAACCTCTCCCCTTTTTCGTGCATTGCATTCACGGCTCCTCACCGATCGACGCGATGCACCCCCTCAACTTCGGGCGCAGATACATTCTCACTACTTCTACCACTCGCACTGTCACTCCACACGGCGAGTATACAGAGTATTCGGAAACCTACACCGAGACGGGCGTTATTTCTCCTGCACTGCCGACCGCTGCATTGCCGACCGAGTTCGAAATGTCGACCACGGAGGACACGAATATGGCCGGCTTCCACGATGACTCCGAAAGCGACATGGAAGCCATTCCCAACCCTCCAGCGAGCACTGTTATTCGACCTCGAAGCCTTTCCATATCCGATAGCGACAGCGATAATGCTACGGCTACGAAAAAAGATGCGATAGACGATGATTATGCTTCAGAAGGAGAAAGGCAGCCTCGCCATGTTTCAATTTCGAGCGACGAAGAGATGGTTACGCTCGTTATGCCGGAAGAGGTGTCCGATAATCCCAGCATCGCCCATACTTTGCCCCCCCCCCTCAAAGCCGAAGAAGAACCCGAAGCCAGTATACAGAAGGATTTTGGGCGTCCGCCGGGTACGATCCAGCATCCACCCACCATTGATACTCCAGCAGAAACCCCTGATCTACAAGAAATAGCCGAACGAATGACTCGAGAGGTTGAACCACTACGACAAGCGACAGTCGAATATCTCAGTGATTCGGAGGAAGAGGAAGAAGGTTATGATGAATTCCTGTGGAGAGCAAGAGGACGCCGATTCGACATACAAGACGAAGACGAAACAGAAGAGCTCTTTGAGGATCCAATCAACCCAGGAACAAACGCGCAAGGCATCGACACGGATAACGACTTCGATTCGGAAGATGGGATAGACAAGCTGGAAGATGAGGAAGATGAAGGCGACAATGAATACGAGGATCCACAGCAACCCCCCATCGAGCCCGAGCAGCCGGGCCCTGACGCTTACCGCCAGCCACCAATGGACCCCCAAATTGCCCAAATCGACGAGAGTGCACAAGAGGAGATGGACTACAAGTTCTACGTTGACATACATGGGTTCGATTACATGCGCGTACGTAACTCTCCTATGACCGAAAAAGAGTTCGCATCCATTTCCGTCCATTCAATCCGACATTACAAGGGCATGTCTCGAAGAGGCGAAGACGACATTACGCAACTCATGAAGATTCAAGACCGAGGCAAAGCACCACATAATCATCGTACAACCGAAGGCCGCATTCTAGCCAGAACTGGTTTGAAGGTTGACCGATATGATGTTTGTAAAAAGAGCTGTTTCTGTTATGCGGCAGATCCGAGAGCGCACTGCTGCCCATGGTGTGGAACTCCCCGGTATAACGAGAAAGGTACACTCACTCCTCACATTGATTACCCGCATTATAGAAGCAATTGCGCAAGGACTAACGACAGTAATAACTACTAGGCAAACCATGGAAGACATTCGACTACGTTCAGCTTATCCCTCGGCTCATGTTACAGTACAGCAATCCGGAGCGTGCGAAGACTTTCATGACTTACAGACACGGAGCGGAGGCAAGGGCATTGGACGCAGAGGAGCCAACTCTCGTGGATTTCTGGGGATCAAAGCTACACCAAGAATTGAAATCAGAAGGGTTGTTCGACAAGTCAACTGACATTGGGTTCTTTTTTTCTACCGACGGCATCGACGTATTCAGGGAGCGCACTTCCTTTTCTGTGTGGCCTTTGCTTTTGGTAAACTTAAGTTTACCCCCGTCGGAAAGGTTTGTGACTCCACTCCACCCATACACCACACCCCCCATAACATCAATTTCCTTTTGGCTCTCTATTCCAATTCCGACATTCTAACCCATGATCGGTTGTACAGATACAACGATGAGAACGTCCTTCACCTAGGAGTGTGCCCTGGTCCTCAGAATCCTCGCGATTTTGACTCCTTTCTTTATCCATTCAAGAAGGAGATGAAGTTGCTCGAGAAAGGAATCGACAACGTGTATAACGCCGCGACAAACAGACCATTCACATTGCGGGCACATATTTGCGTGATTGGAGCTGATATTCCAGCGCGGAAGAAGTTAACACACACTGCTGGTATGTCCGTTTAGACTTTACATTCTATCACTCTTTCCTTTCCTTCACACATTCTTCCGCAGCTCATGCTTCCTCCTTGAGTGACACAGCGCGGGGTAGATACAACGCGGACTAACTTGCCGTTAATAGGAGTGGGCTCTTACGATTTCTGTCTTCACTGTAAGCAAGAAGCAGTCGGAACCAACACATTTTGTTACTGTCCATTCAAGCCACCGATCAAAAACCTACCGGAGAAGGATACAGCCGCACGATCCGTCAAGAGAAAGAAGTTGAGCTCTCGCAAGCCAGTCGAAAAGGGGCACTCTTTGCCAGTCTACGATCCCAAGACCATGAACCTACGGACCCACGACGAATATATGGAAGCTTTCGACACCATCCTGGAGACAAAGGACGTCGAAAAGGCGAAAAAGATCGCGGGCGTGGTTGGCTACAGTGTTTTTGCGCAGTTCAAGTCGGTGAAGTTTCCCAGGTCATTTCCCTACGACGGTATGCATCTCTGGTTCGAGAATATTATTCCACGAATGTTCAACCACTGGAGAGGTCGATTTACTACTCGGAAAGGTGGGCAAGTCATTGTTGTCCAGCAGCCGGCCCAAGACGAAGGCAACGAGGGAGCAAAGGAGTCGGACACGTCTGAGAATTCAAGCGACAGCGAGTCAGATGGAGATGTCCAACCAAGGAAAAGGCGACGCATTGCAAAGAATGGCTCAGACGAAGATTCCTCATCCGCCAGCTTGGACTCCGTACAATATGATTCCGAAGGTAATCTACTCGAAGACGCCTCATCTTCCAGAACTACTCGCGGCAGCAAGCGAAACCGCAAAGCCAAAGGCAAGGCCAAAGCGAAACCCAAACCATCCACACGCAAACCTGCCGCCAACGCTTCAACGAGAGGAACACGCGGTAGAGGGCGGGCTTCTAAAGTGAGCGGTGGGAGATCGAGCGCAAAGAAAGCCGGTACGTCTAAGGCAAACGCTACTCAGGATGGGAAACCCGAACATGGACTCAAACCAGTTTCGAAGCGGAACATCGCCAAATTCGAGGATAGTGGTGAACCCTGGTGTATTCATCCGAAGCAATGGGAGAGAATTGGGCAAGAAATGGCGAAGAGCGGCGCGAAAGGCTTGATTCCGTCCGTATTCGGCACCAACATACGATCAATCCACGATACTGTAACGCAATGGAAGGCCGAAGAGTGGAGAAACTGGGGACTAAGGTATATCATTCCACGCTTAACATATGCCCTCCGTCGGTCGCCAATGTATGGAAGCTGACTACCCCGTCACTGCAGATATGCCGATATCTATCTCGAGTCCGTCATGCCAGAGAAGTTCTACAAGCAGTTCGGGAAACTCACAAACGCCATTCAGATGTGTTGCGAATACGAAATCACTCCGTCCGACGTTTCAGACATTCGACAACTGATCTACGAATTTATAGTTCACTACGAACGCGACTATTACCAGTACGACTACGAGCGAATTTCCTATTGCCTGCCCGTTTTCCACTACATTGCGCATGTCGCCGATGCCCTTGAGGATTGCGGCCCTCAGTTCGTGTACACTCAGTGGTGTGTAGAAAGAGCTTGTGGGACCCTTGCCAGAGGGGTTAAAAGCAGGTCGGCAGTCAATCGGAATATAAGCCTCAACATAGTTCGCATGGAATGTTATAATCACCTCAAGTGGACATTTTCGGAATGGTCTTTTCGTCGTATATTGGACCTTGGACGTGAGGCATTGGAGGAAGATGTCAGCAGAATGATCAGTCATGCTCGAATTAGATACGCATATCTGCACCGTATCTTGACACGAGGAGGATCGGTCGACGCAGCAGATGGGAGCAATCGCAAGGTTAACGAGAACGTTAGAGAGGGGGACGATGCCGATATGTTTGAATTCAAGGCGGCGAAGGCGCCCATCACTGTTGATCAGAACCTACGACGAATGCTACGAGAATCCAATGACGCCGACGTCTGGAAAGCATTAACTCCACATCTATGGGATAAACTGCAAGTCAGGAAATTCACAGCTTGCAAGTACGAGCCTCACCATTGTTCCTCAATCATGGTTTAAACTAACGCCATAGGTACTTTACTCCTACGAGCCAAACGATCATGTATTCTTCAACGCTCAAACCCGACAAAGTGAAACGTCAAGCATGGGTCGTCGGTTTCACGGCAGGCATTGAAAAGGAGCGAAAGAATCACGTCGGTGAAATTGACTTCTACTTTGACGTAGAACCAAGGATAGGAACCGAAGATGATGCCGACTATGTCGTGCTCAAGCAGCTATGCGACGCTTTCGGTCGGTCTCTGGTAACAGTCAGAGGATATGACCTCGCAAGAAAAGCTAGATTTCTGAGGTTTGTCGAACGGAAAGGCGCCCTGATCGTCATCCCGGCGAAAGACGTCAACTTCCTTGTTGGACTGGTCGAGAGTGACGGAAAGCAGTTCATCACGTTGAAAGAATGCTCAACATTTGATGACAATAAGATGTAGATGCATGCTTTATTCACATTCCCGTCCCTTCGCGCATTCAAAGTATCTAGAATTGATAACGTTCACCAGTTGGCTTCTGCATAGAATTTGCACCGTTCCCACCGCATGATCTTGAATTGACGGCAGAGTACAAAGCGTTATCTGCAGGCTTTGTATGCCGACTTCAATTGAACCTTGGTTCGCGATGCTCGGCTAACGACATAGAATGTTTTCCTCAAGCTCTTCAATTTCGTTTGCTCTGTATGCAGGTAAGCATTAACAGTCCTCTCAACCCCACAATACCCCGCCCCAACCCCATCCCCACAATTTCCTTCTTCCTTCTTCATTCACAATTCCGGACTCATCCGCAATACTGACAACCCTACAAATATCGACGAGATGGCCCCTCCCAGAGCGAAACGACACCTCATTATCGACCTGTGCTCTGATCCAGCAGACACAGACGCCAACATGCCTCCCCGCAATGTTAACACCGCCAACGACAAGCAAGAGGCAAAGGTCAAGGAGGAACAGCATGTCGAACAGATGCCGATTGCTGCCTCCAAGAGGGCAAAGACAGCAAACGTTCTCGAGGATGATGATACCATCAAGTCAGAGTTCCCAAGCTCGCCCCCCTGGACCCCAGTCAGACGCAACATCAAACAAGAACCAGAAGAGGCCGTCAAAACCCCAAGCACCAGAGTTGGGAGTACAGACGTCGAGCTTTCACCACACTCAACTATGTCTCGCTTCGCCAAACCGGGTGTTGGTGGATTCAGACTTCAGACACCAGTATCGTTTTCGTTTCCGAACAGATCTGCCCCATCTGCACCACAGAATGCAGCGCGCAGAAGCGTGAAGACGAAGGGCACACCTGGCACTCCACTCACGACTACCGATAAGTACCAATTGTTGTCTTGTCACTCCCTCTATTACCACTATGGTCAGATTAAGGCCAAACGTTAGTCCCACTCTCCCTGTCCACCCTGACCAATAACTAACGTTCATAGTGTCGGTCAATACCACTCGTACGGCACGAGGCAACAGTTATACCCACCAGAGGATGCCGATCACCGGAGAGACCGTTACCATCGTCGACGAGCTGAGCGTCCAATTTTCAGAGGTGCTGTTTGTGAAAGCAACAAAGGATGGCGCTTGCGTGGGCGAGATCGATGCTGCATCTGTCATTGAGAAGGATCTCAGGGCACTGCTCAAGTCTGGACATAGCATCTCCGGTACAATCCTCGCCAACTTCAGTCATGCTTTGACGACTCACCTTTTCTACACGATCCGATTCTCCACCGGCGAGTGCAACATCAAATACCGATTCATCGACGACGAGTACACCAACAAGCGTGTCACGGAGAAGCGCAGACCAGCAAACGATGCATACACTTGGTAGAGTATAGACCAGGTTGTCGCTGATCAATCTCTGGTGGTGGTTACATATTTATTGTTATTGGGATGACTATATTATTAGTTGGTGGACGTGGTATTCTTACTTGCATTAGTTTTATTCATTACTTACGGTCGCTGAATTCAAATATGTTGGTGGTCAATGCTGATAAATATGTCGCACTTGTGAGAAATATGTGGTTTATTACTAATCTTATTTGTCGACGCAAGTATGTGTCATAATGAAAAGGAATATCATTTATTCCATCGGACAGTTTATTCGGACTTTCTAACACTACATACATGTAAAGTATCTTACTTCCGACTTCGGTCGAATCTCATTATCATAAGGCTATACTTCCTTGACGAAATACATTCTCGACACATCATGTACAAACTTGCCATAGCTGGTAAAATCAATACAAAATATTCAAAAATATTCAAACTTACAGTCGTTTCGGGGGTACATACTTGACACACCCAAAAAAATGTACCACTGGGGAGAAAAGGGCGAAACGAGATCTTGTGCAGGGGAAACTGTTTCGGACACACTATATCCAAGGTTGAAACCTGAATGATTTGCGAGAAGCCTCTTGCCACAAGCCTTGATTTTTGGGGTCCCTCGCTCTTTACTTTAAAAATCTATTTCGAGGTGACTATGTTCGTTCCCTTTGGAAACTGATCCTGCTCAGGAGCCAGGAGCAATAATCAGAAGATGTCGCTTTCTCTGTTCGACCGTATAGCCTCTGTATCCGTTTGCTTTCCAAACTGCCTGATGTTTGGATACACGCTTGCCAGTAAACCGAAGAGGGCGTGTCTGAAGACATATAGTTTTCCGGACGAGTGGAAGAAGAAGGCCAGCTGGAATTCGTGCCCGGTTGAGAAGGGGTGCCAAATATTGTGGAGGCGGGGGATAATCTCTCGGATCGATAGGGTCTCGCGCTCTGGGTCGAGGATCTTTGGCTGGTGGGAATCATAAGCTGGGTGATAGGAGTAAAGTCAACCATACTCTTGACGGGGCCCCGGCCGGTCGTAGCTAAGAACAACTCTTGCTGTGAAGAAGCGTAATACTCCATTGTTCCAGCAATAACAGGATGTCCAGACTCGAGTGACCCTCAGTCATAGCAGCCTGTTTCTTTCGCGACACATTCCCATGCAGTGTCTTCAAAACTGTTCTCCGGGGTGGGGTCGACGGAATCTGCAGGTGATGACCGAATCGCACCATATAAGGCTGGCTCAGAATGCTTGGAAGTCGCGCCCTTCTACGATAGCATATCTTCTCCAGGGATTTGTTCCTCTCCTGGTCAGATACGCCGTGTATCATGCGATAGGCGTAGTCTGTGTAGTCTGGCGCTGGGGCTTGTATCTCTGTGGCGCACTTTCCAAGACGTCGAAGTACACCGAATGTAGGATCGTTAAACCAATGCATAACTGATTATACCTCCATCGATGAGGGCTGTGAACCGGTCCGAGGCACGGCATCCACGTTGGTGGGCTCCGGTGGAGACAGATTTTAACCGGCGATGTGCTCGATACGCTCCAGCTTCATGGCAGCAGACTTCCTTTTCAATGGGGACTTAAAGAAGTTCATGAACGTGATGTTCGTTGGGGAGGACGAAGCGAGCTTTGATCCGGCGACCATGTTGTCTCGTGTTGGATGGCGCTGCTGAGAGTGTTTCTGAATCGCCTCTGGAAGGGCTCGGAAGTATGAGCTCCTCTTGAAAAGCAAGCAACAGCCTACCATCTCTTCGAGCTGGAAGTACCGTACCGCCGATCCTTCCGTCTTCAGTTTCCGTTTCCGACAGGCATCCCACTCCTTTGTACTGATTCTGGAGACAGCACCGTGCTCTCCTTCCACCCCATCCTCTCCTTCTTTTCCACCGAAGCAACGGCCTACCAGCGCATCGGAGCGGGGTATTACCGCACCGCTACTTTTCCTCCGTGTGAACGAGAGGCCCGGATCCTATCCTGTGCGAAGCCATAGAAGGGCAGACGTCGGTTTTGTCGTGGGTATGAAAATCATCGCTTCTCCTCAGATCTCGAGGAAGAAGACTGCCTACTAGTAGGAGCTGAGTATTACCGAACCGTTGCATTCCTGAATGACAGATCAGCAAAAGCGCAAGCGTAGGAGGAGCACGAACCATGTAAGACGGGAGGAGAGCGGTGATACGCCGACGAGCCCCCCGACGAATACCCGCTCAGGAGAAGCGTCTCGAAGGGACTTTCTATTCAATTTTGACTCTGCAGCCGACGCATGTGGATTCAGGTAGGTGGGATCAGCCGATCTTATAGAGCTGGTGGATGGCAGAAAGTGTTTGCCGGGAGGTCTGGGCGAGAGGGGTGAGTGCGTATGGAAGCTGGCTTCTGATGCAGAGTTTTCGGATGGCCTCAGGGCTGGTTTGCAGTAGGGAGATGCATCGATGACGGGAACGGCACGATGATAGCTCCAATGCGCTGGTTTATTGGTGATGCGGGTTTTTGGAATTCGTTAGGTGCCGGAGACAGCTGGTGGGGAGGGTTAGCTAGGCTAGTTTGGGGTGGGGAGGATGCGTACTTTTCTCCGAGTCGCGCTACATCCCGGAGGACTGTAATCAAAGTCGGAATTCTCATCGAGCAATTGCGATAGGTCGTTCGGGAAGCAAAGTAGTTCATCGAGATTCATGCACGAAGAACCATGAATGCGCTGACGACTATGCTGGCGGGTTCGGTTTGTACTGAGGAGACGTATCAGCTTCCAATGTTGAGAAGGAGAAGTGTCAAACAGCGAAATGCTACAGTCTGTGAAGCTGAAAAGAGATGACGTAACGTCGACAAACGCGGAGAAGACCGAAAGGCGGAAACCTGCTTACTCTACCTGTACAGTGCGCCTTCCTCAAGATTACATTCACGCATCGAGCCGTAACGCAAAAAGCAGGAGCGCACAATTGAGAGAGCCCTTTCCGGCTGGTTTTGGTTATATACGAAAGGATCATGAAGGTCAAACAGCACGTTCTCCAGAGCATATGTCTGGTATCTTCTCGTACAGGTGCATTGGCGTCTTCTAGATGACATAGCTGACGTAAGTTCCAATCAAGTATACAGCTGGTACAACAGCGAAATTTAGGTGAGTACAGGTGTTAATGGCGCCAATCCGAAATGCTTGCACATCCCCATTTATTACCCAACTCTTAGGCTCTTATTCTCGTTCCCTAAGGAAATCAAAAGTCTAGTACCCTATTTATAAGTGGATCATCAATCTCGTATTTTGTCGTATGGTTAAGTGTCCTATTTCATTCGTGGAGTGATGTAAACGTTCAGTGTTCACGATCACGACAATGCATGCATATGCGCATTGTCCGGTCGCGCTGTACTACTTGAGTAAGTACTTAGTATTCTAGATGCAAACGTAAGGAGACACTAGCTTTCTTCTTGTGAGTTTTCGTTCTACTTCCTCTTCGAAGCTTCCCAAACATTATGGTAAGTATTCTCGTGCACGGGCTTTTGAACCGTGGGTTTGCTTCACATGTTGCTATAAACTTTCTTGTACTTACTAAGTAGGATTTGCAGGCTAATGACGGAGGGGTTTTTGTACTGTCGTTTGGTTGGAGCGACAAAAGGGGTCATCTTGCGCGCGTAGAACCGACTAACTAATGAATGGTCTTGCGAGCCTTGTACGTCCTGTACATAGTTGCGTGCACCGTATTAGCGTTCTGTCTGTCTGAACGTTTTACTCGTATTCTCTTCCCCGTAAATGGCATCCAACGTCTTCTGGTGTTTGATATACGAGACTCTTTCTTATTCTCATTTGCGCGTGCGGATGTTAACTTTCAGCGTAGAGTGAGAGTGCGGGTAAACAATGAAAGGCTTGGAATCCGACTCGTTCAACAACACTGCCGTGATCCCAACACCATTCTCAGATGTTTCAGTAGCAGGGTTCTCCAAGACGGTAGGAGGCGTGCGGTCCATGGTGATGTTCTTGGACTTCTAGCTTCTTGTCATCCTCCTCGTTCTCGTACACAATGAGTAGACCGTGTCGCTTGAGCTGGTCAAGTTTAACCTTCTTGCCCTCGCTCTCCCTCTCCATCCCCCTTCTTGCCTTCCTCTTCGGAGCATGATTGACATTGCGCCACGTACTTGTACATGCAGCACACTTTGACTATTCGGCGAGCTACTAGTAAGTCCCAGGACCATCCATAACGGTCACCAAAAACTCCGGCAATGATCTTGATCAGATGAACACCCCGGTCTGGAAAGCTCGGGTAGGGGACGACAAGTTTGTAGTACGGGGCTCTTTCTTATACTCGTTTGCGCGTGCGGATGTTTTTGTCAGATGAAGAGTAGTTGGATGTGGAGTAAACGTGAGTGGGCTTTGAACTCGCCGGGCTACGCGTGTCTCTTTAGTGTTCTTGTTTGATCACTTGCGACGGGTGGAGCAGGAAAAGGAATGGAATGTCTGTTGCAGTTGGGGCGGATGAGATACATATGGGAGCCATAAAGCAGACACTTTTTCTTCTCCTCGTCTTGCGCCGGTTGATGTTTGACTGCCCGGAGTGGATTCACATGCAAATCTCGTGAGAAGATGTAGTGTGCCAGAAGCTTCGATGCTCTTGTGCTTCGTGAAGGCTCACATCGCGGTGCTGATCACTCTAATCCTTACGTACAATTTTCCTCAGCAATTTATTCAGGTGCAAATCTCGTAAGAGTGACTAGCTGTAGGTTCGATCGTATGTATTGGCCGTGGATTCGATTCGTCGTACGCGTACTTGCGTAAGTGCTCTACGCTGATCACAATCATTTTCTGTACGTACCAAACCATCTTTGATCGGACGTTGTTCTCGTGCGCATATTCGGCGAGTGCTCGAGTGGTACTTCAAGCGGTTCATTAGAGCTGCGTACGATTGTCGCTCGCAGGTTCCATGCTACGTATATTACGTGAATACGTTCTCGTTTGGTAGCTCTACCCATGGCGAAACATTCTTGCGTGATCAGACCAACCAGGCTGAGGTGCAAATCTCGTGAGAAAAAGCGATGAGCGAATAGGTGGATTACTCTCGCGTATCCATAATTCTGATCTTTGGATGACGTCATATGACTCTGGTTCCGTACGGCTCTTCTCGGGCGTCGTATGACTCCAGATGATGAATCATGACAATGGGCCTTCTTACGTCCTTTGAATCCCAAAGTCTGCACTGTGGTCTTGTCGTATACGATTGGGGACCTCCAAACTTGTTCTTCATCCCCGTAAGGAGCTGTCGAAGATCCTCTTTTTCGCGCGTTGGGAAGCACCGCGATGGAGTGTTCTTCGAATACTGGATTCTCGTTTGATTTCTGGTACGTAGGCAAGTGGAGATATCAATCTCGTACACTGCCCTCGCCGAGTTTGCTGTACGCAATTGCTCGCCTCGTAATAGAGTTCTGCTTCCGTGTGCAAGAATTAGGATCACGTCGTAAAGACCCTTTTCACATTCGTTTCCGTGCGGAATTCTTTGCCTGTGCGCTCGTGTGTCAAAGGTGCTTGCGTTTCCTTACATCCCCATACACTCGTCGAAGAGGCCACGGTAGGAACCGTCTCCTTTGAACTTGAATCGTGTCACAGGAGCGTCCGTCTATTGTGCGTTAATTCACTGCACGTGTAGGTGGGGAACCCGTGAGCAACTGTGTAGAAAGAGGCGACCGTAAAAGTGAATGTTTCGATACCGTTGGGCATCGCAAAGTTATTATCGTAACCTCTTTCCGGTTTTTTGGGCCTTTCTCATTGGACGCATTATGGTATTCTCGTAGCCTGCTCGTACCTCAGAAGTTGCATTGCATCCCCGTGAGTTTCTTTGACCTGTAATGACTCGTTAAAAATTAGCGTACTCATTTCTTTCCGGGCATCGAAGTCGGATATTCTTACTCTCGTGTTAAGACCGCAATTCGAGCGAAGATAAAGACCTCTCATACCCTCGTACTGTTCAAGTTGCCTACGATTGATGGGAAGAACTCTCGTACACTCTTGCGACTCGGATTGCCTCTTGAGTGTGGCAGGACGTTGCTTGTTTCGTATGAGTTCTGTGGGTGAGGGCGATACTCGTATGCGAGGAGTGGATTAGTTTCGCATTATATGTGGAGCGGAAGCCAACGTGTCTGCGCTTTGGTTCCTTGTGTAAACGTGCTTCTTCGTACTTACGTTCTCAGATTCGTATGGAAGTTGCTGTGTACTAATCCCCGTTCATCCTTGTCTTCCGCTTGCATAACTCGTAATCGAATTTAGTTCTTCTCACATTGAGTCGTAGTGAACGTACGTTTGTTTTATTCTTCGTGTAATGGTGACGCTCATCAACCTGTTGCGGCGTAGAATAAACCTGTTCTTCCAGGTTTACGAGAAGTTCGGTTTGAGATTGAAGGATGGATTCAACTGGGGAGGCGGGGGTGCCGGTGGAGTATTTATAGGGTTCTTTGGTAACTCATCCGGCCCCCGAAAATAGTTGGACATGAAAGGGGAGGAGGATGGAGGATGCCAAGAGGCGACTCGGACTTCCATGGGTGCGGACGGGAAGAATAGAAAAACGGAAACGCACTTATGTTATTGTATTTTATGGGAAAGGATGAATACGGTGAATGATATTGGGTTTGAGATATTGGGCGAAGCAAAGTGGGAATTCATCAGCACTACATGGTGTCGAGCCAGCTCAAGACACCGGAAAAGAACAGTAAGAGCACAACACAGAACCCGCCTTTGTGCGCACCCGCCGCACATCAATCCCTGCTCCCTACCTCACTGAACATGATGCAAACACGGCTCCCGTTACCATGTCCCCCAGCTGCCAGCTCGAGCTCACCTATCCCCGTCCTTCCACGGCGCACATCCCGTACACCCAACACCCCCTAATGATACCCCTCCAACGCCCCCTGCCTCACCACCACCTCCTGCGTCCAAACCGGCTCCTCCACCACAGGCTCCCCCATAAACACATTCAACTCGTCCGTCAACTTCCATCCAACATGAGTAGCCTGCGCCTCCTTACCGGCCTCACCAGTCACAACCACCACCCCTCCCCAGGCCTTTGGCTCAACCGTCGCCACAAAATTGCTCACCTTGCTAGCAGCTACACTCGCCACCCTACTCGCTCTCTCACCAACCTTCGTCGGCATTTTGTCACCCCCCTTAATCGGCAACGTCCCTACAACCACCGGTGGTCGGTGATGCTCCCCAAACGCCGGCACAGCAACCTGCACCTCAACCTCCTCCACCACCTCTGCCTCCCTTACCGCATAAGCAGCATCAGCCTCCAACCCACTCGCTACATCAACAACCGGCGACTCGGCCCCGACAACCAGCACGTCCTCAGCGTCCGGTAAGAACACGCCCCCGTTCTGGGGGAATCCCCAAAACCGCTCCTCATTAAACAGCCCCACCCCCGCCGGCTGCACCGTCAATACCTTCCACCTCACCTCGTCCGTGAACTCGGCCGTGTCCCAGTACGATCCCATCACGGCCATGGCGGGGTGCGTGCTGCCGTAGTCGTCGTCGTATTCACACTCGTTGATCAACCCCTCTACGATGCGGACGATGTCCGTGCGGCTCCAGCACCCCTTGTCTGGGTTGGAGTCGAAAATGGCGATCTCGCACCCCCCCACGCCGCCGCCTCCCTCGGCGCTGGGCCGGTCTTCACTCCGGAACACCATCCTCCTCTCACACCCAATATCACTCGGAATCTGCTTCAACAGCTCCCTACACTCCTCCGGCTTAGGCGCCCACTCGTAGCGCCGACACTGATACTTGCTCGCCAAAAACTCCCTAATCTCGGGCGTATCGAGGGCGCCCGGGCCGGTAGGGAGGAGGCCGAAGGGGTGAGGTGGTTCCGATTCGGAGTTGTAGCCGGAACCGTAGGGGTGCGGTGGTTCCCATTGGGAGTCGTAGCCGGGGGAGTGCCGGTCGCGGATGGGGTAGCGGTACATGCCCCCGAGACGCGGGTCGTTGGGGTGGTGGTTGAAGCCGTAGTAGGCAAGGGTGGGGGGGAGGAGGGGAAGGGCGAGTAGGAGAATGAGGGGGAGCATGGCCGCTGTTGATGTTAGGGTTGGACGCAGGTTAGGGTAAGGACGGACTTGCGCTTCGAGTTGATTCAAAGAGGAGGTGGGCTGGGTTGTCGTAAGAGCTGGATCGAACGGTTGCTTACAGGCGGATAGGAGGCTGTTGAGCGCCGTTTGTACGACGGGATTACCGGGGTTGTGGACTGCAGAAGCGAGCCCACGCGGCGGAGTGCGGGGTGCTGAAGCGAAGGTGAGGTGCAGGAGCGGGGATGATTTTTGCCGGGAAGTTCGGAAGTTGGTGGATTATCCGGGGGTATTATATGCACGCATGGAAGCGAAGGGTTTCTCCGAAAGACACAGTTCAGCACGTAATTGAAGTACTGGACAGTCGCAATGTATTTCCGAGAGAGATATACCAGACTCGGGGGACCACATCAGAAAGTCGAAGCTTTCCAACGGAATCGATTCCAGGCACTGTACGGATACTGGGTATGGAGGTGATTATTTCTGTATGTAGTACGGATATCTGTAAGCACTTTCCAGACGGCAGTACAGAACGGAACAACGGACCGGGAATTCGGAAGTTGGGTGGGACAAGGGCTCCTCCGAAGCCTTCGGTACCACCAAAAAGAACTCAAAGAATTAATTCATATCTTCAAATCCATCTCTGAATCACCAAAAACCGCCTCTTCTACTTCAAATTCCATCTTTATATTCCATTTTGAGTAACTCGGAGAAGCCTCAGTCCTCAATTCCCCCCTCGCTTGTATCCGAACCCACCGGCACCATCTCCCCGCACCCCAACTCCGGCTAACCGACGCGCCACCGATCTTAGCTCGTAGCACCATCACCATAGCAACGCCCCCCTAACCTCCGCACAGACACCCACCTGCGGCTCAACCACCGATCGATCTCCAGCGGATATATAAGGGGCCACCTCCCCCTTGCAACCTTTCCCTCCGCTCCACAACCCCGCAATCGCCCATCTCCGCATTCTCCACCATGGTCGAACAAACCACCCCCGAGCCCACCACCCCCACCCGCGACCCCATCTACCTAATCT